>VONZ01000712.1:0-383132 GCA_012976165.1 Labeo catla | reverse complement strand
ATGAAACTTGAAAAATCCTTGCTTAAACCATAACGAAATATGTCCTTTAAGAAAGTTTTATTAAAGTCTACCTTGTAGCAAAGTGCACAGAAGTCCTCCACATAATCCTCTATGGGCCGGTTACCTTGGCGAAGACGAACAAGATGATCTCCTGGATTCATAGTAGATCTGTGTCCCAAAAAGCCGCTGGATCTCTGGTAGGCGAAGTATTCTGTAACACGGACTCGTAGGAAGCGTGTAAGATCCAAGTGCGAGCTTTATTTCACAGATCGTAGTCAGACAGGCAGGGTCAGTATCCAAACAGACAGTGTAGCGAAGGCTAAACAAAAGCGTAATCCACATAAACAGGCAGAGTCCAAAAAAACAGAGAGAGCAGTCCGAAAAGTGATAAATGAACAAAGCTATGAAACTTGGCAAAAAACTATGGCAATGAACAAAGGAAAACAATGGCAAGAAACAAAACCGAGACAATGAAAACAGGGAAAACGCTTGGTAGAGTCCGCTATAGCAAAACAATACTTCACAACTTCCTGCTGAAAATGGCCTCCTTATATTGCCACCAAACAGGAAGTTACCAGTGAAGCAGCAGAGGGAGCAGCAACAGTCAGTCAGTGGGTGAGGGCTCCCTCTGCTGGCGTGGCGTTACAATCCCATAAAATAGTCACTACTAAAACAATCACGACCGAAACGTTTGGTAAAGTTTCGGTAGTGACATCTTTGTTTTTTAGGATGTTATCCCATAAAATAGTACTGCAACAGTCACAACCAAAACATTTGGTGAAGGGATAACACCCTAGAAAACAAAGATGTCACTACCGAAACTTCATCAAAGCTTTAGGTAGTGACTGTTTTGGTAGTGACAATTTTAGATAATTTTGAACCTAGATCAAAGATGCTAATCAGCACATGGTTATCTAGCACAGTTCTGAACAGCTCTGCTCATATAAAAACTAAATGCTATGGAATAGTACTCCCAAAACATTATTTAATTACAGAAAAAATGTTATATATATATATATATATATATATATATATATATATATATATATATAGTACTGTGCAAAAGTCTTAGGCCACTAGTATTTTCACCAGCTAAAAAATGGTTTAAAGTAAGTTATTTCTTCTTTTGCTGTAGTGTGTCAGTAGGAAACATCAGTTTACATTTCCAAACATTCTGTTTGCCATTAATCGTAATAATCTAGTGAGATTTTTGTTTGCACAAGGAGTCTGACAACAGCCAGTGCTCCACACAGAGATCTGATCTCACCATCATCCAGTCTGTCTCTGGAATGACATGAAGAAACAGAACAAACTGAGACAGACTAAATCCAGAAGAACTGTTTCAACATCTCCAAGATGTTTCAAGTAACCTACCTGCAAAGCTACCTGAAAAACTCTGCACAAGTGCACATAGGGCAAAAGCTGCTTTAAACGCAAAGGATGGTCACACCAAATGCTGATTTATTTTAGTTAATAGAAGTTCATTGATAAAGAAAATCTATTTATGACATTGTTGGATTTAGTCTGTCTCAGTTTTTTCTGTTTCTTAAGAAAGACTGGATTGAATGATGGAGAGATCAGATCTCTGTTTGCACAAGGAGTCTGACAACAGCCTGTGCTCCATTCAAAAATCTCACTGGATTATTACAATTAATGGCAAAATGAATGTTTAGAAATGTAAACTGATATTTCCTACTGACACACTACAGCAACAGACTGACTTTAACTGACTTTAAACCATTTTTTAGCTGATGAAAATACTAGTGGCCTAAGACTTTTGCAATGTACTGTAGATATATATATATATATATATATATATTGAACTTCACTTTAAAAAAAAAATCTAAAATGTGTTTTTTAAAAACAATGGAATTAAATGCAAAAATTATTGCAATATCATTTTCATAAAATTAAAACTGGAATTAGTACTAATAAAAGAGAACATTAACCATTTTGGCAGCTAGTCACCACTGAATTAATTACTAGCAATTAAAGATAGATGCTAGTAAGATAATAGCTAGTTTAGAGTGTCAACAACGCGTCTCTGTTCCACTCAGAAACACTCCGTTGTTTTTGAACACGACTCCTTGAATTTTCATATTATTTGAGTAAGTCGTTTTTTGTTAGTTTACAAGAACCATAAGAACGATAGATGTAGAAGTGTTTCTGTCTGTTTACGCTCAAACGAGGGCAGGCTTTGAGCTTTTGTGACGACAGCAGGCGTATATATAACTAGGACTTGGAGCGTGTGTGTGTAATTCTGTATTTGTTTTGTTTGAGGCAGACTGCTGGAGTTCATCTGCAGTTCTCCCTGAATATGGCGCTTGTTTGGTACAGTGTACTCATACTTGTGTTTGCGCACTTTGTGGGTGAGTAACTTTTAAATTTAGCGCGACAGAACTAACGTTAGATCGCTTCATAATCAACAAACGCTCGATGTGGCACATCGCGTCTAAATTTGACGTGTCACGTCTGCGTTTGATGCGCCACACCGCTATTCCAGTCTTTTTTTTTTTACTAAAAATATTTTATTTACACATTATATGTTTGAACTGATGACTGTTCATTTCACTGGTTCTGTTTACAAATAACTTTAACCAGCCTAAGGTCTAGTTTTATGGTCACTTGTCAAGCTAAAACTAGTAAAATAGTATTAATTGACAGGTTGGGTCTAATTCAAGTGATCCTTTATTTATAATGATGTATAAGCAGTTTTAGCAATATTCAGTGGTGTTGGAAGGTACAAAAATACATGATGTGGACTGATAGAGGCATAAACATTAAGTTCATACAAGTTATAAATCTAGTGGGTGGAGATGTTTCCTTGCGCATACCTTAGAGACGTTTAAAATAGATTTCCTGCCTTATTGCATAATATCTTCAAGTTACAGGTAGGTACTTATTTTGATTTCACAACAAGCTTATGTTATTTTCAGTATGACAGCCAATGTGCGTAATAATTAACAAAACTGTTGAACTAAATGATATACCTGCATTTTTGTTTACTGTTATTTCTGTTATTGAGCTGTGCTTTGAAACTATCTTTTTCAGTGCCTCAAAGATCTAGGTCCATATATTTTTGTGGTGAACCAGAAAAATATTCCGACAAGCTTCTGAACAACAGATATGTCCATAAATCAGTGTTCGATCATGGAAGCACAGTGTCGTATACATGTGCCCCGGGTTACATACCGTCAGAAGGAAGTAAAGTATCACGGTGTGTGAGAGGACAGTGGACACCCGTGAACATGAAATGCCAAAGTAAGATGCATTTGTTTATCTAAGTCTCGAAAATATCTCTTTTATTTATTCATTGTGCTTCACTTTTTCATAATTTTCATTTATCCTAACAGAGAAAAAGTGCAACGCGCTGGGTGACATAGAGAACGGGCACTATATTCGAAATGGACAGTCATTTGGAGATGAAGCAATTGCTGAGTGTAAAGAAGGGTACTGAAACCTTATTTTCATTCTTTTTTTAATGTCTGGAGTCCAGAAATCAGTGAAAACATGGTTATGTGATGATAAATGGGGCAGAATAAGTTTAGAGAGTGGCTTAATTGTTTATTTTGTTTTGACTTGGTTCAGCATTATTATTGATTGATTCAAGGACAAATAAAATGTTTATTTTCAAGTGAAAGTTTAATGCCATGGTCTGTTATTAAAACAGGCCAATAATGTTCCCTTTGTCTTTTTTGCTCTTGTTTTCACATGCAGGTATGTCTTGAGAGGAGAACGTGTCCGTATGTGTACGGAAAAAGGTTGGAATGGGACGGACCCCATCTGTGAGGGTGAGTTTAATCTTTTCAAATGTTCAAAAATCATCACAAAATACCTTAATTTACTTTTAACACTCCCAAGTTTGTAGCAGTTACAACCACATGCAATTTTATCTTCTAAAAAATATGAACTGTGAAAGTGTGATGCAGGAGCCATTTCAACAGACTCTTACAGTTTAAGAGGATTGCATGGCAGTAAATAGCTCTAATCTGTTGTGTGAGTTTTCCAAGATTTGTAGACTGGCTTTGTAGGTTAATATCGCCATCTAGTGGTGGATTCTTGTAACTGGTCATCAGAAGCATGATTTTGGCACAATCGGTTGTTTTTTCCTTCTGGTTTAGTGTCAAAGATCATCTGTTCAGCACCTGCTGTGGCAAACAGATTGATAAAACCTGGAGAAAGGACACAGTATGCACCCCAAGACACTGTAACCATCATCTGCAGTGAGGGATTTGAGCTGATTGGTTTGCCAGACGTCACATGTGGACCTGATGGCCAGTGGCAGGGCTTGCCTGAGTGCCGCTCTAAAGGTAATTTGTGCACTTGGTTTAAATACTTAGTCTGAACCCTGATTTCAACTCCACTTCTTCCTTCAGTGATGCATTTTGAGAGATACAAACAATTAAGGCTGCTCTCTAAAAGCAGTTTCTTGCACTAAACTTCTACTTATGGTATTCTAAGCTGGCACCGGATGTCAATTTAACAACAAACGTGTTAAACTCCAAAATTGGACAGATATTTAAGTGTGCTTTGAAATGAAAACTAGGTTGATGCTAAAACTCAATGTTGGATTTACTTAAACTTCCACCATTGGACAGATGTTGACTTTTGATTCAGAATAAACAGTGGGTTCATGTCAGAATCCAGCGCTGGATTTAAATCAACTTTCATTATTGGACAGACATGGAGTTTTGATTAAAGATAAAGAAAAAAAAATGGGTTGATGTCAAAACTCAACATTGAATATGCATAAACTTCCACCGTTGGACAGACGTTTTGGTTAGAAATGAAAATTGGGTTAATGACAAAACCCATTGTTGATCTAATGTCAGGCTCCAACATTGGACAAACAATGCATTTTGGTTAGGAAAAAATATGGTTGATGTGAATTTATATGAACTTCCACCATTGGACAGATGTTGACTTTTGATTCAAAATGAAAATTGGGCTGATGTCAAAACTCAACATTGGATAAACATAAACTTCCCTTTGACAGATTTTGAGATTGGCTAGAAATAAAAAATTTGACATCAACAAACTCAATATTGGATATACATAAACTTCCACCATTGGACAAAGGTTGAGTTTTGGTTGGAATTAAAAAATGGGTTGATGTCAAAATCTAACGTTGGCTTAAATGTCAACTTCCAACTAGTCTAGCTGTGTAGTTTTCTGTAGTCCATTTCCCACGTAGATTCACTTAGATGACTCTTTGTCCTCATGAATCTTGTTCATGGATGTCTGAGGTGATGCTTTACTCCAGGATGCTGCATTTGAAGACATCATGGCATGTACACATACCTGCAACACAAGAAAACAGAGAAACAGCAGACCAGCAGTATTCATGCATAGACATTTTAGACTTCTGTTGATCGTATAGTGGTTTTAAGTCTAGTGATCGTATAGTGGTTTTGTTGACCTAGTCTTAAGTCATTTGACACCTATGGACCAGTGAGGTGGGGACAAACTGATGAGGGGAAAAACCTATGAGGAAATCTTCACCACAGGGTTGGCCCCCGAGGCCTGTTGCACTTCGGTTCTTCCCTGGGCTCCTCACTGTCCTGTGTGTCCTAGTCTGTCCCTGTAGTTAGTGTGCGAACCTAACTGTGCAATCACTCCATCCTCTAATGAAACATCAGTCACAACAAACATCATAACCCATAGAGGAGGGATGAGTGACTGTAGTGTGCTGTAGTATTGTTTTTGGCTGTGAGTGTACTTAACCAGAGTCCCCCAATGGAAGGAAGTCAACTTCCTTTTGTTCTATTTGCAAAGAATCTTTTCATCTTTGTTGTAGATTAATGGGGTAATTAAGAACTCACAGCCTTAACAGTTAGCACCTCAGCAAGCTGCCCCACGAGTTTGGTGTAGTGGGGAGGGTCTGCTTCAGCGTTGCAAGCAGACTGAGAAGGAGCTGATTTACACTGTTCATTTCTCTTACATACTTTTTGTTTTTTCTACACTCTTTCATCCAGTGTCCACGTTTACCACAGTAATGACAATTACCCTCCCTCTTAGGACATTTATTTTTCTGTTGGTTCTTTATGTTGACCTGAAAGGATGCTGCTGCAATCTTTACTCTTGCTTTAACATCAGAGTCTCTTTCCCAAATAGCTAACATGTCTAGGTTACTTCTGAGAGTTTTGTTAGACCAAGTTAAATCCAGGAATGTCAAGGCTTTTCTGTACTCAGCTACAAGGCCATCTGACCAGATGCGGACTAAGGGTCCCTTGTCATCTAGCACACTTTCAGGATCCTCAACTATTCCACTGTAAGTTACAGCTGTCTGGCAGAACCTTACAGTGTATTCATTCACAGTTTCTTCTTTCCTTTGCACACAGTTAGTGATTCTGGACCAGTCTATTTTGGGTCCCATGATATTCTTTAGAATTTTCAAAACACCTTCTCTCAAATCCGCTTTACTGGCATGTTGTAGTTCAGAAGTAACAGCAGACTCAAAACTGTTGAATTCAGATTCAGTTAGAATTTGTGACATCAGCTGTGTGACTTCTGCAATGCTCTTCTAAATTCAGAAAAATTTGTGCGTGCTGAGGGTAAGCTCTGGGATAGTCTTTCTATATCTTCAGGTCCTAGCGCTGTATGGACTGCTTGTAACTGGAGTCTGGGGGTTGCAGATGGAAGTGTTTCAACACCTTCTACCCTACTCTGAGCCCTTTTTCTCGCTCCACATACTTCAACTGCATTTACATTTTTATCTCTTAATCCAGTATTGCTATTGTCCTCTAGTCTACACAAAGACTGTAAGTCAGGATAGCTTTCATCTGACTGTTGGTCTTTTGAATCACTTTTGGTTGAGGCCTTGTTATGGCCCACCTTTTTAGTGAGACAGGACACTCTAGTTTGTAGTTGTTTGTTTTGTTCTTTTAACTTAGCAATACATTGAGCTTGTTCTTGTGCTAAGGATAAGGTAAATTCTCTGTGGCAGCAGATAATGCCTTTAATGTTTTTCTTTCTGATACATGCCCCAAGTACCTTTTTGCATTCTTCAATTGACCATACTTTTTCTGGATCAATACTAAATTTCTTTGTCAAATCCAATCTGACTGACTCTGTCACTATTGAGTCCATGTGCTCTCCTAACAATGATTTGAACTCATTGTCTGTCCATAAAGGGGTAGCTAGTCCACCTTTCTCAGTTGTGGGAATCAACCTAGCATTCCTTCTCAACATTTTGTAATGTTTTTCTGACACAACAATACACTTCTAACACCTCCCTGGCAAGCAGAGGATAAATTTGTTAACACAGAACAACTGTTGTTAACCTTCTCTGGCAAAGCAGAGGAAAACCTAGTTAATACACATTATCATGTATTCAACCTTCTCTGGCAAAGCAGAGGATTCCTGAACATAAACTACTAGCACTTTACGCTAATCTTCTCTGCCTAAAACAGAGGATAACAGATATTAGCACGTAATGCTAATCTTCTCTACCTGAATAGAGGAAAACTAGTCTGTTAACCAAACCCTGCAGCTGTTTGTTAACACTTCTCTGGCGGCGCAGAGGCTAACCACATGTACTGGTCTGTAGTGGTTCTTTGAATAGAGTAACACTCACCAAATCGTTGTTGAGCTGAAAAAAGTTTCTGGAATTCAGTCTGGACCAAAGTCAGATCTTTGTTGAGCTTGAAGTTTCAATCTGGATTCAGGTGAGGAGCTCTATCCGGGTCACGGCACCAAAACTGTTGTGAATTTTTTCTTAGAGACCAGGAGACGTTTTTGGATATCTTGAAGCAGAAGTTTCTCTTTATTCAGATACTCGCTGCTCTGCACTGCAGTCTTCAAAAAGTCGTCTTCTCAAAGCTCAGCACAGCAGAGTATATAGGTTTGAAGGGGGAGGAGTACATAGAGGTGGAATCAATCTAAACAAAGCATGCAAATGTGGTACAGGAAAACAGCTCAGTTAAAGATTTATCCCAGCCTTGATCTATTTAGCATACAAGTGTCATTCAAATGCATAGGTGCTTAAACAAAAGGCACAGTTGTACCTTGAGCTTAGAATTCACACTTAACTTGGGAAAACCTGCCAGATGCTCAGGAACTGCATAAAGACAAAAGGTTACTGTCTCAGGGCCTGGGATGCCTGCTCTTAGACTGTCACAATATACATAACTTTTTCAGTTCAGTTGTTATATTGGAACCTATAACAAATATGCATAAGATCAGCATATTTTAAACAGATTCTTAAATTTGTAATCTTTCACTAGTTTCAACTTATTAGCATAAACAACACCTTCAGAATTTGATCCTGATGAATAAGAACATGCTCCTAATGAACACTCCAAACTTGAACTTTAAAACCTTGAATGTCACAAAGTCACATGCGTAGGATAAAACTGTCTGCATACATACATATGAATGCTAATTGTGTTGTTTTACGATAAATGAAAGCAATGAGTAATTTGTACCCTTGTTTATGTTCAGTGATCACCTGTTCAGACCCTACAGTGGCACACGGAAGGATAACACCTGGATCTGGGGTGCACAAACACAAAGACACTGTAGATGTCGTCTGTAATGATGGGTTTGATCTGAGTGGCCCAGCAAAGATCACATGTGGACCAGACGGCCAATGGCAGGTCTTGCCTGAGTGTCGCCCTAAAAAGATTTCAGGTACTGGGGTGTGCATTGTTGTTCAGAATGGGGTAGATAAATGCAGTCTTATCTCAGAAATTAATATAGTACTTCTGCATATTGAATATAGCTCGGTTCTCCCACAGGTAAATGTGGTCCAGCTCCATCACACCCTCATGCTTTCCCCAGAGACGAGTTCCCCGTGCGGAAGGAGTATCCATCTGGTGCTCGCCTTCGCTACAAATGCAGTGTAGGATATGTGCGGACTAGAGGAAGTTCCAGTGTACAATGCCTGAACGGCAGATGGACAAAGCTGCAGCTCCAGTGTGGAAGTACGCCAGACGACTTTTAACTTCATTTATTCCGACTTTCCATATTGAAAGATCTAAGGATCCTTATTAGCAATGAGAGCAATCATACAGTCAAACCAAGATTTATTCAGACACCTTCAACTTTTCTCACATTATCACAGTTTATTTGCTATAGTTTAAAAAATGGTAATAAAATATGACAAGAGTTAAATTGTTATGGAACAAATTAATCTTGATAATGTCAGATAACTTTGATGGAATGGTATGTCATGAATAAGATTGAATAGCTGTTAAATTTAAGTACACACTTACATAATACCAATTTAGGTCAATTTAGGCTAGGTATTACCAAGCAATGCTTAATTTTCTTAAAAAGTTTGCATTAGCAATTAAAAAAAAAACCCTTAAAGGAGAATCCACTTCCAAAACAAAGATTCATATATAATGTACTCACCCCTTTGTCATCCAAGATGTCTTTCTTTCTTCAGTCGTAAAGAAATTATGTTTTTTGAGGAAAACATTTCAGGATTTTTCTCCATATGATGGACTGATATGGCGCCCCGATTTTGAACTTTGAAAATGCAGTTTAAATGCGGCTTCAAACGATCCCAAATGCGGTTGTAAATGATCCCAGCTGAGAAAGAAGGGTCTTATCTAGCGAAACGTTCGGTTGTTTTCATTAAAAAAAATTCAATTGAAATACTTTTTAATCTCAAACGCTGGTCTTGCCTTGCTCCCCCTGGACTGTATTCTGACTCAGGACAGTTAGGGTATGTCGAAAAACTCAGATCATATTTTCTCCCCCAACTTCAAAAATCATTTCAAAATCATCCTACATCGCTGCAGAAGTACTGACACAGTGTTTGCAAAGTAAAAATGCAAAGAAGATCAAACACCCTTAACAAAAAAGGTAAAACAGTGATATAGGACGATTTTGAAGTTGAGGGAGAACATGAGATGGGAGTTTTTCGACATACCCTAACTGACATGAACCCGAAAAAAACAGTTCAGGCAGAGTATGACGAGACGAGCGTTTGACATTAAAAAATATATAAATTGTATTATTGTTATGAAAATAACCAATCGTTTCACTAGATGAGACCCTTCTTCCTCAGCTGGGATCATTTACAACCGCATTTGGGATCGTTTGAAGCCGCATTTAAACTGCATCTTGGAAGTTCAAAATCGGGGCACCATATCAGTGTGTCAGTAGGAAATATCAGTTTACATATCAGTTTACATTTCCAAACATTCTGTTTGCCATTAATTGTAATAATCTAGTGAGATTTTTGTTTGCACAAGGAGTCTGACAACAGCCTGTGCTCCATACAAAAATCTCACTGGATTATTACAATTAATGGCAAAATGAATGTTTAGAAATGTAAACTGATATTTCCTACTGACACACTACAGCAACAGACTGACTTTAACTGACTTTAAACCATTTTTAGCTGATGAAAATACTAGTGGCCTAAGACTTTTGCACAGTACTGTATAATTTTAATTAATTCATATCACATATAATTTCATAACTTATTTATTTTTATTATATTACTTTCCTTGCTCTTATAATCATTGAACTGCAAAAAAAAAAAAAAATTCTTCCTTAGTATTTTTGTCTTGTTTTCCAGTAAAAACATCTGAACAGTCTTAAAACAAGATTACCTGACAAACAAAATGTCTTAAGAAGTCATTTTCTGAAAAAATTATCAAAATTAAGTGACTAAGTTAAAATAAGACAAAAAATATATATGCAAAGGTCAGAAAAAGAAATGTGATAAAATTACATTTTAAATTTCATTAAAAAAAATTTTTTTTTTAAACCTATTGGCAGACGTTTTATATTGTGTTACATGTACAATTGCATTTTGATGCATTTTTCAGAAAACAGCTTAATTTCATAAGTTATTTTGCATTTCAGTAATTCTATTTAAATTTAGGAATGTTTAGATATTTATACTGGAAAACAAAAGTGCTTAGGAAAAACATTTTTGCAGTTATTGTTTAATCTTATGAGTTAATTTATTTCAAGGTAATTAACATCACAGGATCATTTTTAAATTCAGCAATCCTTGATATAATAACACTTGGATTTATGCTGGTCAGGTGAAGTCCAACTAATATTATTTGATAAACCCTGATCATTTCTTCCATCACTTCATCTCCTGCTTTCATCTCTGCTGATTGGAGACAGTTAATAACAGTTTTGGATACCAGATAAAATGCAGACAAAATACACAATCTAACAATTTGTTTATATCAAAAGGGAAGAAATGTGGATCTGCTGGAGAGATTTCCTATGGTCGGTTTGAGTACACAGGCGTGTTATTTGGAGATTCGGCTACAGCTGTCTGTGAAGAAGGGTGAGATACATACATGTACATTTTTAGTTCTGCTTTTAGATGAGTTTGTTTCTTCATCAGATTTGGAGTAATGTAGCATTATATCACTTGCTCGCTAATTGATCCTCTGCAGTGAATGGGTGCCGTCAGAATGTGAGTCCAAACAGCTGATAAAAACATCACTTTTTTTATTTTTTTTATTTTTTTTTTTTTAAATTGCTCTCATTAGGTATGAGCTGATCGGCCCAAAGGTGCGGCTCTGCCGGGATGGAGGCTGGGATGGAAGGAGCCCTGTGTGTGAACGTATGACTGTTTTTTGAATTTATTTTTTGATTTTGTATAAGCTTGACTTCAAATATTGCAAACCAAATGCCTATGGATTTACTGTAGACAACATCGGTCTCATAGATGGATTGCATATGTGTGTTTTGCAGCTGTGCACTGTCCTGCACCTCCAGAGGTCAGAGGCGCTGAGATGTCCGACCACATATATGACTCTGTTCCCCTCGGTTACGCGGTGTCCTATCACTGTCATACTGGAGCTCTGATTGGTGCGAGAGAGATTTACTGCACTAAAAGCGGCACCTGGAGCGCACCTCCTCCTGAGTGCAAAGGTACGCATATAAAGAGTGCATGTGGTCAGTATTGGGATAGTAAATATTTGAGGTTTTCAGGTAGTGTAATGTAGGTTAAAACTCAGTCTCTATTGTGCACAATGTTGTTTTTGAGGCCATATATTTTGAAAACTTTTTTTTAAAATGTATTTTATTTACTTGTTTATTTTTGTTTTTTATTTACCTTTTATTAAATTTATTTCATTTATTAATATTTATATTTTATTTTTCACATTTTAATTTTCTTTTGTTTACTTTGTATTGATTTTCTGTATTTACTTTTTATTTTTCCATTTACGTTATTTACTATTTTTTAATAAAACTATTTTGTGCTAAACACATTTTTTCAAATATTTCTGTGGTTCCTTTTTGTGGTTCATTGTTTAGGTATTTTGATATCACAAAATTCTCTCAAATTGTCAGACATGAATACATGAATTAACAGGCTGTTTTCTGTGCTTTTCAGACATAGTCTGTCCTAACCCACATGTGCATGGTGGATCAAGAATGAGGGGTTTTAGAGCGGTCTATAGATATGGGAACACAGTGACAATTGCCTGCCGTCCTGGTTTAAGGCTTGTAGGAGAGAGTTTTGTTACCTGTGGCTCAGATGGGAAATGGAGACCAAAACTTCCAGAATGTGTGTACAAACAAATGTTCAACTGAAAAAAAAAAAACAATACAGCTGGCTGTCTCAAAATTATAATGAAGCATATTTCTTTTCACTGTATTTCATTAAAATGAGCAAAACATTATTTAGTATTTACTCAGGCTATTTATTCTTGCAAAAAAATCACTCTGATTTTTCTTTTAAATAATAATTAATATCTTATATTTATATATTCTGTTCATCTAAAGCTGATACTATTTTTATAGCTTGTTTTCATGTTTTCTTTTTATTTATCTTTTTTTTTTTTTAAGAAATAAAAAAGAAAGAACACTGTTAATCAGCACAAAATTGGCATTAAGAAATTTGTTACAAGAAATTCTGTATATACTTTATGGATAGTCCATCTCTGATGAAGTATGTTCCTGTGCTTTACCCCAAATTCTTATAATAAAAATGTAAAGTATTAAGCGTTTGAATGTTGTTTCAATATTTCAATAAAAAAGCTGTAATTGTCAGTGTATTTTATTAATAGTTATTTTAATACTTTTTAAATTAAATATGTATTTAAATGACAAATTTTGCATTGTTTAAGGATAGGAACGAAAAACACGTTGACGCTTCGCGCATGCGCAGTTCAGTTTTCTTGTTTTGAGTGGAAGACGCGGGAACAGAAGGAAAAGCTCGTCTGAGGCGTTTTTTTTAATTCTTAATGTTATGCAGATTTATTATATTCTTGATTTAATATTAACATGAATGATATGCGAAGGACGCGAAGTGATTGTAAACAAACGACGGAAGAAAGTCAGTTTGATATGACAGAAAGGTTTGTGAGCGAACAGTTGTAATCATGAATGTGATTAGTAAAAAGAGATATTTTTACGTGCTTGATATTTTACTCTAGGAACTATTTTATGAATTATTTTCATGAATACGTTCCTCAAGGCTATGCTAAATTGTTTAGATAATCACGCTATAATGAGGTTGCAGGAGTGAGCCCACCATTTTACGTAACGACGACCTTGAAAAATGTAAACTTATGAAATTATATATAAACCACTATAAATATAAATTGATTTAAAGTCATATTTAATATTAATTTGACGAATAGTGAGATAAATATTGCTAATTTTTCCTGGGTATGTAAATCTAGGTTAAAAGATTAATGCCAAAATAAAATATTCTGACATAATCAAGGAATTTCAGATTTATTTGTAGACGAATAGAACTTTTAGCATAGAACAATTAACGTCAGTTTACAAATGGTGAATAAATAAAAAGAAATTAAGAGCCACAGGCCTGTATTTTAAACCTATTATTTTTGTGTATAGCATTTTTTAAACAATAATAGGGCTCTATAAAATGTACATCTTAATTTTTCTGGTAATCAGATGAAGGCATAAAAACATTTATTTAATTTATCCTGATCAAATGAAAATTAAACCCTTTTATTTTTTAGCAAACAAAGTGCTGCACAACAGAGGTTTACTCTAAAAATTAAAACGAAAACAAATGTGATTACTCATTTAAAAATAAAGGTTTATTAATATGTATTATTAGTAATAGTAGTAGCATTGTTGTTACATTAAGATTGCTAAATATTAATTTATTTCTGACAGTTTCTTAACGTTAAACTGAACTTTTATTTTGACGGGTTGCCTGAAGACCTTGCAGCTGCTGTGATATGTGATATGACGGTTTTTTTTTTTTTCCCAAATTAGGCATATTGCTTTGTTCTTGTCAACAGTATCTCCGCCATAAGCACTAAATGAATGACAGGCTTTCTGTTGTAACATCGTGCAGGGTAAATAAGAGGGTGATTAATATTAACATTCAGTATTAACACGCGAAATGATTGTAAACAAACCAAAAAGTCAGTCAGTTTGATATGTGGTATCAGTTTGTGATAACCGTTGTCATTTAATGAATTTGCTTAGTAAAAAATATGTATTTTTACGTGCTTAAGGTTTTACTCTAGAAACTATTTTATGAATCGTTTTTATGAATGAGTTCCTCGAGGCTATGCTATATTGTTTAGCTATAATCATGGCTAATGCGGTTGCAGGAGTGAGTCCAATGTTTTGAGTATCAGCGACCTTGAAAAACGTTAATTTATAAAGCATTGTAAATATAAATTAATTTGAAGGCATATTTAATATTAGTTTGACAAGTACTGAGAGAAATATTGTTAATTTTTCATGGGTATGGAAATTTAGATGAAAAGCCAAAAAATATTAATGGTAAAAAATATTCTGACATAAAGAAGGAATAAGTTTAGCTTAACTTGACTTAATATTTATGTACTCTACTGCTTTATGAATATTTGATGTATTTCTGTATTTTTTTTAAACCTTTTTAATCTTATATGCTGCTGTCCAAAAGTTTCGGATCAGTAAGATTTTTAATGTTTTTTTTTTTTTTTTTACGCTCATCAAGGCTGCATTTATTTGATCGAAAATCCAGAAACAACTATGTAAAATAACTGTTTTACAAGTAAATATATTTTAAATTGTAATATATTCCTGTGATGCAAAGCTGATTTATTATCAATGTTAAAACAGTTGTGCTGCTTAATATTTTCTGAAACAGTTGTGCTGCTTAATAGCCTTATCATATGGCTATGATAAGGCTTGCAAAAACTGGTATTTTATCACCTCCTATACAGCTTGAGAACAGATTTGAAGCATTAATGAATGTGGTTGAGGAATCCCTAAATGTGATTGAACATGGATCGTATGAGCCAGCAGCTAACATCGCTACAAACAGGCGCTTAAGGTCGAGCAGACAGCGGCATTCAGCTCAGAGTGCGGCCGATCCCAGGACTCTGATAGTGGGTGATTCCATTATCAGAAATATCAGTAGCAGGACTACAACTACATGCTGCTTTCCTCAAGCAACTGTCTCTGATGTGAACAAGGAACTTCGGAACATCTTAATGACGCACAAAACTACAAATCGAATCATCATCCATGTGGGGAAGAATGATATTCGGAAAGAGCAGTCAGTACTCCTGAAGAAGGATTTCAGTGATCTCATCGAAACACTTCGAAGACTTAAAGTTCAGCCGTTCATCAGTGGACCACTCCCAGCAAGGGGAACTAACATGTTTTTACGGTTGCTTGGGCTGAATACATGGCTACAAAGAACCTGCAGTCTAAAAGGAATCAACTTCATCGACAACTTCAATCTTTTCTGGGGCCATAGACAGCTGTTTAAACTGGATGGCCTGCACCCAAACAAACTTGGTGCAAGAGTGCTAAAGAACAACATCTATTTTTCACTCCGTCATCCTTCAGTAGAGTGTGCCAGTCCACCCAACATGAATGGCACACACACACCTAGACAAAGTATGAGTGACCACAGGACTTCAAATCAGCTTCAGAGTCGTCATGTGGTCGACATATCCCACACGGACAACACCACACAGCCACAACAAGCACTGCTCTTGGACACCATCTCGGCTGAGCCCTGCCCACAGAGCTCATCACAGACAGACTGTGACGTACTACAACAGCTCCAAGACTCAGCGCCAAAGGACGACTTTCTGGTAAACAGCCAGGGAGGCCAGGACAACATATTTCAGCCACCGAAAACACCAGAGCCACAGCCCCGCTCACCAGACACATTATCCCTCTCTCCAGCATCTCCACTTCTAAGCTTCTCACAGAAAGTGGAGGAACCAGTATATGCTGGAACCAGACTCTCCCACTCTTTTGCTGCAAGTCCCCAGATATCAACTAAAAAACGGCGGGCACCACAACCACCAAAGCCTGTGGGCCCAGCTCGCCCTCCTCCTCCTTCGAGAGCTCTCCGTCCACTGCCACAACGCCAGGGCCCAAACCCTCCTCCATCTGCTGTAGATGAACCAAAAACAACTGATAACAACTCTCAGTGATATGTGTCGGGAACCCAGTGTGCTTGTAGCTTTCGCTATCTCTGTTTTATCATGTGGTAGAAAGTCTAAGGCCTTCTCAAGCCGTACAGTTGACCCATCTAATCTGGGCCTATTAGGCATCAAACTAAGATTGCTCTAGAGACAAAAAGTAATGGCATCAAGTTAGCATTTTTAAACATTCACTCACTAAAAAATAAATCGTTTCTGATCAGTGACTTAATAACCACATGCAACCTGGATTTTATGTTTCTAAATGAAACAAGGCTTGAAGACAGCTGCAGTGCAACAGTCCTAAATGAAACAGCCCCCCCTTACTTTACTTTCATGAGTGTCTGCAGAGCTGTTAGGAGAGGTGGTGGTGTAGCTACTTTATTTAAAGATGTCTATCAATGCAAGCGTCATTTGGTCAGTACTTGTCTTTCGAATATCTAGGGATTGTGCTGAAAGGTGTTCCACGCATTCTATTTATCATTATTTACAGGCCTCCAAAATATTCTCCAGCCTTTGTTGAAGAGTTCACAGAACTGTTATCAATGATTTCCTCAGAGTTTGACTGTTTTGTTATTGCAGGGGATTTTAATATTCACATAGAAAATGCCAAAATCAAAACCACAAAAGAAATAATAACCATTTTAAACACTTTTGACCTGATTCAGCATGTGCATGGACCCACACACAATCATGGACACACTCTTGATTTACTCATTAGTAAGGGTCTAAACATTTCATCCATTGTCATTAAGGATGTAGCACTATCTGATCACTTCTGTATTTTCTTTGATATATTGATCTCTGCTACCACTAAATCTAGATCCATCTCTGTCAGAAAGAGATGCCTTAACGAAAACACTAGTGTGCTGTTTATGAAGGCTATATCTTCAATGCCAAGCATTTCTGCAGACTCTGTTGATCTTCTCCTGGAGTCCTTTAACTCAAAAGTTAAGAATGTCATTGATGACATTGCACCAGTGAAAGTCAGTAAGACGACTGGCAGGCAAAAATCATCTTGGAGAAAATCAACAGCAGTACAGAGTATAAAAAGACAATGCAGAAAAGCTGAGCGGATGTGACGGAAGACGAAACTTGAAATTCACTATAGCATCTATAAAGACAGCCTTCATGCTTTCAAACTAGCCACAGCAAGACAGAAGTTCTTCTCAATCCTTATAAACAGCAACCTAAACAACACTCGAACTCTTTTTGCTACTGTTCAGAGACTAACAAACCCCCCAAGTCAGATTCCCAGTGAAATACTCTCCGACAGCAAATGCAATGAGTTTGCTTCCTTCTTTTCCAAGAAGATCAGTAATATCAGAAAGGTGATTAGCACATCCTCGAGTTATGCAGAGGTCATACAGATTCGACCGCAATTTCAAAAAGAAGTCACTATGTTTGTTTTTAAAGCAATTGATAGCAAAACTTTGGAAGAAATAGTACGGCACCTTAAATCCTCAACCTGCAACCTTGACACACTTCCCACATCTTTTTTCAAAAGTGTGTTTAACTGTTTAGAAGCAGATCTCTTAGAAGTGGTGAACACAACACAGAAAAAGAGCAATCTTGATAACACTATATTGAGCAACTATAGACCAATATCAAATCTTCCTTTTTTAGGCAAGATTGTTGAAAAGGTAGTTTTCAATCAGTTGAACAACTACTTGATCTCAAATGATTACCTGCACAACTTTCAATCTGGTTTCCGACCGCATTACAGTACAGAGACAGGGCTCGTTATGATAATAAATGATATTCGCTTAAATTCTGATTCTGGCAAAATATCAGTGCTGGTACTACTAGATCTTAGTGCTGCGTTTGACACTGTCGATCATAACATTCTTCTAGAGAGACTGGAAAACTGGGTCGGGCTTTCTGGGATGGCTCTCAATTGGTTCAGGTCATACTTAGAAGGGAGAGGTTATTATGTGAGTATAGGAGAGCATAAGTCTAAGTGGACGTCCATGACATGCGGAGTCCCTCAAGGCTCAATTCTAGCGCCGCTCTTGTTTAGCCTGTATATGCTCCCACAAAGTCAAATAATGAGAAAGAACCAAATTGCCTATCACAGCTATGCTGATGATACCCAGATTTACCTAGCCTTATCGCCAAATGATACAGCCCAATTGATTCCCTCTGCCAATGCACTGATGAAATTAACAGTTGGATGTGCCAGAACTTCCTTCAGTTAGACAAGGAAAAAACTGAAGTCATTGCACTTGGAAGCAAAGAGGAAGTTCTTAAGGTGAATGCACACCTTGACTCTAGGGGTCAAACAACTAAAAACCATGTCAGGAATCTTGGTGTGATTCTGGAGTCAGACCTTAGTTTCAGTAGTCATGTCAAAGCAGTAACCAAATCAGCATACTATCATCTCAAAAACACTGCAAGAATTAGATGTTTTGTTTCCAGTCAAGACTTGGAGAAACTTGTTCATGCCTTTATCACAAGCAGGGTGGATTATTGTAATGGTCTCCTCAATGGCCTTCCCAAGAAGACCATTAGACAGCTGCAGCTCATCCAGAACGCTGCTGCCAGGATTCTGACTAGAACCAGAAAATCTGAGCATATCACACCAGTCCTCAGGTCCCTACACTGGCTTCCAGTTATATTTAGAATTTATTTTAAAGTACTTTTACTCATTTATAAATCACTCAATGGCCTAGGACCTAAATACATCGCAGATATGCTCACTGAATATAAACCTAACAGACCACTCAGATCATTAGGATTGAGTCAGTTAGAAATACCAAGGGTTCGCACAAAATAAGGGGAATCCGCTTTTAGCTATTATGCTGCCCGCAGTTGGAATCAGCTTCCAGAAGAGATCAAATATGCTAAAACATTAGCTACATTTAAATCTAGACTCAAAACTCATCTGTTTAGCTGTGCATTTAATGAATGAGCACTGTGCTACATCCGAACTACTTGCACTATGTATAATCCAAAAATTTATTTTAAATCAATTTTTAAATAATTTTAAAAGTTGTAATTTTTTTTTGTTTTATTGCTGTGATTATTGTTTTTATGATTATTTTACTGCCTCTTTGTGAATTATTGTTTTTATTATTGTTTTTATGATTATTGTACTTCCTTTTACGTAAAGCACTTTGAATTACCTTTGCGTATGAAATGAGCTATATAAATAAACTTGCCTTGCCTTGATTTAGATCGGGACTTCAAATCGCGTGCCGCGAATAATTTGATTTAGATCGGGTTCGCGAATCATTTCCTCGAACTGAATGATTCGCGCTCCGCGTTCCGATTCCTTATCTGAAATTATTTACTTATTTTTTTTTTTTTATTAAACATTACAGATATCCAAAACATCAAGACAGTACAGTTACAGACAAAATAAAATTGTTTTTTTAAAAAGAATATACAGACTTGTTGCCAGGGTAACAAACGAAGAAAAAAACAGGGTAATAAAATTACATCTTAAGATGACACAAAAGAAGATAAATACAGAGATACAGTTTTTATAGCTTTCAAATTAGCAGAACTTTGGATAGTTTCCACATACTTATCCAAGTTCACTTTGAACAAAGAAAAAAGAGGTTTAGAGCCAGTAAAATTTTATGAATGTGAAATTTAGCTAACAGAAAACACAAATTAATTATGTAATATTTTTCTGTATTCTCTTTACTTACAAGTCACTTACAAAATCAGATTGGATAAACGCCCAAAAATCATACCGAAATTTCTCTGTGTGGGTACATTGTCAAAACAAATGAATGAAGTCTTCTTCAGAAGAATGGCAATAACTGCAGTTCACTTCAATGTCAGGCTTATATTTTCTAAGAAAGACTTTAATCGGGTAACATCTGTGAATCCGTTTAAATGTCATATCTTTTACTTTACTGGTAAGCAGATACTTATGAGGCAAGGTCCATATTTTCTCCCAAGGTATATTCTCCACAATATTATTCCAATACGATATTACGTAGGGAATTGTTGTTATCTCAGCCTGGAAAAGAGTTCTGATTTGGTAGTTATTTTGTTGATGATCTGCAGAAAAGCATAGACCTTTAGTCATTGTGTCAGGTAAATTCAGAGCGTAAGAACATGGCCATGGAAATGTATATATATATATAATGATTTTAATTGTAGCGGTATGTTTTAGGATTAATCTCCAATCTGTCCACAATATACGGCTATCCAATAACCCAAAGGATATGATCAGATCATAACAGTTTTTTTGAATAATCGACTCAGGGATTGGAATATTTCTTGATTTAAAAGGAAATCGAAATAATAATTGTAATAATAATAATAATAATAATAATAATTTAGCCGTTTATTATTATCATTATTATTATTATTATTATTATTATTTCGTTTTATATGAGAAACGGAAAAACGAAAATTAAGCTAGATTTTTGTTCGTGGGTAAAAACAAATGAGCTTATTGCTTTAATATTTGTTTCACACGTTGCCGGCCTTGATATTTTACTCTGATTATATAGCCGCGCGTGGCATCGTGGCGGAATTCCAGGCAGGAATAGGTTGCGCTGCGCCTGGGAGCGAGCACGGTACAGATAATGAGCTCAGATGGGGAAGACTGTAGTTACACTACCCCTTGTTGGATTTATACGAATTAAATAAACACAAATTTTGTTTTCGATTCCTAGTTATTTATTTTCCTAGTTTATTTTACTATAAAGCATTTTGCAACGTTTTGCTGTTATTGTGGAAGTACACAAAATAAAGCAGACATTTATATTTCTTTCCTCTATTATCTCAATGTAAGGGATCGCGCCGGCGCAGCCGACCCGAGAAGTGCTGTGTTGCGTTTATGACATATTTGCAAGAAATAGCCTATGCAACAGCCAAACATAAAGAAACTTAATTGTGACTAATTTGCAAAGGGGTACATCGGATGAACTCTTATTCTGCACGATGGGGATAGACAGTAAAGACAGAATCCAAAAATATGGATTTACAGGGCCGCCCACGCACAAATAATAAAGAGCTCTTTCACAAATCTAGCTTAATTTTAGTTTGTCCATTTTTCAAACTGAACGAAATATTAATAATAATAATGATCATCATCATAATACAATCGAACTATGTTTTGTCATTTCTCTTCTATTTCCTTCTGTTCGTATTTCGATTTGAATCGACTATTCAGCAATAACCGTTTTGATCTGATCATCTTAAACGAGTCATATCCTCTGGGTCTGAGTGCAGTTATTGGATAGCATTATATTATAGATAGATTGGTCTACAATTGATACCATTACATTAAAATGCATTTAAAATAATACGATCCATCAAGCTGACTGGCAATGAAATTGAGTACACGTTCAGAGTCGCTATATTGTCTTCGACAATAAGTTGCAGACCGGCCAGCCTTATTCTCAAGTGTCGGACACTTACGTGTAAGTTGTCAATGACGGACAGACACAGAGCTATTTCAGTGTGAGTGAGTCCCTGATCAAAGTAAACCCGAATACGATCATCCATAATGCTGCAATGATGCTGCCTGATGTTCTTAAGTCGGATACGCAGAGAAAATTAAGTCGTGATAACGAGAAAACAACTTTTGTTATGTAGAGATCACGAGAAAACAAGACGGAAAAAAATTAAAATCCATCGCTTAGAACTTCCGTACTGCCAGTTAATTGTGTTGTTTAAGATATAAGTAAAATAAGAGATAAGTAAAATCTGAAAAAATCCAGTCCCCTTTGTTTTATTGGATTCATTATTACTGATTTCCTGATATAATGAGTTTTATTTTTCTAAACAAAGACAATCCAGACAATCCTTAATCTGTAGAGAGTAAAATTCTTCCTCTTATTGATAAGTCTCTCTGCAGCCACATATTGAGTTTCCTTTGTGTTTTCACTATTAAAGGGTCAAAATTTAGTTTACATCTTGTTTTTAGGGCTTTATTAATTACAAAAGAAGTATGTAACTTGATTTTTCACAGGGATGTTGCATATAGAGGGAAATTCACAGCGTTTAATTGACATTAACTCATATTTGTTGGGACTTCAAATCGTGGATCGCGAATCATTTGATTTAGATCGGGACTTCAGATCGCGAATCATTTGATTTAGAGCGGGTTCGCGAATCATTTCCTCGAAGTGAATGATTCGCGCTCCGCCCTCCGCGTTCCGATTCCTTATCTGAACTTATTTATTTATTTATTTATTTTATTAAACATTACAGATCTCCAAAACATCAAGACAGTACAATTACAGACAAATTACAGATTTTTTTTTTTTTTAAAGAATATACGGACTTGTTGCCAGGGTAACGAAGAAAAACGGTAATAAAATTACATCTTAAGATGACACAAAAGAAGATAAATAGAGATACAGTTTTTAAGTTAGCAGAACTTCGGATAGTTTCCACATACTTATCCAAGTCCACTTTGAACAAAGAAAAAAGAGGTTTAGAGACAGTAAACTTTTGTTTATGAATGTGAAATTTAGCTAACAGAAAACACAAATTAATTATGTAATATTTTTCTGTATTCTCTTTAGAATATTCAAATAGTCCAAACAAAACATCTTTAAAACAAAATAAGTCAGTTACAAAATCAGATTGGATAAACGCCCAAAAATCATACCAAAATGTCTCTGTGTGGGTACATTGTCAAAACAAATGAATGAAGTCTTCTTCAGAAGAATGACAATAACTGCAGTTCACTTCAAGGTCAGGCTTATATTTCCTAAGAAAGACTTTAGTCGGGTAACATTTGTGAATCCGTTTAAATGTCATATCTTTTACTTTACTGGTAAGCAGATACTTATGAGGCAAGGTCCATACTTTCTCCCAAGGTATATTCTCCACAATATTATTCCAATACGATATTACGTAGGGAATTGTTGTTATCTCAGCCTGGAAAAGAGATCTGATTTGGTAGTTATTTTGTTGATGATCTGCAGAAAAGCATACACCTTTAATCATTGTGTCAGGTAAATTCAGAGAGTAAGAACATGGCCATGGAAATGTAGTACCTTCCAACAGAAAAGACACACCAGAGGGAATGGCATTGAAAGTAGTAATGCATGTTTACCAGCAGCTACAGGAATATTATATTTCTGTAAAAAAATCTGACGAGTTATAAAGTCTGCCAAGAGCATTTGATTATGGAAATTAGAAAGTTTTTGAGACATTTATAAATCCAGAGTAAAAGAAAATTCAGGCCCCCAACTTTAGAGAAAATATAACTGGGGATAATGTTTCAAAGGGAAAAGGATATTTTTACGGAAGTTCTAAGCGGCCATGTATTAATGTTTTCCTTCTTGTTTTCTCGTGATCACGAGTTGATTTTCTTGTGATTTCGACATAACGAAAGTTGTTTTGTCGTTATCACGTTTAATTTTTTTCTCCTGACCTCAACTAAAAACCCGTTTTCTCACGACTATCGCGAGAAAATCTCGCGCCTTGCAAAAGCTTCAGGTGAATATCCTAGTGTAGTGTACGGGCTGGCGGCTGAAATCTCCATCATAAAGTTACTAATTGCCCGCAGCAAATATGAACTTCATATCATAAATAGTTTTCCAGTAGTTTTATTTATTACAATTTTATATGAAGTATAAGTATTAGTGTTAAATCCCACGGTGATGCATTGCTGCTACACAATTTTTTTCCAATCAGTTATGTCGTAATAACGATATATTATGTGATAAAATCGATATGTTTTCCCGTTATAATAGGCTAGATAGGCTATATGGTTACATAGCGAGCTAAGCGATTGTCCGCGGCAGTCCTGGCATAAACGAGGATCTGCACGCTGCTAAAGTTATAGAAATATACTGTTTTGAATGTTATATATATAATGATTTTAATTGTAGCGGTATGTTTTAGGATTAATCTCCAATCTGTCCACAATATACTGCTATCCAATAACCCAAAGGATATGATCAGATCAAAACAGGTTTTTTAAATAATCGACTCAGGGATTGGAATATTTCTTGATTTAAAAGGAAATCGAAATAATAATTGTAATAATAATAATAATTTAGCATTTTATTATTATCATTATTATTATTATTATTATTATTTCGTTTTATATGAGAAACGGAAAAACGAAAATTAAGCTAGATTTTTGTTCGAGGGTAAAAACAAATGAGCTTATTGCTTTAATATTTGTTTCACATACGTTGGCGGCCTTGATATTTTACTCTGATTATATAGCCGCGCGTGGCATCGTGGCGGAATTCCAGGCAGGAATAGGTTGCGCTGCGCCTGGGAGCGAGCACGGTACAGATAATGAGCTCAGATGGGGAAGACTGTAGTTACACTACCCCTTGTTGGATTTATACGAATTAAATAAACACAAATTTTGTTTTCGATTCCTAGTTATTTATTTTCCTAGTTTATTTTACTATAAAGCATTTTGCAACGTTTTGTTGTTATTGTGGAAGTACACAAAATAAAGCAGACATTTATATTTCTTTCCTCTATTATCTCAATGTAAGGGATCGCGCCGGCGCCGCCGACCCGAGAAGTGCTGTGTTGCGTTTATGACATATTTGCAAGAAATAGCCTATGCAACAGCCAAACATTAAGAAACTTAATTGTGGCTAATTTGCAAAGGGGTACATCGGATGAACTCTTATTCTGCACGATGGGGATAGACAGTAAAGACAGAATCCAAAAATATGGATTTACAGGGCCGCCCACGCACAAATAATAAAGAGCTCTTTCACAAATCTAGCTTAATTTTCGTTTGTCCATTTTTCAAACTGAACGAAATATTAATAATAATAATGATCATCATCATAATACAATCGAACTATGTTTTGTCATTTCTCTTCTATTTCCTTCTGTTCGTATTTCGATTTGAATCGACTATTCAGCAATAACCGTTTTGATCTGATCATCTTAAACGAGTCATATCCTCTGGGTCTGAGTGCAGTTATTGGATAGCATTATATTATAGATAGATTGGTCTACAATTGATACCATTACATTAAAATGCATTTAAAATAACACGATCCATCAAGCTGACTGGCAATGAAATTGAGTACACGTTCAGGGTCGCTATATTGTCTTCGACAATAAAGTTGCAGACCGGCCAGCCTTATTCTCAAGTGTCGGACACTTATGTGTAAGTTGTCAATGACTGACAGACACAGAGCTATTTCAGTTTGAGTGAGTCCTTGATCAAAGTAAACGCGAATACGATCATCCATGATGCGGCAATGATGCTGCCTGATGTTCTTATGTCGGATACGCAGAGAAAATTAAGTCGTGATAAAGAGAAAACAACTTTTGTTATGTCGAGATAACGAGAAAACTAAGTCGTGATAACGAGAAAACAACTCCTTATGTGGAGATCACGAGAAAACAAGACGGAAAAAAATTAAAATCCATGGCCGCTTAGAACTTCGGTACTGCCAGTTAATTTTGTTGTTTAAGATATAAGTAAAATAAGAGAGAAGTGAAATCTAAAAAAATCCAGTCCCCTTTGTTTTATTGGATTCATTATTACTGATTTGCTGATATAATGAGTTTTATTTTTCTAAACAAAGACAATCGAGAATAAAATAAAATTCTTCCTCTTATTGATAAGTCTCTCTGCAGCCACATATTGATTTAGATCGGGACTTCGAATCCCGTGTCGCGAATCATTTGATTCAGAGCGGGTTCGCGAATCATTTCCTCGAATTGAATGGTTCGCGAACTTTCGATTCAGATCGGAAATGTGGAGCGCGGAGCGCGAATCACTTGATTCAGTTCGGAACTTTGGAGTGCGGATCGCGAATTATTTCACGAATCATTTTACCAGTTGAATGATTTCGCTTCGATTCCTTATCGGAAATAATGGTTCGCCAATCATTTGACTCAGATCTGTGGAGGAAGCCGGTTCGCAAATCTTTTTTCTGAAGAAACAATCAAACCATTAAGGCAGTACAGTTATAAAAACAAAACAAATAAAAATGGAATGTGTTGCAGGTTAGCAAAAAATTATCTGTTTGAAAATCAAAAATAGTAGTACTTGAAAGTCCACCTATTTTTTACTCTGTTATGAGTCATTTACTGAACAACAAATTGAGTTTTCAACACTCTCATTAACTGAAGTGTATATATTGCTCATAAACATGAATGTTTTTTAAACTAGTGAAGGGATAGTTGTAGGTAATGAGGTACAAGTTGATCTTCCAATTATATGATGATGATTATGTTTTTCATTTGACACGTGTCTTAGACAATTAATTGCTAGAACAGTTTCTCTGGAGTCTGTACTCAAGAGGACAATCATGATAAAACACAACTCTGATTATAGTGTGTGTGTGTTTGTGTGTGTGTCTCTCTAAACCATTAGGCCACAAACACACACATAATTTAATTAGTGCTGTTTTCAAAGATAGTAAAACCACTTCATGGGTGTTTGAACAAAACAGAAGTCTGTTTTTCTGGCTCTTTCAGGGACCTGTCCTTCATCCAGGTGATCAACGTCGGCCAGCGTTTCCTGGTGAACCGTGTTCAGGATTACATCCAGAGCAAGATCGTCTACTACCTCATGAATATTCACGTTCAGAAACACTCCATCTACCTCTGCCGCCACGGCGAGAGCCAGCACAACTTGCAGGGCTGCATCGGAGGAGATTCAGAGCTCTCCAGCAGAGGAAAAGTGGTACATTTCAGGAATAGATGGGCAGAATATGGCCTTGTTAAAGCAGTCTAATTTCAACATCATTGATATACTGTAACACCACCCTGCATCACATTTGCTGAATGAAATCCAATACTTTTTATTAATTGTGAGGTGCTGATTCCAAATATAGTGGCTCTTTACTTTCTTACAAATTATGACGCATTTTGTAGCATTTTTGCTTTTGACAACCATTTGTAAGGTAAAGAAGTATTATATTAAATTTAATCATCAAAAAAAAAAAAAAACACCACAAACACATGATTTCTGTCTTCGTCTGAACCAGAATACAACTATTTGTTAAATTATAAGCCTATTGTCACGTTTGAATTATTCTGAAGACATTATTTCAAATTTTTTGCATATTGTAAGGTGAATTATACATTATGACTACTTTTATTTGTCGTTTGTCATTTTTTCCGTTATTTAAAAAGAGCAATGAAGTTGATACATACGTATAATATATGCACAGAATTTGTAACACACACATACATACATACATATATATATATATATATATATATATATATATACATAGCTTTAAATAAATTATCCGGCTGCCACGCACCTATATTTTTCTCTAATTTAGATAACCGCACCCGATCGATGGATGATGATATGATGAATGGATGGTTCATTTTTAACAGCAGATTAAAGCTGATCTGTACATTGCTGCACAATTATGTAAGCTTATTCACTTGTGCTTTTAAGCCAAAGCCACGCTAAAAAGAATAACGTTAACTGACATCTACACTGTAAAAAATAATTTCACCATTTAGTTTTCAATTATTTTTTTTAAGTTGACACAACTTGCAGCTACTGAATTTGCTCATTCAACTTAATATTATAAATTTTACTGTCTCAACTAATTCATAAGTTGAGAAAACGTTTTTATTTGCCCACTCAACTTAAAAAATAATGTGTTGAATCAATTTAAAAAGGAAATCACGTACTTAACGTCACATATCGCGAGATCTCGTGAAGACCGTTGCAGAAAGAGGATGTTTGTCAGCCATCATGGTGAGCTTCTCCACAGAGTTGGAAAAAGTTCTCAATCAACAAATTTGCAAAGTAAATATTTGTATTTATTCGTTTAATATATGTACATTTATGTATGTTGTCTAAGAAGAGTACAAGTACGGTTTAAAGCGTCCTATTTTGGTTAGATGTACTAGTTTCGCGGCACTCTAAGCCTCAAAATACACACGGTTCCACAGTATTTTCGATATAAATATTATATTCTCTGCTGCGGTACTGAGCTGAACTTATATGGAGAATGATAAATATACAGTTTGGTATGTATTATTTGAGGCCAGTGCTGCATTAGAGAGAGAACCGTTTAAACAGAGCGCGAGACAGAGAGGAACGAACAACTGTGTGGATTCAGAACGGCGGGAATTTTAAAAAATGAACTTATGAGCGATTAAAATTAAGGGGAGAAAAACAATATTACTACTCGAAGTGTCATTTTAATGCATGTTATAAGAGAAACAAATGAGCAGCTCCCTCAGAGTTCGTTTGAAGCGTGTATATTTGATATTTCTGACACAAACCGGTAACTCTCTCAGTTAACGTGCCTCACCGGAACCCACAGCAAAGCTGCATTAATATACGGTCAGTCTTGTAAATATTTGTATTTATTGGTTTACTGTATATGTGCATTTACGTATGTTGTCTAAGAAGTTTTTTCCCGTTAGTAATATGTATTATTTTCGCGGCACTCTGAAGCCTCAAAATACACGGGTTTCCACAGTATTTTCGATATAAATGTTATACCAAGTATACTCCCATGCGGTACTGAGCTGGATTTATGTGGAGAATGATAAATATACAGTTTGGTATTAGAGAGAGACCGTTCATGCAGAGCGCGAGATGGAGAGGGACGGACAAATGTATGGATTTAGAACAGAGAATTTAAAAAAAACAAAAACAAAAAAAAAAGAACTTATGAACGATTAAAATTAAAAACAAGATTACTACTCGAACTGTCATTTTTATGCATGTTATAAAATAAACGAATGAGCAGCTCCCTCAGAGTTCGTTTGAAGCGCGTATATTTTTGATATTGCTGACACAAACCGCTACAAACTCTTCTCTCGGTTATTGAAGTGCCTCACCTGACACATACATTATAAAACTATGGGTTTTTGAATAACAATAAAGGCATATATCTTGTATATATCCCTGCGATAAAGGATTGTCACAAATGTGTAAAATTAGCTTTTTTGGTTGTTCTAATTTCCTGTGTTATGTAGTTTAAAAGCCTTTTCTGTATTGTAAAATGGGGTTTTGGTAATTGAAACGTAAACTTATTTATTTTTATGTGTAGTGTTGTTTTAACATGTTTCTGTATTTTTCATGTTTGTGATATTCTGGAATGACCGAAGAGTCATAACGCGCAGTGCACATTTTACTTTCACTTTTAAATTAGCGGCAATTCCGCGTCAGTTGCTTAAACCCAATTCATGCAACAACAAAATACAACGTTAATCTCACTTAGCCTATTAATTAATCATGGAACTTTTATTACCAAAATGAATACAAGTAGCTTACACCGTGCTATACGCCTAATATAAAATAACAAATAAACTTAGGCTAGGCCTACAAAAAGGAACTAAATAAATATAAGAAACGTAGAACGTTTATTAGAAAAACGAATAAGAAATAAATTACACAAAGTAAAAATCAGCAAACACCGTAGAACCAAATAAATGAGAAACTGACAAACCGTCCAACGCAGACACACTGTAGCACGCGCAGGAAATTTAAATTAAATGCTGTTACATTTTAAAATGTTGTGTTTTTATTTATTTCGTGTTTAATAGTATTTGTTCTTTTTTATTTGTTATTTAATATTATAACATATGTTTTTGTTTAAACTAATTTTAAAATTGTAGTTATTTTAAAAGATGTTTCCCACTGTTTTAATTCCTGTGTAAATGCATTTATGCCGCTTCAGAACAGCATTAAACGGTCTGTGTAAATGCACATTTTCGTGGTTTTATGCCGCTTCAGATTTGGTTTCTGTGCCGCCTTTGCTGTGTAAAGATGCCACAAGTTACGTAATGCTACATTTCTCTAAATCTAATGAAGAAACAACCTCATTTACATTTTGGATGGTTTGCTAAAAATGAGTAAATTGTCAGCAAGTTATTTCTTTGGGGTGAGCTTTTCTTTATATAGCAGAAAAACACCCCAAAACAAATCACATTACTGTAAAACATCTGAATTGATGACAAAGAAACATTTGTGCTGTTGGTGCATTAATATTTTTATTGTGTTTTTATGGTTTGTATCAGGGCATCTGTGAGGGAATGACATATGAAAAGATTAAAGAAACATATCCAGGTGAATATTCTCTCAGAGACCAGGACAAATACCATTAAAGAAACCCAGGAGGAGAGGTGCGTACCATTATGACACCTGACGTGCCATTCATGACTTTTTCATGACCTTTTCAGTTGATTATTATTATTTTTTTTTGTAATGATTCAAATTTAGACTGATTGACTAATTCTATTATGCTCTAAGAAGTCTATTATGCTCACAGAGGCTGCATTTATTTGATCAAAAATACAGTAAAAACTGTAAAATTTTGAAATATTATTACAATCCATAATAGCAGTTTTCTATTGTAATACATTTTAAAATGTAATTTATTTCTGTGATCAAAGCTGAATTTTAACCATCATTACTCCAGTCTTCAGTGTCACATGATCCTTCAGAAATCATTCTAATATTATTATCTGCTTAAGAAACATTTATGATTACTTTCAATGTTAAACAGTTGTGCTGCTTAATATTTTTGTGGAAACTGTGACACATTTTATTCTTCAGGATTCCTCAATGAATGGAAAGTTCAAAAGAGCAGCATTTATTATAGAATCTTTTGTAACATTATAAATGTCTTTACTGTCACTTTTGATCAGTTTAATAAAACCTTTCTAAATAAAAGTATTAATTCCTACAAACAAACAAAAACATTCATATCAAGCAGCGAGTTTTGTCCCTCTTCTCTTGCCGTAGTCCTATCAGGATCTAGTGCAGCGGCTGGAGCCCGTAATCGTGGAGCTGGAGAGACAAGGCAACGTGCTGGTCATCTGTCACCAGGCCGTCATGCGCTGCCTCCTCGCCTACTTCCTGGACAAGAGCGCTGGTGTGTCACACACACACTCACACACAAACACTCTAAATGATGTCCTGTGACTTACCGAGGACTATGTATGTAGGTTTTTGATGGCTGGTGATCAAGTAATAAGATGATCCTTTAAAGGAGAAGTCCACTTCCAGAACAACAATTTACAAATAATTTACTCACCCCCTTGTCATCCAAGATGTTCATGTCTTTCTGTCTTCGGTCGTAAAGAAATTATGGTTTTTGAGGAAAACATTTCAGGATTTTTCTTCATATAATGGACTTCAATTGTGCCCCCGATTTCGAACTTCCAAAATGTAGTTTAAATGCAGCTTCAAAGGGCTCTAAACGATCCCAGCCGAGGAAAAAGGATCTTATCTAGCAAAACGATCTGTAATTTTTTTTGAAAAATAAAAATGTGTATACTTTTTAAGCACAAAAGCTCGTGTAGCACAAGTTCTGGAATGCATGATTTGTTCAGTCGCGCATGTGCAACATCTTATTAGGTTCTGTACTGGAATTAGTTCACCTGTTTTGAGTCTTTGGGTTTTTTGAGTCGTTGGTTCATCTTATGGGGCTGTTACGTGATGAATGAACGACTCAAACCCGAAAAACTTGTCAGGTAAGAGGTGAGGTGAGCTAATCATAGACTAAAGACCCAGGTAAACAATGAATTAATCTTTTCTGCATGACCTTTCGACGTGATTCAATACTATGTAGCGTTGTGAACGCGCATCTCAGAACCTGTGCTACACGGGCTTTTGTGCTTAAAAAGTATTCGAAAAAATGACTAGATAAGAGACAGATTCGCTAGATAAGACCCTTCTTCCTCGGCTGGGATCGTTTAAATGTTTAAATGTTTAAATGTTTCGGTAGTGACTGTTTTGGCAGTGACAATTTTATTTGGTGAAATTTCGGTAGTGACAACTTTGTTTTCTAGGGCTTTATCCCATAAAATAGTCACTACTAAAACAATCACGACCACAACGTTTGGTAAAGTTTTGGTGGTGACATCTTTATTTTTTAGGACGTTATCCCATAAAACAGTACCGAAACAGTCACGACCGAAATGTTTGGTGAAGGGATAACATCCTGGAAAACAAAGATGTCACTACCGAAACTTCATCAAAGCTTAGGTAGTGACTGTTTCGGTAGTGACAATTTTAGATAATTTTGAACCTAGATCAAAGATGCTAATCAGCACATGGTTATCTAGCACCTTATTTGCGACACCGGCTCAAGAGTTTCTTCTCTAAATCGCAATCTTCGAGGTGCTGGTGGTGGTCTAACCAGAGTCAAGGCCCTCATGGGCCTCCTCTCAACCACCACCGGCTCGTCAGCTTCCTCTTCTTGTTCTTCATCACCTGACTCGCTAGATGAACTGTCACTTTCGGCTCCAGCATCTGAATAATATTCCTCATACACTTTACTGCCTGCGCCGTTTCGAATTATTCTCTGTAATGCTGCCTTATTTGTCAGGTCTTTCTGTGCTAAAATCACACGCTTTGCTCGTTGGGTTAATGAAGTGTCAGCGAGGATAGCTGTAGCATCCCCTCCGTTAAGCAAACTCCACACTTGACCACAAGTTATACCGGGAGCATACTCTGTCTTCCACTCTTCTGTTCGGTCTAATAAAGTTTCCTTTTTTTCTACTCTTAGCATGCGTAGGTCGGTATGTTCCCTTTCCTAACCTGAATGTATCATAACTCTTACCATGCTTTAATCTGGGGAAGGGGTTCTCTATCTGATCTTTCCTTCCTCGTGACGTTTTCACACGCTTTAATTCTGGCCACTCGGGATCGGATTCTTCTTCAAAAATTTCTGTTCTAGGTTCAGTCCTTTCCTGCCCTGGAACTGTTCTCTGATTTGATCCGCCTTCTCTAGCCTGCTTTTCCTCATTTACTCTTTCTGTTATCTTATTTAACACTGAGGCATCTGGGTGGCAAACTATCCAAGTTTTTGGCCAGTCTGTACGGTCAGTCTTTCTCAATAACGATGTTACTAGGGCTGCTCCCATATTAACTTTATTAAATCCAAAATTCCCTCCGGATGTGATTGGCATAGCCACGGTACAATATTTGTTATCTCTTGCTGACACACATATTTTATCGATCAAATTATCTAACGTTAAAATAGCTGTCAACTCTTCCTGTATATTGCTATTTCTTCCCTTTTCATGCCCTATTGCATGGATTACAGGTTTTCCATTCGGTCCTGCTTTCTTTACCAGTATTATATCTCCTGTTCTAATAGGAGTCTTTTTACGATCTACTAATCTGTTTGACTCTTCCTGAAATTTTCGTCCTGCTCTTTTTCTAAGAGCTGCAGCCACTCCACCCTCATGATTAAGTGACTTGTTAGCTGCACTGACTAAAACGCAGGCTTCTTCCTCATATTCTAAATGCCCTTCTTTTAGAATAATCAGATTTTTCCCTCTTCCAAAATAAATTCTAAGAGGTTCTTCTTCTTCTATTGGAAACTCCACATTAAAGCTATCGGGGTTATCAGGAATTGGAGCATTTGGCATCGGAGCATATTCCTCTTCCTCTCTGCAAAGTACAAAGCTATGAATCACTGAGCCCCCCTCAGACCCTGTTTCATCATTTCTGACTTCATCAATAGTGGCCCAATCTCTTTTTGGGATGCTTCATATTTCTCCACCTGCTTCGTCGAAAATTCTAACTCTTGGGAATCCATGCCTGCCTCCCTTGCTGGAGTAAATAAAGGTTGGAACCTCTGCTCCTTCCCTTACTCTAAGATTCACTATGGAAGCAATCATCCTGATTTCTCCCCACGGAATCTGATGAGACCCGCATCTACATTGCGGGGGGCATACCCATTCCAACTTCCCTGCAGTGTCCGTTGGAATGAGATCTACAGTCGCCATTTGTCCCATCATGATTCTTTCTCTTTTAGGGTCTGCGAGCCTAGTTGTGTCTCTCTTAACAAAAAACTCACCCTCTCTTTGGGGTCGTTGAGTTTTTGTTGTCTCTTTTCTAACAGGTCTTTACAAGCCTGCCTGTTTATACACACAAACAGTTCCTCCGAACTGGTCCTGTGGCTGTGGGCATGTTGGGGACTTTCCTACTTCTCGCTTTGTCTATTATCCTTGAATTTCCTTCTTTACCATTCAAGCCCCACATGTTTGGGCGCCATGTTGTGTTTCCAGTGAATATTCCACCCCGGCACTAAACTACCTAAACAATATTCTCACCATCATAGTAAGCCAGATCCATTGCTATTGAAACAGCTCGCACCTGATGGGTTGTGTGCGTAGTCTACCGTTTAATATTCTCTGAAGTTGTCCTGACTGGATCAGCCTGCTCCGGTCACTTGGGGCTTGGAAGGAATTGTTTCAGGTTCAGATAATAGGTTATAATAAATAAATCACTCTGAGTCATGTTTTAAGAGAGGTTTAAGCGAATCACCATTTGAAATGGTTTCGGTTTAATATAACAATAACTCATAAGCAATAAATTCAAAATAACAAAATAATAAATTCAAAAGTCTTCACCCGAGGCGTGGCAAGGAAGAAGATCAAGCACTGGCATTTTATGACAACTCCTAAATATATGATAAGTGCGGTTTTACACTCGCTCAGATGTTGCGAGAGTCACAAGTTCACGAGTATCAAACTGTACATACACATTATCTTTAATTGCAATCAGACAGACCCAATTTTATTTTAGTCAACTTCCAAAACATATTTTTCCTGCACAGCAATAGCATACTTCTGCAAATTAAATGTAACACATCTCGCACAGCCAAGAAAAGTAAAATACAAGCAATCATCTTTTTAGAAGGTCCATCTGCAACCATGTTTAACATCTGCAACCCTTTACAACATTTTGTTTGAGCTGTTCTCACCTCTCACACACACACATTTCACATTTTAATAACCCTTAGAGGTGAGAGCAGTAGTTTGGAGTCTCAGTGTTTCCAGATCTTCCATAACAGAATTCAATTCAGAATAAAAATCATTCAAAGCAATCATTTCCCTCGCCAGCTTTATTATTCTCTTTATTAGTCTCCTTGTTTTCTGATCAATCAAATCAATTCCCTTAGTTTAACAATCATCCTCTGATGCTTCTCTGGGTTTCTCTCGTCCTTCCCTCTGACGTTTCCTCCTTTCCTCTTTCTTGTCCCGCTTGATTTGTCGTTTTTGTATATATATATATATATATATATTGAACTTCACTTTTTGCATCAAGTTTAATAATTTACAAAGAGAAAATATATATATATATATATATATATATTGTTCCACTCAGAAACACTCCGTTGTTTTTGAACACGACTCCTTGAGTTTTCATATTATTTGAGTAAGTCGTTTTTTTGTTAGTTTACAAAAACCATAAGAACGATAGATGTAGAAGTGTTTCTGTCGGTTTACACTGAAACAAGGGCAGGCTTTGAGCTTTTGTGACGACAGCAGGTGTATATATAACAAGGACTTGGAGCGTGTGTGTGTAATTCTGTATTTGTTTTGTTTGAGGCAGACTGCTGGAGTTCATCTGCAGTTCTCCCTGTGAATATGGCACTTGTTGGTACAGTGTACTCATACTTGTGTTTGCGCACTTTGTGGGTGAGTAACTTTTAAATTTAGCGCGACAGAACTAACGTTAGATCGCTTCATAATCAACAAACGCTCGATGTGGCACATCGCGTCTAAAGTTGACGTGTCACGTCTGCGTTTGATGTGCCACACCGCTATTCCAGTCTTTTTTTTTACTAAAAATATTTTATTTACACGTTATATGTTTGAACTGATGTTCATTTCACTGGTTCTGTTTATAAATAACTTTAACCAGCCTAAGGTCTAGTTTTATGGTCACTTGTCAAGCTAAAACCAGTAAAATATTATTAATTGACAGGTTGGGTCTAATTCAAGTGATCCTTTATTTATAATGATGTATAAGCAGTTTTAGCAATATTCAGTGGTGCTGGAAGGTACAAAAATATATGCTCTGGTGTGGACTGATATAGGCATAAATATTAAGTTCATACAAGTTATAAATCTAGTGGGTGGAGATGTTTCCTTGCGCATACCTTAGAGATGTTTAAAATAGATTTCCAGCCTTATTGCATAATATCTTCAAGTTACAGGTAGCTACTGCACAGTTTACATTCAATACTTTGTATTCATCAGTAGCATCATTGGTACTTATTTTGATTTCACTACAAGCTTATGTTATTTTCAGTATGACAGCCAATGTGTGTAATAATTAACAAAACTGTTGAACTAAATGATATACCTGCATTTTTGTTTACTGTTATTTCTGTTGTTGAGCTGTGCTTTGAAACTATCTTTTTCAGTGCCTCAAAGGTATATGTCCACACAATGTGGTGAACCAGAAAAATATCCCGACAAGTTTCTGAACAAAAAATATCTTCATAAATCAGTGTTCAATGATGGAAGCGCAGTGACATATACATGTGCCCTGGGTTACATGCCGTCAGAAGGAAGTAAAGTATCACGGTGTGTGAGAGGACAGTGGACACCCTTGAACATGAAATGCCAAAGTAAGATGCATTTGTTTATCTAAGTCTCTAAAACATCTCTTTTATTTATACATTGTGCTTCATTTTTTCATATTTTTTCATTTATCCTCACAGAGAAAAAGTGCAACGCGCTGGGTGACATAGAGAACGGGGACTATATTCGAAATGGACAGTCATTTGGAGATAAAGCAATTGCTATGTGTAAGGAAGGGTACTGAAACCTTATTTTCATTCTTTTTTTAATGTCTGGAGTCCAGAAATCAGTGAAAACGTGTGATGATAAATGGGGCAGAATAAGTTTAGAGAGTGGCCTAATTGTTTTATTTTTGTTTCACATGCAGGTATGTTTTGAGAGGAGAACGTGTCCGTATGTGTACGGAAAAAGGTTGGAATGGGACGGACCCCATCTGTGAGGGTGAGTTTAATCTTTTCAAATGTTCAAAAATCATCACAAAATACCTTAATTTACTTTTAACACTCCCAAGTTTGTAGCAGTTACAACCACATGCAATTTTATCTTCTAAAAAATATGAACTGTGAAAGTGTGATGCAGGAGCCATTTCAACAGACTCTTACAGTTTAAGAGGATTGCATGGCAGTAAATAGCTCTAATCTGTTGTGTGAGTTTTCCAAGATTTGTGGAAAGTAGACTGGCTTTATAGGTTAATATCGCCATCTAGTGGTGGATTCTTGTAACTGGTCATCAGAAGCATGATTTTGGCACAATTGGTTGTTTTTTCCTTCTGGTTTAGTGTCAAAGATCATCTGTTCAGCACCTGCTGTGGCAAACAGATTGATAAAGCCTGGAGAAAGGACACAGTATGCACCCCAAGACACTGTAACCATCATCTGCAGTGAGGGATTTGAGCTGATTGGTTTGCCAGACGTCACATGTGGACCTGATGGCCAGTGGCAGGGCCTGCCTGAGTGCCGCTCTAAAGGTAATTTGTGCACTTGGTTTAAATACTTAGTCTGAACCCTGATTTCAACTCCACTTCTTCCTTCAATGATGCATTTTGAGAGATACAAACAATTAAGGCTGTTCTCTAAAAGCAGTTTCTTGCACTAAACTTCTACTTATGGTATTCTAAGCTGGTGTTAAACTCCAACATTGGACAGATATTTAAGTGTGCTTTGAAATGAAAACTGGTGCTAAAACTCAATGTTGGATTTACCTAAACCTCCAACACTGGAAAGATGTTCAGTTTTAATTCAAAATGAAAATCAGGTTGATGTCATAACCCAGAGTTGATTTAAATCAACTTCAATCATTCCACAGACATTGAGTTTTGGTTGGAAATGAAAATTGAGCTGATGTCAAAAGTCAATGTTGGTTTAATGTCAAATTTTAGCTATAGACAAATATTAATGATGTCAAAACTCAACGTTGGATTTACTTAAACTTCCACCATTGGACAGATGTTGACTTTTGATTCAAAATGAAAATCGGGGTAATGTCAAAACGCAGTGTTAGATTTAAATCAACTTCCATCATTGGACAGACATTGAGTTTTGATTACAGATTTTAAAAAATGTGTTGATGTCAGAACTCAACATTGGATATAGATAAACCTCCACCACTGGACAGACATTGAGTTTTGGTTGGAAATGAAAATTGGGTTGACATCAAAACCCAATGCTGGCTTAATGTCAGCCTCCAACAGTGGACAGACGTTGCGTTTTGGTCAGAATAAAATATGTCTGATTCCAAAACTCAACATTGGGTCTATATAAAGTTGCACCATTGGATGGATGTTGAGTTTTTGGATGGGAAAAAAATGGGTTATTATCAAAACTCAATGTTGGCTTAATGTTGAATTTTAACATTAGACAGGCATCATGTTTTGGTTGGAAATGAAAACCAAGTTGATGTCAAAACCCAGTGCTGGCTTAATGTCAACCTCCAGCATTGGACAGACATTGCGTTTTGTTTAGAAGAAAATATGGTTGACGTTAAAACTCAGTGTTGGATTTATATGAACTTCCACCATTGGACAGATGTTGAAATCGGGTTAATGTCAAAACCCAGCATTAGATTTAAATCAACTTCTATCATTGGACAGACATTGAGTTTTGATTAGAGATTTAAAAAAAAGTGTTGATGTCAGAACTCAACATTGGACAAACACTGCATTGTGGTTGGAAAAAAATATGGTTGACGTCAACACTGAACGTTGAATTTATATGAACTTCCACCACTGGACAGTTGTTGACTTTTAATTCAAAAATTTGCATTGATGTCAAAACTTAACATTGGATCATACATAAACTTCCACCATTGGACAGACATTGAGTTTCGGTTGGAAAAGGAAATTGGGTTGACATCATAACCCAACGTTGCCTTAATGTCAGCCTCCAACACTGGACAGACATTGCATTTTAGTTTGCAAAAAATATGGTTGAAACTCAACATTGAATTTATATGAACTTCCACCATTGGACAGACGATTTTTGGTTGGAATTAAAAAATGAGTTGATGTCAAAATCCAACATTGGCTTAATGTCAAGTTCCAACTTGTGCAATTTGGTTGAACAAATAGCGTCAAAATTCAGTGTTGGATTTACTTAAAATTCCACCACTGGACAAACATTGTGTTTTGGTTTGAAATGAAAATTGGGTCAAAGCTCAATGTTGGCTTAATATCAAATTTTAAAATTGGAAAGACGTAATGTTTTGGTTAGGGAATAAAATATGGTTGACATAAAAAACTTCCCTTTGACAGATTTTGAGTTTTGGCTAGAAATAAAAAAATTACATCAAGAAACTCAACATTGCATATACATAAACTTCCACCACTGGACAGACACTGAGTTTTGGTTGGAAATAAAAATTGGGCTGATGTCAAAACTCAATGTTGGTTTAATATAAAATTTTAACATTGGACAGATGTAATGTTTTGGTTAGGAACAAAAATATGGTTGACATCAAAACTCAACGATGGATTTACTTAAACTTCTCTTTGACAGATGTTGAGTTTTGGCTAGAAATTATTTTTAAAAAAAGCGACGTCAACAAACTCAACATTGGATATACATAAACTTCCACCATTGGACAGATGTGAAAACCAGTAACATATCAAACATGTAATGATGTAATAATTTAACACTGGATATTAACGTTATGTTGATAACCATTACAAGTAATCAGTCTTGTGGGTTTTTTTTATTTATTTATTTTTATTTATTTTTTTCACCTAGCAGATAAAAAAAGGAAAGAGTTGTATCATACATTTTTATTATTATTTATATTCCTCCTGAGATGTTTTTTTTAAATAAAATTTTCAACCCTCTCTATGACTTTTATTTGATTCTTTTATTGGCTGCTGCTGCAGCTTCTTTAAAAAACAACCCATTTTTAAATATAAAATGAGCCTGTTTTAGCAATTTAGTGTCAAAATGTGTTCTTGTACGTGTTCATAGCACACACTTCAAGTTGTGTTGTTTGAACATATGTCTTTAAATGTGTTATATAAAAATTCACTTCAGTCTTTCTGCTTTACCCCTCACCTTTGCTGATGATCTCAAAAGGTCAGTTTGCGAGAGTTTTGCTCTCAAGAGTTGCTGTTCCTGAGACATGTCCCACTCCTAATTTGGGAAAGAACGGTACAGTGAAAGAGCCGAAGTCTGATTACGTGCTGGGAGAGTCCATGTCTGTCACCTGCAATGAAGGATTCATCGGATCAGGAATTTTCACGTGTCACGCAAACTCAAAATGGCACCCAAATGAGCCGAAGTGTCAATGTGAGTACAGATGATGTATTGGGAATCATTGTATCATGCGAAAACTGCTGCGAAAATCTTCAATATTGTGAATACTGATTCATTAAGTTGGCTTGAGAACTTACTGAAATGTTATTTAAAGTTATTATTATACATTGTACTACATTTCTAATCCATTTAAACTCATCTAATATTTATAATCAATCAATCAATCAATCAACCTATCTATCTATCTATCTATCTATCTATCTGTCTCTAGCCAAGCCTAGCAACTAGAATGTTAGAAACGTGCTAGCAACATGCCAATCATGCTAGATTCATGCTAGAAACATGCTAGTAACATGCTAGCAACAGGGTAATTAGGCTAGAAACATGCTAACAACATGCTAATCAGGCTAGAAAACATGCTAGCAACTTGATAATAATGCTAACAACATGCTAGCAAAATTCTAATCATGCTAGTAACATGCTAATCATGTTAAAAACCTGCTAGAAACATGTTAACAACATGCTAATCATGCTAGCAACATGCTAATCATGCTAACAACATGCTACTAACATGAAAATCATGTTATAAACATGGTAACAACATGCTAGCAACATGATACTAACATGCTAATCATGTTAGAAATGCATTAGAAATATCCTAACAACATGAATCATGCTAGAAACATGTTAATCATGTTAGAAATTTGCTAGCAACATGCAAATAATGGTAACAACATGCTAGCAAAATTCTAATCATGCTAGCAACATGCTAATCGTGTTAAAACACATTAGAAACATGCTAACAACATGCTAGTAACATAAAAATCATGTTAGAAATATGATAACATGCTAGCAACATTCTACACATGCTAGCAACACATTACAAACATGCTAATTATGTTAGAAATGCGTGCTAACAACATGCTAATCAGGCTAGAAAACATGCTAGCAACTTGCTAATAATGCTAACAACATGCTAGCAAAATTCTAATCATGCTAGTAACATGCTAATCATGTTAAAAACCTGCTAGAAACATGTTAACAACATGCTAATCATGCTAGCAACATGCTAATCATGCTAACAACATGCTACTAACATGAAAATCATGTTATAAACATGGTAACAACATGCTAGCAACATGATACTAACATGCTAATCATGTTAGAAATGCATTAGAAATATGCTAACAACATGAATCATGCTAGAAACATGTTAATCATGTTAGAAATTTGCTAGCAAAATGCAAATAATGGTAACAACATGCTAGCAAAATTCTAATCATGCTAGCAACATGCTAATCATGTTAAAAACACATTAGAAAAATGCTAACAACATGCTAATCATGTTAACAACATGCTAATAACACAAATCATGTTAGAAATATGATAACATGCTAGCAACATTCGACACATGCTAGCAACACATTACTAATAGGCTAATGTTAGAAATGCGTGTTAACAACATGCTAATCAGGCTAGAAAACATGCTAGCAACTTGCTAATTATGCTAGCAACATGCCAATCATGCTAACAACACATTAGTAATATGGTAATCATGTTAGAAACATGCTAGCAACATGCTAGTAACTTTCTAATCATACTAAAAACATTCTAGCAACATGCTAATGATGCTAAGAACAACATGTCAGTCATGGTAGAAACATGTTTGCCACATGATAATGATAACAGCATGCTAGCAACATGTTTGTAAAGCTTTAAAACTACTTTAAACTTCAAACTATTTCAAACTGAAAACCATCAAACTTTTCAAACTTAAAACTTTTTCAAACTTTATAATCAGGCTTTCTCAACCCAACTTAAAGTTTGTCTTGATGAACTTTTTTATCTAGTTTCAACTTATTAGCATAAACAACACCTTCAGAATTTGATCCTGATGAATAAGAACATGCTCCTAATGAACACTCCAAACTTGAACTTTAAAACCTTGAATGTCACAAAGTCACATGCGTAGGATAAAACTGTCTGCATACATACATATGAATGCTAATTGTGTTGTTTTACGATAAATGAAAGCAATGAGTAATTTGTACCCTTGTTTATGTTCAGTGATCACCTGTTCAGACCCTACAGTGGCACACGGAAGGATAACACCTGGATCTGGGGTGCACAAACACAAAGACACTGTAGATGTCGTCTGTAATGATGGGTTTGATCTGAGTGGCCCAGCAAAGATCACATGTGGACCAGACGGCCAATGGCAGGTCTTGCCTGAGTGTCGCCCTAAAAAGATTTCAGGTACTGGGGTGTGCATTGTTGTTCAGAATGGGGTAGATAAATGCAGTCTTATCTCAGAAATTAATATAGTACTTCTGCATATTGAATATAGCTCGGTTCTCCCACAGGTAAATGTGGTCCAGCTCCATCACACCCTCATGCTTTCCCCAGAGACGAGTTCCCCGTGCGGAAGGAGTATCCATCTGGTGCTCGCCTTCGCTACAAATGCAGTGTAGGATATGTGCGGACTAGAGGAAGTTCCAGTGTACAATGCCTGAACGGCAGATGGACAAAGCTGCAGCTCCAGTGTGGAAGTACGCCAGACGACTTTTAACTTCATTTATTCCGACTTTCCATATTGAAAGATCTAAGGATCCTTATTAGCAATGAGAGCAATCATACAGTCAAACCAAGATTTATTCAGACACCTTCAACTTTTCTCACATTATCACAGTTTATTTGCTATAGTTTAAAAAATGGTAATAAAATATGACAAGAGTTAAATTGTTATGGAACAAATTCATCTTGATAATGTCAGATAACTTTGATAGAAAGGTATGTCAGGAATTAGATTGAATAGCTGTTAAATTTAAGTACACACTTACATAATACCAATTTAGGTCAATTTAGGCTAGGTATTACCAAGCAATGCTTAATTTTCTTAAAAAGTTTGCATTAGCAATTAAAAAAAAACCCTTAAAGGAGAATCCACTTCCAAAACAAAGATTCATATATAATGTACTCACCCCCTTGTCATCCAAGATGTTCATGTTTTTCTTTCATCAGTCATAAAGAAATTGTTTTTTGAGGAAAACATTTCAGGATTTTTCTCCATATGATGGACTGATATGGCGCCCCGATTTTGAACTTTCAAAATGCAGTTTAAATGCGGCTTCAAACGATCCCAAATGCAGTTGTAAATGATCCCAGCTGAGAAAGAAGGGTCTTATCTAGCGAAACGTTCGGTTGTTTTCATTAAAAAAATACAACTGAAATACTTTTTAATCTCAAACGCTCATCTTGCCTTGCTCCCCCTGGACTGTATTCTGACTCAGGACAGTTAGGGTATGTCGAAAAACTCGTATTTTCGTATCGTATTTTCTCCCTCAACTTCAAAAATCATTTCAAAATCATCCTACATCGCTGCAGAAGTACCGACCCAGTCTTTACAAAGTGAACCTGCAAAGAAGATTAAACACCCTTAACAAAAAATGTACAACAGCGATATAGAATGATTTTGAAGTTGAAGGAGAACATGAGATGGGAGTTTTCCGACATATCCTAACTGACATGAACCGGAAAAAAACAGTCCAGGCAGAGTAAGACAAGACGAGCGTTTGACATTAAAAAGTATATAAATTGTATTATTTTTATGAAAATATCGATCATTTCGCTAGATAAGACCCTTCTTTCTCGGCTGGGATCGTTTACAACTGCATTTGGGATCGTTTGAAGCCGCATTTAAACTGCAGTTTGGAAGTTCAAAGTCGGGGCACCATTATATGGAGAAAAATGCTGAAATGTTTTCGTCAAAAAACAATTTCTTTACAACTGAAGAAGGAAAGACATGAACATTTTGGATGACAATGGGGTGAGTACATTACATGTGAATCTTTGTTTTGGAAGTGAACTTCTCTTTTAAGCAAAACATGGTCAGGATAAATTTTGGTCCCACTTTTACTGATAGTCCACTGTATGAAGAATTTTTAGGTATAATATGTCACAGTTTACTTAATTTTGCTATCCTCACTTACATAAATTAACTATACTGTCCTGCACCCATTAGCAAAAAAATAATAAATCAAATATGATATTATATCCGGTGTCTGAACAATTTTTGGTTTGACTGTACATACATTTGTGCTGTTTTCTTTTATTAACTTGTAAGCATTTAATTATATAATGTATCATTTAATTAATTCATATCACATATAATTTCATAACTTATTTATTTTTATTATATTACTTTCCTTGCTCTTATAATCATTGAAAAAAAAAATCTTCCTTAGTATTTCTGTCTTGTTTTCCAGTAAAAACATCTGAACAGTCTTAAAACAAGATTACCTGATAAACAAAATGACTTCATTTTCTGAAAAAATAATCTAAATTAAGTAACTATATGATTAAAACAAGACAAAAAATATATGCAATGTCAGAAAAAGAAATGTGATAAAAATTTAATTTAAAGGGGTCCTATTATGCTTTTTCACTTTTTGAACTTGTGGTGTGTATCTTTGGGTATAAAAAAGATCAACCAAGTTACAGATCTCAAAGTCCACTCCAAAGGGAGATATTTCGTTTTTAAAAATCCCTTTTCAAGAACTACAGTGAACGGCTCCTTTGGACTACAGCGTTTGTTTTCCCCATTCAATGATGTCATAACGCGGTCCATTAGAATATCATTAAATTAAATCCCGCACACGGAAATTCGAATTGTTGGGGTGTAGGGATGAGGTGGGGGATTACCCTAACGATGCAGCGCGGAGAGCCGCTTCAACGAGCTGCAGCACGACGAGTATAAACACAAGCACTGATTCAGAGCAGTAACGGGCCGCAGACGTGTGCAGTGTGTGGTAAGAGATTTATTCATCATACAGTGTTGATAACGTTAGCTTCACTTATAACGCGAGTGTTTTTTAAAATGCATAAACTTGCACTAGAATAGGCTAGGCTAATCAGTGATGATGTCCTTTGATAATGTTAGGCTGCTTTTAACCCTATGTTGGAGTTGGTTTTGGACAATGAAACTAAGTATGTAAATAATTAAATACATTACGACGATAATATCATGTACTGGCGATCTCGCAGGCTTGATGATAGGACCCAACACTACTGTAGCGTGTTATTTACTCACCCTCCATGCATCCTAGGTGTATATGACTTCTTTCTTTCAGACAATTGCAATCGGCCTTATATTAAAATTGGCCTGACACGGCTCCGGGGGGTTAATAAAGGCCTCTCGTATCGAATCGATGCGTTTTTGTAAGAAAAATATCCATATTTAAAACATAAGAATCACTTTAATCTAGCTTGCGCTAACAGTTGTACACGGAACTTGCTTCTTTGACAAGGGGCGTGTCAGTACTGAAACACCGTCTAAGTTGTTCGCCAATCGCAACTCAGTGGGACAGCTAACCAATCACAACACATTTCGTTTTCGGAAGGCGGAACCCGGAACTAATTGAGCCATTTGTCCCAGGCCGGGAGAAATGTAGTGTAATAATGTAAATTATATTAAAAATAATGCGTTTTTGAACCACCAAACATGAAAGCATGTTCTAGTACACCCCCAAAAGAAAATCAAGACTCTGTTAAAGAGCGTAATAGGACCCCTTTAAGAAAAACATTTTTGCAGTTTGTTATTGTTTAATCTTATGAGTTAATTTATTTCAAGGTAATTAACATCACAGGATCATTTTTAAATTCAGCAATGCTTGATATAATAACACTTGTTGGATTTATGCTGGTCAGGTGAAGTCCAACTAATATTATTTGATAAACCCTGATCATTTCTTCCATCACTTCATCTCCTGCTTTCATCTCTGCTGATTGGAGACAGTTAATAACAGTTTTGGATACCAGATAAAATGCAGACAAAATACACAATCTAACAATTTGTTTATATCAAAAGGGAAGAGATGTGGATCTGCTGGAGAGATTTACAATGGTCGGTTTGAGTACACAGGCGTGTTATTTGGAGATTCGGCTACAGCTGTCTGTGAAGAAGGGTGAGATACATCCATGTACATTTTTAGTTCTGCTTTTAGATGAGTTTGTTTCTTCATCAGATTTGGAGTAATGTAGCATTATATCACTTGCTCGCTAATTGATCCTCTGCAGTGAATGGGTGCCGTCAGAATGCGAGTCCAAACAGCTGATAAAAACATCACTTTTTTAATTGCTCTCATTAGGTATGAGCTGATCGGCCCAAAGGTACGGATCTGCCGGGATAGAGGCTGGGATGCAAGGAACCCTGTGTGTGAAGGTATGACTCTTTTTTTCATTTATTTTTTTTATTTTGTATAAGCTTGACTTCAAATATTGCAAACCAAATGCCTATGGATTTACTGTAGCCTACATCGGTCTCATAGATGGATTGCATATGTATGTTTTTTAAGTGCAAAGGTACGCATATAAAGAGTGCATGTGGTCAGTATTGGGATAGTCTGACCATGCAGTTGTGCATTCAAAAATATTTGAGGTTTTCAGGTAGTGTAATGTAGGTTAAAACTCAGTCTCTATTGTGCACAATGTTGTTTTTGAGGCCATATATTTTGAAAACTTTTTTTTAAAATGTATTTTATTTACTTGTTTATTTTTGTTTTTTATTTACCTTTTATTAAATTTATTTCATTTATTAATATTTATATTTTATTTTTCACATTTTAATTTTCTTTTGTTTACTTTGTATTGATTTTCTGTATTTACTTTTTATTTTTCCATTTACGTTATTTACTATTTTTTAATAACAAAACTATTTTGTGCTAAACACATTTTTTCAAATATTTCTGTGGTTCCTTTTTGTGGTTCATTGTTTAGGTATTTTGATATCACAAAATTCTCTCAAATTGTCAGACATGAATACATGAATTAACAGGCTGTTTTCTGTGCTTTTCAGAAATATACGTAAAACGTCCATGGTGGATGTAAGGGAGCCAGTGGTGTATCAACTGCAGAGAAAAAAAAAAGGCCTCAAAAGATATTTCCAACAGCATACACACCACTTCTCCAAATGTACCGGCAGCTGGAGGCGAAAAAAAAAAATGGAGTCAAAAGTTCAAAATGTTTATTCCCAGAGGTGCAAAAGTGAAGGTTTTCCACTGATGTGTCAGAGATATTTACCAAAAAAAAAAAAAGTTAAAACAAAAACATTTGGCTATGTCAAACAGGTTGACCCAAAAGACAGCAATTATGCTTTACAATCATCACACAACTCACTCTAGGAGTCCCCACCAAATCTGAGAAGCCATCTTAAAAAGACTAAGCCCCTCCTTCTCAGACTAAACCATCTGGCAACCCAAAGGTAATAAAGAAACTTAAGGAAGACAAACAAATGTGCTTTAACAGAAACAAACAACAACAACTAAAAAAAACTAAATTAAACTAATAAACAACTAAAACAAACTAAAAAAAAACACACTGTTATACAATACAAAAAAAAAAAAACTCAACTTATTAATACTTATCTTAAAATGGTGAACATTTACTATGACCGGGTTTTGTCTGTTTGGCATGGGAAAATGTTCCAATACTCAAGTATGACTTTGTATGATATGTAAATTTCTATACAAAACAATAAACATTTAACCTGATCACCGGTCTTGCTTTACTTCTTAACACAGTACAATACATAAACCAATATGGTGAAGTCTATCAATCATGAAATGTCAAACTAAGGAAAAAACGACATAAGGACAGGAACAACATTACATCACACATGATGACTGACAACCATATCTGTGTTAACTGGTGTTCAATTTGTGCAAAACAGAAACATATGCATGCATGTACACAGTCCCATGTCAAAATAAGAGTCCCATCCATAATAAGATTCTCTAGTCACAGAGCCTCACTGTGACAGTGGATCAGGAATGAGGGGTTTTAGGGCGGTCTATAGATATGGGAACACAGTGACAATTGCCTGCTGTCCTGCTTTAAGGCTTGTAGGAGAGAGTTTTGTTACCTGTGGCTGAGATGGGACGCCAAATCACGCTCATAATCTAATGCGATTCATCTGCCATTTTGAGCGCGATTTGGCTAGCTTGTCAGTGATTTACGGCTCTGTGTATTAATTGCCGCGCCAGCTGAACGCACGTGATGGAGCTTTACTACTAATCAAAGTACCGGCTTTACTGACTAAGCGCGCCTCATAAACGCATTCGATTAATCGTGCAGCCTTATAATGAAGCATATTTCTTTTTACTGTATTTCCTTAAAATGAGCAAAACATTATTTAGTATTTACTCAGGCTATTTATTCTTGCAAAAAAATCACTGATTTTTCTTTTAAATAATAATTAATATTTTATATTTATATATTCTGTTCATCTAAAGCTGATACTATTTTTATAGCTTCATGTTTTCTTTTTCTTTATCTTTTTTTTTTTAAGAAATAAAAAAGAAAGAACACTGTTAATCAGCACAAAATTGGCATTAAGAAATTTGTTACAAGAAATTCTGTGTATACTTTATGGATAGTCCATCTCTGATGAAGTATGTTCCTGTGCTTTACCCCAAATTCTTATAATAAAAATGTAAAGTATTAAGCGTTTGAATGTTGTTTCAATATTTCAATAAAAAAAGCTGTAATTGTCAGTTTTGTGTATGTATTTTATTAATAGTTATTTTAATACTTTTTTAATTAACTATGTATTTAAATTACAAATTTTGCACTGTTTAAGGTTAGGAACGAAAAACACGACATACACGGAAAAAACACGTTGACGCTTCGCGCATGCGCAGTTCAGTTTTCTCGCTTTGAGTGGAAGACGCGGGAACAGAAGGAAAAGCTCGTCTGAGGTGTTTTCTACAGAAATTTAGGCTACTTTGAGGTATGAAATAACTTTTTTAATGCTTAATGTTATGTAGATTTAATATGTTCTTGATTTAATATTAACATGAATGACATGCGAAGGACGCGAAGTGATTGTAAACAAACGACGGAAGAAAGTCAGTTTGATATGACAGAAAGGTTTGTGAGCGAACAGTTGTCATTTTCGGGCGACCTGTTCATCATGACTGTGCTTAGTAAAAAGAGATATTTTTACGTGCTTGATATTTTACTCTAGGAACTATTTTATGAATTATTTTCATGAATACGTTCCTCGAGGCTATGCTAAATTGTTTAGATAATCACGCTAATGAGGTTGCAGGAGTGAGCCCACCATTTTACGTAACGACGACCTAGAAAAATGTAAACTCATGCTGCGTTCATATGGAAGGCCGAATTATTAAAAATTTCTTTACACGTCACGTGTACACGTAATTGCGTCTACACGCGTTATTTCGTGTACAGACGTTAATGTTTGGCCAATGGCAAGGCCGGAAACATCGAAATTTGCATAAAATTAATTAAACATATAATAGTGACCTAAATCTCTACATAATGACCTGTCAATAAATAATAATACATATAAAAGTGATGTACCAAAATACGCACTAACGCACCTGGCGGTACGTCATTTTCTCTTTCCGGATATGTCAGCGCTATCTATAGTCAAATGATAATGACGTCGTATTATGACCTAGAAGGAGGCGGGATTTCAAAATACGTGCGTTAATTTCCAATGGCATTATCAGCAGCAACGTTAAATCTTTGTATTAAATTAACGATACGATCCCTTCTGGAGCTCATTTTCGTTTACAACATAGTATAGGCGGGAGTTTCACAAAACGCGCTTTTTTCAACATTTGCCTGCGATTGGTCCGCACATTATATATTTTCCACTTAATCATAAATAACACTAAATTTCAGTGACATATATTAAAATAGTTATTTTGATCAAAAATATAATTTACAAAATTTATTACACATGTAACAATACATATTTATTAAAATTAATTAAAATACGAAATACATTTTAAAATACAGGTGGGAAGAAAAAAGTTTACACTGCTTAAGTGATCCCAAAATTTAACATATGGCTATTGCCCCTTATTGAATGAGTTTTTGTGAAAAAGATTACGCTCAATAAAGCAATAAGCTTTAATAAAAAAAAAGTTTAGCTTTTGTAAAAACAATAACATAAAATAAATATACTTAAAATAAATAAATAAAAACTTTAAATAAATATTTTTTTACGGGTGTATTGAACGCAACAACTTTGAACACAGTTCAACCAATCACAATCGAGGAACTGTTTTAATTGCAAAGTTGTACACAACAAGATGGGGAACATCCATAGGGAACATCCAACAACATAGGGTACATCCACCATAAGTAATACAAATAATCAACATAAAACTGTAGACTGTAGTATCCATCTGCAGACCAGCAGCATTACCAGACAACGAGATTAGCACGGAGGACAACCAGGATTGTCAAAATGGGCCTAAGAGTGAATTGTTCACTTAATAAAATTATTTCTAAAATTATGCTGCTGCTGCTGCTGTGTGTGTGTGTTTAGATTTTTATTGAAATGTTTTTAGTTTTCATATAGAAAACTGCACATGTTTTTGGCTTTGGAGTAAACATTTCTTTTGAATCTTGTCATTAAAGTGTATTTCATATAAAACGCCCTTAAGTTTCAAGCATTATTTTATATATCATGAACAAGAAACAGGAAATAATTAAATTAAACAAATAACTATTTACAATTATATTACATTATTAATATTATTATATTAATGTTTTATAAGGCACCTTATGTTTTGCCTCAAAATGTACTTAATAATAATAAATATAATAATACACAAATAAATCAATCAATAAACACAGTGTAGGTTTTGCGCATGGTTTTGCACGCTAGTGGATGTGACTTTTATTTTGACACCGGAAATCTTGTGTTTACGCGTCAGAACGTCTGTACACGAAATAACGCGTGTAGACGCAATTACGTGTACACGCGTTATAACGTCTGTACACGTGACGTGTAAAGAAATTTTTAATAATCCGGCCTTCCATACGTTCACGCCATATCGTAATTACCGTAATTTCGAGATGATGACATGTGACGTTGTACTTGGAGCTGTTCAAGTCCTCAGTCTCGGAATTATGATTTTCTATGGAAACACTATCAACGCCTAAACAGAGCCTACGTTGGTCAGGCGGTACAGCAGTCATGCGGTACAATTCGTAGCTCTCAGAAGACTCCCAGTTCACAAGTTGGAATTACGAGTTCTACGAGGACGTGAACGCTTTTTACAAGTTGGAATCCCATAATTACGGGAATTCCGATATGGCGTGAACGCACCTTTATAACCATTAATTATATATAAACCATTCTAAATATAAATTTATTTAAAGTCATATTTAATATTAGTTTGTCAAATAGTGAGATAAATATTGGTAAAGTTTCCTGGGTATGTAAATCTAGGTTAAAAGATTAATGCCAAAATAAAATATTATGACGTAATCAAGGAATAGTTATATGTGACTTTCAGATTTATTTTTAGGGCTGGGTATCGATTCTGATGTCCCGATTCGCAAGCTCTCGATTCGATTCAATTCTCGATTTATTTTATTTTATTTTATTTTTATTACACTCAGTAAATATAGTTTTAATACAAATGCTGTTGATAATTTCTAAAAAAAACAACCGAACAATTAACATTAGTTTACAAATGGTGAATTAATAAAAAGAAATTAAGAGCCACAGGCCTGTATTTTAAACCTATTATTATTATTTTTTTTGTATAGGGTCATTTTTTTTAAAGGGGTTATCGGATGCTAAGTTGACTTTTTCATGCTGTTTGAACATTAATGTGTGGTGGCAGTGTATGTACAAATCTACCCTATAATGATAAAAATCCATGCAGTGGTTTTTAATTAATCTGTAAAAATAATGTTCCCTTTTTCAAACCGAGCCATTCTCAGATGCTTGTCGGTGTGCCGTCACACAGAGGCCGCTCCCACAATAGTTGATTGACATGAACGATTTACCTCGAATTAGCTGTCACAGTCCGCCCTCTTTGTTTCGATGCTGGAGCAGGGATGTAAGTTAGACAAGAATATCTCCGATTGAGCGATTGAGGTGTTGTGTTGCTGGATGTAATAATGAACATAGTGGTCGTCATTTACTCCCGACATCTGAGTCGCTGAAGATGCAGTAGATTATGTTTGTTTGTGAAGGGAATGCACCTCCTGATCTACATATATCTGTCTATGTTCGCGCAAATCATTCATGATCCAGCTTCACTTACAGCAAAAATCTTTGCGATCACCTTTCCTTATAACGTGGTAGTTAGGAAGTTTAGCGGCTAAATGGGGCTAATGTAAACAAGACCGTCTTTTCACAGAGAGAAGAGAGGGGCGGGGTGAGCAGAGCTTATTTGCATTTAAAGGAACAACCCCTTAGAATGAGATGATTTTTGCTGAGCTCATTTTGACAAGGTAAAAAGGGTGTTGTTTTACAAAACCATTGAGAATTTTTAATCAAAGTATATTAGAGACTTTTCATTAAGACCCTAAAGAATCATATCAACTTGTGGAAAATGGGCATCTGATGACCCCTTTTAACAATAATAGGGCCCTATAAAATGTAAATCTTAATTTTTCTGGTAATCATATGAAGGCATAAAACATTCATTTAATTTATCCTGATCAAATGAAAATTAAACCCTTTTATTTTTTGGCAAACAAAGTGCTGCACAACAGAGGTTTATTGTAAAAATTAAAAAGAAAACAAATGTGATTACTCATTTAAAAATAAAGGTTTATTAATATGTATTATTAGTAATAGTAGTAGCATTGTTGTTACATTAAGATTACTAAATAGTAGTTTAATTCTGACAGTTTCTTAACCTTAAACTGAACTTTTATTTTGACGGGTTGCCTGAAGACCTTGCAGCTGCTGTGTATGTGATATGACAGTAGTTTTCTTTTTTGTTTTTTTTTGTTTTTTCCAAATTAGGCATATTGCTTTGTTCTTGTCAACAGTATCTCCGCCATAAGCACTAAATGAATGACAGGCTTTCTGTTGTAACATCGTGCAGGGTAAATAAGAGGATGACATCTAGTGGAGAAGATCAATGATAAGATTCACATTAACCGAGAAAGGTATTCCTGCACAACCGAGGCTGCAGTTTCAGGACCGCATTTCTAGGACCCAATAGTTTTTTTTTTTGGTATTATTTTATTTATTTATTGTATTTATGTATGTATTATTTTAATAGCGCTTGCTATTGTGTATGTTATTATATTTTAAAGAAACATATAGTTAGTTAATTGTATACACTTAATTATTGTCCTAACCAACTCCTAACCCTTAACATACCCTCAACATTGGGAACCCGATTGAAATATTTAACCTAATTTATTTCAATATATTCTATATATATTCTAGTTTTAAATTCAGTTTTCTTGTAAAGAAAGACTTGTATCTTTGCGAGACTTCAGTTCATTAGCTGCAGCACAGCCATTCACGTCTGATGTGTGACACGCATAAAGTGCAGTAAACGGTAAAACAATTGCGCTACAAATTAGTGTGTTTATTGGTACATTAATAAATGTAAGATAATTTGAATACAAATGCTAGTTTATAACATTCAGCAGAACAATGTTTTGCACAGCTAAATAGGCTAAATGGAGATTGCTGACACCGCCTCGAACACAAGTTCACACCAGGTCTTACATTAAAAATAAGATGGAAAGATAAAAAATTAATAGTTTTTGTTTTATGCTTGAATCAGGTCTCCTCTAGATGGCGGTGTCACAAAAAATAGGCTCCTAGAAGTGCGGTCCTGAAACTGCAGCCTCCAGTTGTGCAGGAACATACTTGTTTTAAATGTTTGCTAAAATAAATACCGGAAAAGAATGATGTCGAATCGACGTCATTAAAAAAAAAAACAAAAAAAACGATTGATCGAAAAATCTTTTTTTTTTTGCCCAATATTTTTTATTAAATATGTATTAAAATAATTCAACGTTTTGCATTGTTTAGGGTTAGGAACGAAAATACGAAATACACCTGGGTAAAAACAAAAAAACAAACAAACAAAAAAAGTTCAGTTCTCTCGCTCTGAGTGGAAGAAGCGGGAATGGAAGGGGAAATCGTCTGAGGTGTTTTCTACAAAAACTTAGGCTACATTGAGGTATGAAAGAACTTTTTTTATGCTTAATATTCTGTAACTGAGCTGTTGGTTTAATATTAACATTCAGTATTAACACGCGAAATGATCGTAAACAAACCAAAAAGTCAGTCAGTTTGATATGTGGTATCAGTTTGTGATAACCGTTGTCATTTAATGAATTTGCTTAGTAAAAAAAGATGTATTTTTACGTGCTTAAGGTTTTACTCTAGAAACTATTTTATGAATCGTTTTTATGAATGAGTTCCTCGAGGCTATGCTATATTGTTTAGCTATAATCATGGCTAATGAGGTTGCAGGAGTGAGTCCAATGTTTTGAGTATCAGCGACCTTGAAAAACGTTAATTTATAAAGCATTGTAAATATAAATTAATTTGAAGGCATATTTAATATTAGTTTGACAAGTACTGAGGGAAATATTGTTAATTTTTCATGGGTATGGAAATTTAGATGAAAAGCCAAATATTAATGGTAAAAAATATTCTGACATAAAGAAGGAATAAGTTTAGCTTAACTTGACTAAATATTTATATACTCTACTGCTTTATGAATATTTGATCTATTTCTGTATTTTTTTTTTTTTTAACCTTTTTAATCTTATACGCTGCCGTCCAAAAGTTTCGGATCAGTAAGATTTTTAATGTTTTTTTTTTTTCTTTTAAGTTTCTTACGCTCATCAAGGCTGCATTTATTTGATCGAAAATCCAGAAACAACTATGTAAAATAACTTTTTACAAGTGAATATATTTTAAATTGTAATTTATTCCTCTGATGCAAAGCTGAATTATCAGTGTTGAAAACAGTTGTGCTGCTTAATATTTTCTGTCATATTTATTTCAGGATTCTTTAATAAAATAAAAGTTAAAAAGAACAGCATTTATTTAAATATTTAATTTAATATTTTGTTAGAATATAAACTATCATTTAAAAGTTTGTGGTCAGTGAATTCTCCTCCTTTTTTTTTTTTTTTAAAGAAATTAATACTTTTATTCACCAAGGATGTGTTAAACTGATTAAAAGTGATAGCAAGGACTTGTATTGTTAGAAAAGATATTATACTGTTTTGAATAAATGTTCTTTTTAACTTTTTATTCATCAAAGAATCCTGAAAAAAAAGAATCACAGGTTCCGAAAAAATTTAAGCAGCACAACTGTTCCCAACAGTTGATGATAAAAGTAATAAATCAGCATATTAGAATGATTTCTGAAGGATAATGTGACACTTAAGACTGGAGTAATGGCTTTGCATCGCAGGAATAAATTAAATTTTTAAAATATATTAAAATAGAAAACCATTACTTTAAACTGTTATAACATTTCACAATATCACTGTTTTTTCTGCATTGTTGATCAAGTGAATGCAGCCTCGTTGAGCATGAGTGTATTTTTTTTGCTTGTTATCTGTGTTCCATTGACTTTATGTATACATGTAAAGAAATCAAAACAGACAACTTTAAGAACACCAATTTCTTTCATTTAAAAAGACAATACAAAATCCAGACATTTTTACATGAGCATAAACAAATTTCAAGTGCAAATACCATTTCCCATTCCATGAAACATTGTGGCAAAGTAAAAAAAAACAAAACATTGAAAAAGAAAAATGGGGAAAAGACAACAAAAACAAAAACGTAAAACAGCAACATGGATTGATCAAAACATTTAACATTGTTTGAAATGGGTTTGGTAGAGCAAAGACAAAGGGGAAATTATAAAAATAAAGCAGCAGTCACAGACCGCCAATGACATTGACTAGTTAGAGTAGCTAATACTCTGCAATTCTTTTAGTGAACATTCAACAAAATATTGACTACTTTGCCACAAACTTTTGATTTCATGGCAATCGTGGCTATTTCACATATGACCCATCCTTTTGTTTTTATGGAGATATCCAACCTGCAGTGCTGCAACACAGGACATGACATGTTTAGTAGTAGACAACGACTTGAACTTGAGTTTGGTTTCTGCGAGCGGGGCAATATTGACATTTCACGTCTTTCTTGGATTAACCCAAGCTGTTTTTTTTTTTTTTTTCATTTTTCTTTTTGCTTCTATACTATCATATTTATACATTTAAACAATTATATTAGTGACCCTTGTAATAGGTGACAAATGTACAAAATACCTAAAATGTCAATAACTGCTTCATAAAATAACCCTTGCAAATATCACACACATTCCGTTCTCTTTAGTTCTTGATTTTATGATACAGTCTCGAGGGTTAGATTTTCTGTGAATTAACACACTTTGGGTGGGACAACCATGTGTGTCTGTAGACTGATTAAAAGAGGGTTGGTCAAAGGTTATGAAAAAATGCATTTGACCCAATGTGGAGCCAGCTAAGTCAACATCACAAAATTCTTTATTTATTTATTTTTTTTTTTAAAGCCAGTTTAGAAATACGCAAGTATGTAAATGCAAACATTAGTTTTATAATTCATCTAGTTTTCTAATTTTATCCATCACTACATTCTGAAAGGTGCATGTTGCATTCTGAGCATTGCATTAGCATAAATGTCTTGTATAAGTCAGTGTTAATAGGCCATTCTACAGAATTGATTCAAAGTTGGAAACATTTTGGATTTTTTTTTTTTTATGTATGCAAATTGTATTATAATTAACGTACATAATACTAGTAATTGTGCAGTTAATTCTCATATTATATTTTCAGAAAGTTTTGGAATATTTGTCCCTTCCCCAAATTTGTCACTACTGAAATACAGTAATATAATTTAATAAGAGTTATATTGACCTGTTAAGATTTTGCTTACGTCTTCCTTGTAAATATTTTGTTCTATTTTATTAAAAAGTTTTCAGAAGAAAATCAATAAATTTTAACAATATTTCAAGTGTGATTTATGAGATTGTTGTATTATAAATCCAATTTTTCTTTGAAAAAGGCAAAAAGTTGATCATACTGATTTCAGATTATAGATTCATTAGTTTGAATATATATTGAACAAAACACTATCATAACATCTTGGTTCATTATTCAGCATATGTTATTTTTGACAAAACATCCCAAGTAGTGACAGCACATTTTCGGCAGTGACAATAATGTTTTGGTAGCGACCACATCACATTACAGAATTTTTAACCCACATACACAAAAAGTTTGCTTAACTGTACAAAAGGATTGTGTGTTCCCTTTTATCACTACCGAAATGATGACAAGTTTTGGTTGTTACTGTTATGGTATTGACAATTTTATGGGATAAAACCCCCCAAAAAACCCAAGGATGTCACAAAACTTCACAAAATGTTTTAGTTATGACTGTTTTGGTAGCGACAATTTTCTGGGATAACATTTAAAAAAAAGATTTCACTACCAAACTTCACCAAATGTTTCACCGGTAATGACAATTTAAGCGATTGTCACTACCGAAACATTTAGTGGAGTTTGTTGGAGTTACTGTTATGGTAGTGACAATTTTATGGGATAAAACCCCCCAAAAAACCCAAAGATGTCACTATCAAAACTTCACAAAATGTTTTGGTTATGACTGTTTTGGTAGTGACAATTTTATGGGATGACGTAAAAAAACAAAGATGTCACTACCGAAACTTTACCAAATGTTTCGATCGTTAGTGTTATGGTAGTGACAATTTTATGGGATAACACCCAGAAAAACAAAGATGTCACTACCAAAACTACACCAAATGTTTAGGTCCTGACTGTTTTGGTAGTGACAATTTTTATGGCATAACACCCAAAAAAAAAAAAACCCATGGTACTACTACCGAAACTTCGCCAAATCATGACTGTGTTGGTAGTGACAATATTAGATACTTTTTAACGTAGCTCAAGATGCTAATCAGAACATGGTTAGCTAGCACACTTCTGAACAGTTGTGAAAATATAAAAACTAAATGTTACGGAATAACTCCCAACAAAAATGTTTAATTATAGAAAAATAATTTCTATTATAATAATTTCTAAACACACTTTTCAACACATTTACCTCAAAATCATTGGGCCTATCTACTCACCATGTAGCTATGAGAGTGAGGGACACATAATAATTTCCTGATCATAAATGTAGGGGGTGTAGTTAAAATCAGTCTCAGCCAATGGACTAAAACATTCACTTACGTCACTACTGAAGTTTCATAATTTACAAAGAAAATATAAAACAAATGTTTAAGTCCACTTTTTTAAAAATAAAAATCAAAAAGGATATTTTTAATAAAATGCAAACATTATTTCAGTATTTTTATATAAACAATTATGATTTGTGAATACTTGTATGCTTTTAAATATGTTTTTTTTGTTGTGGGACAGCAGTTTGCACCAATTCTGTAGAATGACCCATATACCTGGCATCAAGTGTTTGCATACTTGCGTAGAGTATGAATCTGGCATTCATGTTTAAAGTTTGAATACAACCTTTTTGGATCAGCCTTTGGACATGAGGATAGCACAACAGTGATTTTCTAAATACAAGGTCGGGAAAACAACTTGTGTTTGGACTTATTTCGCAGACTCCAATTAGTCTATGTTTATTTCATATTTACAATATACAAAAAAAAGAGAGAACAGTAAAGTACCATTTTGACCAGTCCTTGTTTGTTTACATATCAAAGCTGGGTATGGTTTGACCTTCTCAAAGTTTGGCTCTTTTCTCACTTTATGTGAAGGGCTTTACCTATAAACACATTTGTGAGGAATACTAACGGGTTCATAATTAATACAGGAAACACTCATAAATGTCGACATCCACAGGTTTATCCTGACACTTTTGCACTTCAGGTCCGGTGAAACCCAACACCTGTAACCCGAACACTGCTTCTCTTTGGGTCCTTGTGTAATGTGCAAAACAATCTCTAAACGGTCGTTTCATCTTGAAATGTGGAGCGTTTTTTTTACTCAAGTCCATCCGACCTGTGGTTTATGTTTATCAGTGATTCGTGTCTGCATTATGAAAACATTACTTCCAACCTGTGAAAGAGTTCGGCCCCTCGACTGCTCTTCTCTGTATTCGCGTTAGGTCAAACCGAAGGCTTAAAGTGACATTTCTGAAGAAGCAGCAATTGCATGTCCTGCAAAAAACTCTCACAGAACTGAGTGTTAACAGTCCACTGTTTTTACAATACCAACCGACCCTTTCATCACCCGAGCCTTTCCGATAACCCACGTATCTCTTACGCCTTAAATTAACTTGAATATTAGGAAATAGACGAATATGCAGTTGACAATAATACAATCCGAACAGGCAGACCTTAATAAAACATTACTGTTTTAACAGCATGACCTTTAGAGATTACATGTATGCTCTAGGAGCTCAAATATAATGCTTTAACATTGTGAAAAGCTTGATATGAATTAGATCTTACCAAGAGCACACTAAAAGTACAGATATACAAAAGATTGTACGTTTATTTTGAGAACTACGAGTTTACGAGAGCTGGAAATTGGGGGAAAAGCCCATTTTTTTTTAAAGCACGATCACAGCTAGCTCCAGTTCAACAAATAGATTTTCTTTTCTTTGACATGCTACAACGTTCGTTTGTCTGTACAACACAATCGGACGTGTTTAAAACTCACAAGTCGCTCTTAACGGGAGGGCGTGGAAACCACCCAAACCGTCGCCGCCCTCTACGGGACTGAGCGTGCAAACGACTGAACCAAAAAAAAAAACAAAAAAAAAAAAAACATCAACACATCACAGAATGGTGACCGACACGCAAAGAAAGGAAACACTTCAGTTTGGCTCGATTACGACTGCGTTACATGTAGACTACACAGAAGCTTTTTTCCCCCCTCGGAGATGACTGATAAGAAAAAGAACAGAAAAAGGTAAAGTGAAACATCTGCATAGTGTGGTTGTGTTTGTGTGTGAGTGTGTGTATTTCCTTTAAATGTGTGTAGGATCCCGTTGACTCGAGGCCAGGTGTGTGGAGGCGGATGGCGCTTTTGGACTATTTGTATGGACGCAGGAAGGCGGAGACTTTGCTGTGGATGAGGCGTATGAACGAACGCGGGAGCATCTCCGTGGAGTCCCGGGTTGAGTACTTGTAGTAATTGTTTGGGTGAGCCAGCACGTCGAACAGAGTTTTAATCAGTTTTTTGTCCTGGTGAGAAACCAAAAAGAGAGAAATGGTATGAGAGACCCAGAATAAATTCAGTCATCATGTATGGTCTTTGCATGGAAACACACAGCTTAAAGGGATAATTCACCCAGAAATCAAAATTCTGTTGCTAAATTACCTGCATAGACAGCAACGCAACTGACACATTCAAGGCCCAGAAAGTTAGTAAGGACATAGATAAAATAGTCAGTGTTATATCTGGTTCAAACTTAATTTTATTTGTTGAATAAAGTTGTTATTTTTGTTTTAGTAATTTGCACAAAAAGTACTCTTGCAGCTTCATAAAAAACCTTTCTGGGCCTTGGTAGTTGAACGTGGTAGTTACAATGATGTCTATGCACGGTCAGAACGCTTTCAGATTTCATTAAAATAAATTGATTTGTGTTACAAAATGAACAAAAGTCTTACAGGTTTGGAATGACATAAGTGTGAGTAATTAATGACAGATTTTGCATTTTTGGTTGAATTATTCCTTTAAACAATATTTCTAGTCCTTAAACACAATTTAGGCAAAAAAAAAAAAAATTCACATTTTCAGGAAATTATGGGTTTTTGTTAAAGAGATGTAATAACTGAGACTTGTGTCTTGGAAAACGATCCCAGCTGAGGAAGAAGGGCCAAGCGAAATGACTGGTTATTTTCTAAAACAAAAAACAAAAATAAAAAAAAAAAAATTACAATTTACATACTTTTTAACCTCAAAAACTCCCATCTCATTTTCTTCTCCAACATCAAAATCATCCTACATCACTGTTTTACCTTTTTTTTTTTGGTAAAAAAGGGTGTTTGACCTTCTTTCCATGTTCACTTAGTAAACAATGGGTCGGTATTTCTGCAATGATTTAGGACGATTTTGAAGTTGGAGGAGAAAATGAGATGGGAATTTTTCAACATACCCTAACTGTCTTGAACCGGAAAAAACAGAGTTCACGCAGACCTAGACAAGATGAACGTTTGAGGTTAAAAAGTATAGAAATTGTAAAAGTTTTTAGAAAATAACCAATCGTTTCGCTAGATAAAACCCTTCTTCCTCGGCTGGAATTGTTGAGAGCCCTTTGAAGCTGCATTAAACTGCATTTTGGAAGTTCAAAATCATGGGATATAGGAGAGGAATCCTGAAATGTTTCAATTTCTTTACGACTGAAGAATGAACATCTTGGGTGACAAGGGGTGAGTACATTATCTGTACATTTTTGTTCTGGAAGTTTTGCTCCAAAAAAAAAAAAATTGTTTTTTTCAGTATAAACATTGAAGATACTTTACCTTGAAACGCAAAATGCCAATGCTAAAGATATTAAGTCTTGTTTTCTAAAAAGTGTATCAAAATTAAATGAGCTTAAAACAAGAAACACATCTGTCGGTGGGAACAGAAAAATAAACTTCAATGGGGAAACTTTTTTTCTTACCCATTGGCAGATTTAATTTCTTGTTTTAAACAAAAAAATCACTTTTGATACATTTTTCAGAAAACAAAACTTCTATCTTAAAGGCATAGTTCACCCAAAAATGTAAATTGTCATTAATTACTCACCATCATGTTATTCCAAACCTGTAAGACCTTAAATTGTGTTCTGAAGACGAACAAAGATATTTTTGATGAAATCTGAGAGCTTTCTGACCCTGCATAGACAGCATGTTCAAGCCTTAGAAAGGTACAAAAAACACATTAACATGGCTGAAGATTTTGAAAGCCCTGCTTATTTGAACCAGAATATACAGACAGTGAACTGAAAGCCCTTTCACACAGGACGCGGCAAGCAGTGAAATCACCACGCGGCTGCCGCCTTCTCTCGTAGTGGAAGCATTTTGTGCCGTTGAGGCGGTGTTCGCAACGCGGTCTCTGGGATCAAGGTCACATTTGTATTTGCTAAAAACTAAATAAAACGTAACGGAAATCTGTGTTTGTGTCACCCTGTCATTAATTATTGTCATTATTATTATTTTTCTGTTTAGCACGTGGAGTTGTTTTTGAAAAATTGCCTTAAAAGTATAAAAAAAAAAAACAATCTTCTTCATTTTCAACTGTCCGTTATAAGTTTAGTTAAATGTTTTATGATTGGTTGTTAATAATCTGTTCACTGATCGGTTAAAGCCGACGCGGCTTCCGCTGGTGCTCACGAAAAGATAAAATATTTTTGCCGTAAAGAGAAGGAATTGTTGAATAAAGTCATTAGTTTTGCTTTCTTTGCTCACAAAAAGAATTCTCGTAGCTTCATAACATTAAAGTTGAACCACTCATGTCACATGGATTATTTTAATGATGTCCTTACTACCTTTCTGGGACTTGAATGTGGCTTACTGTCTATGGAGGGTCAGAAAGCTCTTGGATTTCATCGAAAATATCTTAATTTGTGTGCCGAAGGTCTTACGGGTTTGGAACGACATGAGGGTGAGTAATTGTTGAACATTTTCATTTTTGGGTGAACTACCCCTTTAAGTCATTTTACTTCTCAAGTTAATGTATCTTAATTTAAGAATGTTTAGATATTTGTATTGGAAAACAAGACAAAAATACCAAGTAAGAAAATAATGTTTGCAGTGTAGTCAGTGTAAAACTGACCTTGAGTATTTCTTGATGGTTTTCAGAGGCATAAAGTCTTCCATCTCTTACAATGTCCTCAACCAGCTGCTCATAGTCTTCTAAATGAAAGAAAATCAAACACATTTTAGGGACAATGAATTTCAAGAACAAATAGAAACCAATCACAATTCTGATCTGAATTTTTAGGATTATTTTTCTTTAAATACACAAATAAATGTGACCCTGGACCACATAACCAGTCATAAGGGTCATTTTTCTGAAATGGACATTTATACATCATCTATACATCAAGCTGAATAAATGATTTTTCCATTGATGTTTGGTTTTGTTAGGATAAGACAATATTTGGCCGAGATACAACTATTTGAAAATCTGGAATCTGAGGGTGCAAAACAAAAACTACTGTAAATACTGAGAAAATCGCCTTTAAAGTTGTCCAAATGAAGTTCTTAAAAATGCATATTACTAATCAAAAATTAAGTTTTGAAATGTTTACGGTAGGAAATTTACAAAGTATGTTCATGGAACATGATCTTTACTTAATATCCTAATGATTTTTGGCATAAAAGAAAAATCAATCATTTTGACCCATACAATGTATTGTTGGCTATTGCTACAAATATACCTGTACTACTTCAGACTGGTTTTGTGATTCAGGGTCACAAATGTGTATAGACTAGGGCTAATCTCAAGACTGTACCATCGTAAGTGACGTATGGAATCTGGAATCCACGAGCACTGTTCACATCGTTGGATTTGAAGTTGATCCAGAGGCGGCGCGATCGGGCCGTAAATGCGATCGGTCTCTCATACGTCTGACATGTTTCATAGGTGGTGATAGAGGTCGCTGACCCTAAGAAAAGAAAATGTTAGCATTCAAATCAAAGCTATTTTTAGAAGCAAACCATCAGCACTAACATGAAGAAACTGTAGACACCCTGTTAAGTCAGTATTTTGACTTTACATGCAAGTATGTTGTACTCAAAGTGTGAAATCATTTTTAACACTTGAGATAAAGGTTAAACCTGGACGAACATAAAATCTTACCGTTCTTTCTCATCACTAGGACATCTCCACACTCATCCTCAGATGGGAGGAAGATCTCCGGAACCACGATCAGAATCTTGCGTTTGTGTGGAGGGTTGATCGTCCAGATACACTCTACATTGGCTGGGTAGTTTCCTGGATAGTTGGGGGACTCGATGTATCCGATGAACTCGCCTATTTCACCCCCACATTCCCGATCTGAACACACACACAAACAAACAACAGGATAACGTTATAGGAAATTGCTCACTAAGAACATTTCTAGAAATGCTTTTTTTTTTTTTTGCTTTTACTTCCAGATTTCCAATCAAAAACAGACTCTTATCAGCATAAGGGACTTGTCAGAAGTCCCCACTTGTGCTTGAGGATGAACAGACTCACTCTTGCACTGAGACACACTGATGGCCCCATCAAAGTCGGTGGTGGTGTTTCCCGGACAGGAGATGCAGTAGTTTTGTCTGAATTCAGCCTGGTATGTTCCATGAGGACAGCGGATGCAACGATGAACCGACGTGTTATAATAATGACCTGGAGAACATAACACTACACACACACAAACACCAATAACACATGGGCTGATTTAGCACGAAGCTTCCTTCACATACACGGACCACATGAAAGTAATTTTAGTAAATGAAAGGCTTAATGTGACCACTTTAGGTGGTCTAATCTATCATTTGTTGAATATCTGAACCATATTACACTACAGAAGACCATACTTCTACATGTTTTAAATGAATTTGTGAGTCAAACATTCATTACTGATGTCTGCACACAAACATACCCCTAATTTTGTGTATTATAGTAAACTAAAACAATATAAAACAAACTTTAACTGAATTAAATTCAAAAAACTTAATTTATTTCAGATAGTTGCCAAGGCATTTCTCATTTGCGTTTAATTTAACCCGATACGCTAAAACAAAATGTAAATAAATGTAAATATTTCAAGAAATAAAAGTTAACAAATACATACAAATATATCTTTTTTAAAAACTACAAACAACTTAAAATTTAAAAAATAACATTTCAAAATAGTACTAAAATAATATCTCAATGCTAAAATTACACTGGTGTAAACATCAAAGATAAATAATTGTATGCCCACTGTCTAGATTTGTGACCCTGGACCAATTTTTGGAGTCTGAAAGCAGAATAAATAAGCTTTTCATTGATGTATGGTTTGTTAGAATAGGACAATATTTGGAGACACAACTATTTGAAAATCTGGAATCTGAGGGTGCAAAAATATCAAAATACTGAGAAAATCACCTTTAAAGTTGTCCAAATAAAGATCTTAGCAATGCATATTACTAATCCAAAATTAAGTTTGATATATTTACGGTAGGAAATTTACAAAATATCTTAAAGGAACATGATTTTTACTTAATATCCTAATCATTTTTGGCATAAAAGAAAAATCGATAATTTTAACCTATACAGTGGCTGTTGCAACAAACATACCCATGTTACTTATGACTGGTTTTGTGGTCCAGGGTCACATTTATGTAAATGCACTGCACTGTAGAGTATCAAAATGTCTGACCTTTGACCTCACAGTCGTTAAAGGAGCTGGCACCCTCTCTTTTAGTACCAAGCCCTCCTCCACAGGGGAAACAGAGTGTTCGTCCTGGGTCGGGCTGGTATGCTCCCAAGGGGCACGGCTGACAGGGCTTGAACCCGTCGCTGGAGAAATAACCTGGTGGACATTGACCTGTAAAGAGACATAAAAACAACCAAGAATGGTTAAAAACTCTTAAAAGAAAAATGAATCCGTGCCTAATGTAGGAAACATTTACATCTACATTAGAAGGCACATCGATTAACTCTAGTTACCTGCACATGACGTGATGTTGCGGGCCCCTGCTGGGCCGTGGCGGTCTCCTCCAGGGCAAAGGTCACAGGCCAGCTGACCTTCACGTTCCTGGAATGTTCCAGGTGGGCACTGGACGCAGCGTTCCTGCTCACCATGGTAGTATGACCCAGGCAAACATCTGACTAAGAGAGAGCAGCCAGCAGGGGGCAGCAGTGAGGAAGTTGCAATTCTGAGCTCTTTTTCTTTTTGACAGATGCAATTTGACATTGAAATCTGACTTTAAGTGAACAAATACTATAATTAGTAACTCTTTTGCTATTCCATAGCATTTACTGTCAATATTTTCCAATTCCTTTTTATAAAAGTTTGCAAGCAATCTCAGATGACTATCACTGTCAAAGAATAGCAACGGCATAACTTCTGTTCATTTTATACATTTTGCAGCACTTCTGCACAAAAAAAACAGACAAGTTTAGACAATCAGAGTCCAAGCCAAATCCCATTTGTCAACATTTTTCTATATGCTGTAGTTTAGTTTTATGAACCTTACTGCAGGACATTCATAAAATATTCCTCCTTGTAGACTACACTAATGTAGAGTCTCAACTAAATAGCCTATAAGTCACCTGTTTTGTGACAAAGTGCAAGTCCCAGATCATCTTGGGCTTGACACTTTGTTTTAAGATAGCTCTCTTGCATCAAGTTGCAGTGGAGAAGGGGGTTCATATATAACAGGCCCCACTCACTCTTCTGTTCTTACCACAGCGGCCGCTGTCTTTCTCTCGGCCCGGTCCGCAGTTCTCCTGTCTCAGTGCGGCTTGTGGGAGCTTCTGTGCCACCTCGTACTCCAATCCGGCCACACGGATGAGGAAACGTTCTTGGTTAATGGATTTTTTCAGGGCTTTAATGTACGACTTCATCTGCTGCTCTATGCGCTGCCTTTGACACATGATGTTACAGTTCCCTACAGGAGAACAAGAACATCATGACCTTCATGCAAAGCACTTCAGTGCTCATCCTGCATCTTCTGTAGGTAGATAGAGGGTGGCCGATGTCAGACTCACCAGTGGCGTCTCCTGGCTTGACCTCAGCCTCCAGCTCCAGAGTGATGCGAGTGACCTCTTTGTTCGATGGGTTACGTGCCCGACGACCTTTGGCTTTCTTAGACGAGTCACACTTCAGGTTAACGAACGTGACCATGCAGAGGTTGCACGGTTGGCCACCTGGAAATCAAGTCATTGGTCACACAACAAGGGCATTTAGGTATTATTGTTTCACATTTTTTGCATGATAACCTGATAATTTACTCAATCCCATGTCATCCAAGATGTTCATGTGTTCTTTCTTCAGTCGAAAAGAAATTAAGGTTTTTGAGGAAAACATTCCAGGATTTTTCTACATATAGTGGTCAACGGGTTGAAGGTCAAAATTGCAGTTTCAGTGCAGCTTCAAAGGGCTCTACACAATCCCAGACGAGTAATAAGGGCCTTACCTAGCAAAACGAACTGTTGTTTTTAAAAAAAAAAAAACAAACAAAAAAAAAAAATGATACTATATATACTTTCTAACCACACATGCTTGTCTTGCACCTACTGTTTTTGCAAAGTGAACATGCAAAGAAAGTCAAACGCTCTTTACAAAAAAAGATCAAACGTGTCGGACCATTTTGGAGTTGGAGGAGAAAATGACTCTACTTTTTTGAACCAAAGTACAAAGGTGAAGAACTAACCGTGTGCGACTTTTCCAATGCGATTACACAATGCATAAAGACACGTATCGCAGAGCCAGTGTAAGATGAGCATTTGTGGTTGAAAAGTATATAAATTTAAATGTATTTTTTTTTTATAAAATGATGGATCTTTTTGCTAGATAAGTCCCTCATTCCTTGGTTGGGATCGTGTAGAACCCTTTAAAGCTGCACTGAAACGGCAATATGGACTTTCAAGTCGCTGACCACCACTGAAGTCCACTATATGAAGAAAAATCAGAAATCAAAACTTCTTTTCAAATGAAGACAGACATGGACATTTTGGATGGCATGGGGGTGAGTACATTATCAGGAAATTTTTACTCTGGAAGTGAACTTTTCCTTTAACTGTTTTAAATATTTTACCATAATGGTTTTTTTGATGAAAACTGTCATCATTTACACACACTCATGTTGTTTCGAACCCAGACTTTAGTTACAATACAGTCACTTTATTTGATGAACAGGTTTCATTTATACCTTTATTTACATATAAATATGCATACATAAAGCAAATCACTTAATGTAAACACACAATGTACATATGCTTGTGTGTTTACCGTATGTGTATGCATGAATGTTAACCAAAGTCTGATGGGTGTGGTATGACATACAGTTGAGGGCAAAAGTTAACATCCCCCTTTCAGAAAATGCTAAATGTTACTTATTTTACCAAAATAAGAGGGATCATACAAATGCATGTTATTGTTTATTTAGTACTGACCTGAATAAGATATTTCAAATAAAAGATGTTTAAATAGTCCCACAAGAAAAAATAATAGTTGAATTTATAAAAATGACCCCGTTCAAAAGTTTACATACACTTGATTCTTAATGCTGTGTGATTGTTAATACCTGAATGATCCACAGCTGTTTTTTTGTTTAGTGTTAGTTGTTCATGAGGCCCTGGTTTGACCTGAACAGTTAAACTGCCTGCTGTTCTTCAGAAAAATCCTTCAGGTCCAACAAATTTGTTGGTTTTTGCAGAATATTTGCGTTTTTGAACCTTTTCCAACAATGACTACATGATTTTGAGATCCATCTTTTTACACTGAGGACAACTGAGGGACTCATATGCAAGTATCACAGAAGGTTCAAACACTCACTGATGCTTGAGAAGGAAAAAAACATGCAGATCAGGCTAAATTTCTGGTAAACGTAAGTATCTTCTGTAGCTTCTGAAGGGCAGTACTAAATGAAAACATGATATTTAGGCAAAATAAGAAAAATGTACACATCTTCATTCCGTTCAAATGTTTTCATCCGCCAGCTCTTAATGAAATGTTTGTCCTTCTGAATCATCAGTGAGTGTTTGAACCTTCTGTAATAGTTGCATATGAGTCCCTCAGTTGTCCTCAGTGTGAAAAGACTGATCTTATAATCATACAGTCATTACTAGAAAGGGTTCAAATACACAAATATGCTGAAAAACCAAAGAATTTGTGAAACCTGAAGGATTTTTCTGAAGAATAGCATGCAGTTTAACTGTTCAGGATAAACAAGGGACTCGTGAACAACTATCACTAAACAAAACAAAACAAAAAAAAAAAAACAGCTGTGGATCATTCAGTAACAACACAGTGTTAAGAATCAAGTGTATGTAAACTTTTGAACAGGGTCATTTTAATAAATTGAACTATTATTTTGTGCACTACATGTAAACATCTTTTATGTGAAATATCTTTTTCAGGTCAGTACTAAACAAAAAATAACAAGCATTTTGTATGATCCCTTTTATTTTGGTAAAATAATTAACATTTTGCAGATTCTGCAAGAGGGATGTAAACTTTTGACCTCAACTGTAAGTGTGAGTAAATGATAACAGAATTTAAATTTTTGGGTGAACTAAATGAGACTGCATCTCCCTCAACAAACAGTTCTACGACCTTATTCCACAACAGGGACCATCAAAATGACATGGTACCCTTCATTTCCTGGCCCCTATGACCTCTGACCTGGCCCGATCTGTCTGCCGTTGTCCTCCGCCCTCCCCTTATGCTTCGGGTGCAGGTGGCATTTGGCGTTCTTGATCCGGAAGGACACCGTCTGCTTGACTGGAGGAGCCTGAGTCTCTACAAGCAAACAAAAAGGCCTTGACACGCAGCTCAACATGATTCATATAAAGCCCTTGCTGACAACTACTAGCTAACTACATCAATTCACAGCTGCTGGCTCGCTACATGCAACGTGCCTGATTGAAAAAAGCAAACCAGCTGGGCCGTTTGTGAACATTTAAAGCAGATTCAAGTTAGCTTTATGCTCACTCCGAGCACTTATGAGGAACAGCAATTTGAGATTAGAGTGTGCCGTGACAGGCGTCCTAATGTGAAACAAGTCTGACATCAAAACAAACATCAGGCATGGTAAATAAGTTTCTAATTTGCCAAGCGCATCAAGTGATCATGTAATTGGACAGCTGCGATGTATCTGTCATTATGTTTCTCGGAATCATTGACTGCAGCTGTTCAAAAGAAACGTCTCATCGGTTTCCAGGTCCTGTTTGCCGGCACTCTCAACAAATCGAGTACAAAATAGGATCTGAATCTCTTAGAAAATTAAGTCTTTTTTCATTTTCAACAAATGATCAGTGAAATTGAAATTCTTAGCATTAAGAAAATGTTTATTGTTAACCACAGGAGATCAAAATAAATAATTTATAATCCATTTTATCTTATATGTAGAATCCTTCATACTAAAACTTATAGATTATGATAAATATTAAAGATTAAAAAAATACTATGCCAAAATGGGTAACAGTGTTGCAAGTTTAGTCTAAAATTAAACTAGTTTAGGACCTAACGTTGGTTTATAGTTATTAATACATTTATAGTTAACATGCTTAATGGTTTCTGCAACACATCTCACAACAAAAAAAATTAGATTACCTCTAATGCAATTACCTGTAATGGTAAAATACAAAATACAATCAGACATCAAAGTGTACCCTATTCAAGCCTTGACTGATATACTCCTCAATACCCTTTTTGTGGAAAGTCCATACCATTAATTGCCACGATTCAAATGCCTATGAGCAAATTGTAATCTATTATTGATTCCAAATTACATTGCAAAAACTGCGATTACTAACGTAATCCATTACACACATTTTAGGTAATATAATCAGACTACTTTTAGATTACTTTTGACCGGTCTCGTTTATCACATTGATTTAAACAGGACAATCTTGCACCACAATAATATAAAAACACAAAGATTAAGAAAATATATTCCATTTACTGTTATCAGGGTTGCCAAGTTTTTAAAAACAAACTAGGGAACTAGGGAGAATTAATAAATAATAATAATGTGTAATCATGCAATCCATAAAAAAGTAACTATTTTAAAATGTAATTTAATCCAATTACAAGTACTTCATTTTTGTAATCTGATTACATAATCCAGATTACATGTAATCAGTTACTACCCAGTTTCTGCCATTAAAATAAGGAAGGTATGATCTTACCTACGCAGCTCTGGATGCTGCTTGTGTTCGATCTGCTCTGAGATTTGCTTCGCAGGATGGGTATTCCACAGCTAACAGAATAGCTGTTGTCTGATTCTGTGAAACGTAGAATGAAAAATGTTCACAGGTATTAGATTAGAATTGGCAAGCTTGTTAAATTAAAGGGGAAGTCCACTTTCAGAATGACAATTCACAAATAATATACTCACCCCCCTTGACGTCCAAGATGTTCATGTCTTTCTGTCTTCAGTTGTGAAGAAAGTATGTTTTTTGAGGAAAACATTTCAGGATTTTTCTCCATATAATGGACGAAACGATCGGTCATTTTTTTTGTAAAATAATTTTTAAAATACTTTTTAAGCACAAAAGCTTGTGTAGCACAGGCTCTGGGATGCACGTTCACGACGCTACGTACTATTGAATCACGTCGAAAGGTCACGCAGAAATGTAGGCAGAACAACAGACCCAGTGTTTACAAAGCGAACGCGCAAAGACTAAGAAAGTGCAAGTAAGTTTGCAAACGCTGTTCACAAACAAAAAGGTACAACCATGTCCTCCTCTCAAGTTGTAGGACAAAATAAGATGTAGTTTTTCACCACACTCAGTACACAGACGACAAACTTACACGTGATTCGTAGTAATGATGGGAAGTTTGGATCATTTTACTGACTCGAACCTTTGAGTCTCGTTCAGCAAAATGAATGAATCTTTTTGAGTCATTTCATTCATATAATTAAAATGTTACATGTTACTTCCCTAACACATCTGCTGCTTACACAAACGTTGATCACACTACAAACAAGACAAAACTATAATGCTATAAGAAACAGAAAAGATTCATTCATTGTTTACCTGGGTCTTTAGTCTGTGATTAGCTCACCTCACCTCTTATCTGACATGTTTTCGGGTTTGAGTCGTTCATTCATCACGTGACAGCCTCATAAGATGAACCAACGATTTGAAAAACCAGAGGACTCGAAACAGGTGAACTAATTCAAGTACAAAACCTAATAGGATGTTGCGCATGCACGACTAAATGAATCAGAGACGATTCGTTCTTCCCGAGTCACATTAAAGATTCATTCAAAATGAAAGAATCGTTCAAGAACTAATTCGTAGCATCGTGGACGTGCATCCCAGAGCCTGTGCTACACGAGCTTTTGTGCATAAAAAGTATACATATTTGTATTTTTTGAAAAAAATGACTAATCGTTTCACTAGATAAGACCCTTCTTCCTCGGCTGGGTTTAGAGCCCTTAGAAGCTGCATTTAAACTACATTTTGGAAGTTCAAAATCGGAGCACCAATGAAATCCAATATATGGAGAAAAATCCTGAAATGCTTTTCTCAAAAACCATAATTTCTTTACGACTGAAGACAGAAAGATATGAACATCTTGGATGACAAGGGGGTGAGTAAATGATTTGTAAATTGTTGTTCTGGAAGTGGACTTCTCCTTTAAGGACTTTGGAGGGCATTGGTTTGTACCTGACAGGTAATGTGCTTTGGATGCACACGTGAGAGAGCAGCTCTCTTTCTTCCCCATCTTATTGCAAGTAAGGGTGGCTTTGGGGGCCACCAGATTGGACGTACACTTCACGATCTCTGCAGAAATTAAACATTTGACTTAAAGCAAGTACAATGAATTTGTCTGATGTTAATATGCATCAAATCTATGATGACCCTGGACCACAAAACCAGTCTTAAGTAGCACAGGTATATTTGTAGCAATAGCCAAAAATACACTGTATGGGTCAAAATTATCGTTTTTTTCTTTTATGCCAAACAACATTAGTATATTATGTAAAAATCATGCATTGCTAAAAACTTAATTTGGACAACTTTAAGGGTCATTTTCTCAATATTTAGATTTTTTTACACCCTCAGATTCCAGATTTTCAAATAGTTGTATCTCGGCCAAATACATCAGTGGAAAGCATATTCATCTTTCAGATGATGTATAAATCTCAATTTCAAAAAACTAATCCGTATGACTGGTTTTGTGGTCCAGGGTCACAAATAAGAATCTATATTACCAGTCTTTTTATTTGCTTTTGAACCAAAGGTTTTTGTAACATCTGAATGGCCTCTAGGTGGCACTGTTGTCTACATACCGACACAGTCCTTTTTGTTCCAGTGCAGTTTGTAACCAGGAGGGCAGGTACACTCGTAACTGCCCAGAGTGTTCACGCATCCGAATTTACAGCCACCCCGATTAATGCTGCACTCGTCAATATCTATAAAACAAAACAGACAAATACTAATTATTGATCTTTGTTATAAAAAACCATAGATAGAAAAATATGGACATTCACAACTGATAAAATTTGACTGTATATAGAGCAACCCATGCATTGTTTATCCAACAATGCATTTCCATTTCAAGTGAATCTAACATGGACTAAAAGCTAAGTACTTTTAGCTAGTTACTCCCCAACACTGGAAAAAAAAAAACAGCAGAGGAAAACAAAAGCCAAACAAGAGACAAAAGGAGGAGGTTTTTTGTGTTTCTTCAAGGAATCTAGAGCTCGTTTGTTAGGCTAGTCTGGTTTTCCTACTCTTTGTCGTTCTTTTGTTCCTCATCAGATTTGAACTGGGTCCAGGCTAAACCTTTGACTTTCACATTTCCTTTCCCTGTCTGGATCCAGAGCCTTTTTTAATCTTCGGCGTGAGGAAGGAGACCGGAGAAGAGAAATCCAATGTTAGATTGGCACTTCTGTTAACCTCTTCTAGCTACAGACTTTGGTCAAAGTGCCTTTTATGGCAAGTCAGTCCACTTGATGACACTCTCAGACAGCTGTTTTCAAGTCGTGGAAGTCTAGCTCCAATCTACTTGAATGCAGAAAGACCAAAACCAGAGTTCTTTGTGAACTCTAGAACATAAATTAAGATATTTTTTGTTGTGCACAAAAAGTACTTGTAGCTTCATAACATTACAGTTAAACCACTGATGTCACATGGACTATTTTATCAAGGTCCTTACAACAGGGTTCGTACAAATATAGTGAAAATGAAATTAACTTCTTTTTAGAATTTCAAGGATTTCAATCAGAGATTTCATTTCTAATGTATTCTCTTTCAAAAATGTCAAAAAAGGTTAATAGATCAATTAAAATATACTAATAAAATGGCAAACAAAAAAAAGCGAAGCACATGCAAAGTATCACTACTAAAGTATTACAAAAAGTATACTCCACTTTTACTATAATAAAACCACGGTTAATTTTCTTAAAGGATTTGTGTTTAATTTCATCTTTTTTTGTTTTGTTTTTATAACTCTATTGCCTTAATGGTTTGATGTTTTCTACTGTTAGGAAAAAAATCTGGAAAAGAAAAAAAAAAAAAAGATTCGTGAAATTGCTCTGATCTGAATCAAATGATTCGCAAACCCGCACCGAAGTTCATATCTTCTGAGCGCATATCGCAAATCATTTTATTCGAATCATTCATTTCGCAAAATGATTTTTCACAGTTTTGAAAAGCTCCGTTTTACCCATCATTGTTTTACCCAAGTGCTTTTTAAAATCATTACAAGCGATGTCGAAATTCAAAAATGAATGGCTCTTTTAATCTGATCTGGTTTTGGCTAGTGAATAGCTTGAAATGAATGATCGAAGTTACGAGTTTGAATCAATCAGAGCGGTTCCAGCGTAAATGACTCGATTGATTTGATTCATCTGTTCCTCTTTTCACGTCTTGAGCCATGTTTACATGACTTTGTCAGTACTACTACTAGATTAGCTTGCTTGTTTAACTGAAATAAGTAAAATTGTGTCAATTTTGCATGAAAAGATATGTGCTTATTGAAAAAAAAATTAAACACTTATTTCATAGATACACTGCCTTTCAGTAATTCAAGCACTTTTCAAGTACCTCTTCAGGAATATTGTTTTTTCAAGGGTTTTCAAAGGCCTTAAATTTCAAAAACTAAGTTTCAAAGTACTTTAAGCACCTTTTACAAACCCTGTATGTCAAGTGAGGTTGAAGAATGAACTGATGTGGCATCATTTTGAACAAAATCAAGCCAAAACGAAGTTTGTTTCAGGGGTTCAAAACTGTTTGCTGGATGGTAAACACCATCAAAGTAACTTTGGTTGTTGTGCATAACAATGATGTTGTGCTCTGGAAATCTTCTCCGGTTCATTTCTTCTGTTTAGTCCATCGAGGTCAGAAAAAAGTAAACACATGAACACATTCGAGCGCTGCTTCATAGTAGAAATTGAAGTTGTACTAGTATATTGATGCAAGGTATTGCAAACATTTTATCTCTAAGCAAAGAGTGAGTATATCACAGTATATTTAACTTTTATTTCCCAGCAGATAAGCCATCAATGGGAAACTGATGACTGTCCTTTGGAAACAAAAGAGAGAAGTCCATAAATCTGGGTGTTATCTAAGTGCTAACGGACAAAGAGATACATTCATTATTTCTGGTCCTCTCAACAATAGTAAGACACATCCATCACTAAATGAGTCCTCATCTGCTCAACCAGCCCTGAAACGAGATTCAGCCTATTCTGGCCAAGAGCCACTCACTTATATGGGAAGAAACCATTTGACTGATATGATAACCATGGCTTTTAGCACTGGGTTTATCTGAAATTGATTATAGCATTACAAGGCTTTCAGAAGACTTCCGTGAACGTACCCATTATTTCAAAGATACGCCTGAAACATCTAGGTTACTTGCTTTTTATCTAGTTAATGTAAGAGCGCAAGGCCATTTGTAACTTTAATAGGCTCTATGATTTCTGCAATGCGGAAAACGCAGACGGAATCATGGAATCCAGTCATAAAAATGGAATTTACAGTTTAACGCAGAATGTCACGGAATGATGATAGTACGTTTGGATGAATTAACCAAAAGTAGGTCATTACACTTAAAATCACCATATTGACTAATATTTGTAAATATTAAGCTGCAAAACGACTATTTAAATATGAATGCTGCGTGTCTCTGTGTTAATAAATGGCGCAGACGCATGCTTGTGGTGATATTAGAGTCTACAGTCTCACTAAATTAGGACATAAATACATGAACAACATCTTTAGAACTGCTCTGAGAGTCACTTCGTGATCATTTGAGTAAAACCATCGTCATATCATTTTCACACAGAATTGTAAAGGTACGTATGTAAAGGTACGTATTACTGTATGTAACACTATCACTACTACTAAAATTATTAAAACATTATTTTTATAGAATAATTACATATTTCTTCAATTTTTTAAACTGTAATATTAAATCTTGTTTATTTGCCAAAAAATATATATTTTTTTAATTTTCATTAATTAAAAGATAAATGAAATTAATGCTTTAAGCCTTCATTTTTATAACCAGAAGGCGGCAAATACACAACACAGAATTTATGAGAAAAATAAACATTTCACAAGGCTATTGTAAGAATAAATAATTAATATTTAGACATGCTAAAACACAGAATTTGGTAACAATAAAACATAAGGTGGGCAAAGATAAAACATTTCATAGGGCCCTAAACATGTAACTTCTTTGTTAAAGGGGTCATCGGATGCAGAGTTCACTTTTACAGGTTTGAACATTAATGTATGTTGGCAGTGTATGTACAAATCTACCCTATAATGATAAAAATCCATGCAGTGGTTTTTAATTAACCTGTAAAATTAATATCCCTTTTTTCAAATTGAACCATTCAGGGATGTAAGTTAGACAAGAATATCTCCGATTGAGCAATTGAGGTGTTGTGTTGCTGGATGTAACAGTGAACATATTGGTCGTCATTTACTCCCGACATCTGAGCCGCTGAAGATGCAGTGGATTACGTTTGTTTGTGAATGGAATGCGCCTCCCGATCTACATAAATGCACCTATGTTCGCAATTCGAATCTTTGTGATCACCTTTCCTAATAACATGCTGGTTAGCAAGTTTAGCGGCTAAAGTAAACAGGCTTGTCACTCCACAGAGAGAAGAGAGGGGCGGGGCAGAGCTCATTAACATTTAAAGCAGCCTTGACCAGAACAGGATGATTTCTGCAGAGCTGATTTTGGCAAGGTAAAAAGGGTGTTGTTTTACACAACCATTGAGAATTTTTAACCAAAGTATATTATAGACTTTTCATTAAGACCCTAAAGAATCATATCAACTTGTGGAAAATGGGCATTCGATGACCCCTTTAAACTTTTAATAAACTAATGTTAAACTGTTTAAAATTCTTAATTTTAATTAATTAGACAAGCTTTTTGATATAAAAATAAAATTTAATTTAACCATTAAACTGAAACGGGAAAAAAAAAAAAAAAACGGAATCCATAAAAATTAAAATGGAAAAAATGGAATTAGGGAAAAAATAAAAAAAGATTTCATAGGGCCCTACTTTAATGTGCAAGGCTTCCACAGTCATTACATCAGTCTGTTATGCTGCTTTATGTTGCAAACTATTACCATAATCATAAACACACCAGTTTGCAGCGCACACAGTTTTATGCTAATGAATCGGAAGTCTCGCACATTCAAAGAAAATAGTTTGGTTGCAAAATAGGGTGGTTGCAAACCTCAGAATAACCTTTACAGATTTGTTTGCTGCCAGAGGAAACTGGAGAACATTTATATAGGAAAGTCTCAGTTTTCATTGGATGTGTTTGCTCAAGGTCCTACCAACCAACATGAGTTTTCTATTAGACATTTCTTTACTGCAGAAGAAATGGACATTGTTCTTGCAACGCAGAAACTCCCATAATGCACGGCTTACCTCCACAGTGAGCCACGCCGTAGATGACATAACCTTTGTGGCAGTAGCACTGGAAACTTCCTGGTGAGTTCACACATGTGTGGTCACACGCCCGATCGAATGAGCACTCATCGATATCTGCAAAAACAGGAAACACAAACATGATAACTACTGAATTCACACTGTAGTGTGGAAAACCGGTAGCCACGATGAACAGTACCATGTGGCGCTCCATCTGACGTCAATCATTTTGGTGGAATCCCCAGTTTTAAAGTCTTAATAAACTCTCTGCTGTTCATTAGCGCACATTACCTGGCTAGAGCTGAGGTATTTAAACCCCTCATCCTTATTTCCTCAGGACATATGGAAATGATTTAGCCTTAAACGCTCCCCCGTCTGCCTTATTACGGAATGTGTCGTAACTTAAGACCCTTTTGGGTCGGTTTCTGGATTCTGTTGACTGTCACCTCACTCATTACTGCAGAAGTTCCCTGAACACCTCATCTCTGAGTGAATATCATGGAAAAAAAAAGTCCAGCTTCAATTTTAGTTTTGTGTTTTTGTTTGTTTCAAGCTTTCAGCATTTTGGTAGATCAGTTCAGGCCACATCGTCCTCAAGTTACCTCCGAGTGTGGCATCGAGAAGCAGCTTCGTCTGTCAGGCATTGAGAAAGCACAGCTCCATAAATGAAGGTTACACAATCAATACACGCCACAGAAACTCTTGTTCAATCTAACAAATCGCCCTGCTGATGTCTGCACTGTTTCTTGCCTTTGGTGAACATCACTTCTAGGATTGAATGTGAATGCAGTGGGGGGGGGGTATCACTCAACGCCTCAGCAGGAGAATAACACTGAAGGACTTTATAGACTCCAGAGACAACAATGAATAACCCAACATGCTTCCTCTGATCCACATGAGACTCAACACGGCCTGGATTTAGCGTAAAAAGCCAGATTGCATTTCTCTTTCAAAGGCAACTGAAGGCACAACCAGCAGACTGCAAAAAATAGTTGTTTCTCAGTATTTTGGCATGTTTTTTCCAGTACAAATACCTAAACTTCTAAATCTTGTGCTGATTGGTCTTTTTTGGAAAAGATGTGACGTGTGGCCAAGTATGGTGTCCTATGCAATGGTGTCCCAATGCTCTGCATTTCACCCATCCAAGTGCACAAATACACAATGTGAACACACACAACTCTGCCGATTTCTAGCCTGTCCCTTTTTGACGGCGATGAAACTTGCGTAACTTAAGTGAGTATGTGAGAGAGACTTGTGCAGAAATCAAAACAAACGAATGCAACAGCACTCATAGAAAGTTATAGATGCATACTGTGGCAGGACAAAAAAGATATTTATAATATATGATTTAGGTATGCAACATTGCTCAACATTTCCTTGAAATTCAACACGATTGCAATGTGACACTGATTTAACTTGACGCTAAATGGGTCCTATGATGTTTTTTTCACTTTTTGAATTTTAGTCAGTGTGTGGTGTGTATGTTTGGGCATAAAACAGATCTACAAAGTTACACACTCTCAAAGTCCACTCCAAAGGGAGATATTTTGTTTTTAAAAAATCCCTTTTCAAGAACTACAACAAATGACTCGTTTGGACTACAGCGTTTGTTTTCGGGATGTTATGATGTCACAATGTGGTCCATTACAATATCATTAAATTAAATCCTGAAGATTCACTTATAACGCAAGTGTTTTTTTTTTAAATGCATAAACTTGCACTAGACTAGGTTAGGTTAATCAGTGATGATGTTCTTCGCTCATTTTCTGTAGCTGCTTTTTGAATAACTAAGGAAATGTAAGCATAAGTAACTTACAATGTTTCCATTAAATTGTTACCATGTTAAACACAAATTAAGTTATATTAAAAACATTAGGCTGCTTTTAGCCTTATGCTGGTGTTGGTTCACTTGCCGGCAATGAAAATAAGTAAGTAAATAATTAAATAAATTAGCACGATAATATCGTGTATCGGCGATCTCACAGACTGACGATAGGACAATATGAAAATTAAGCATATCGCCCAACAATAAAAAAATAATATCCCCTTTTTCCAAATCGAGCCATTCTCAGATGCTTGTCGGTGTGGCGTCACATCGACAGAGGCCGCTCCCACGATAGTTGATTGACATGAGCGTCTTACCTCAGATCAGCTGTAACAGTCCGACCTCCATTGTTTCGATGCCGGAGCAGGGATGTAAGTTAGATAAGAATATCTCTGATTGAGCGATTGAGGTGTTGCGTTGCTGGATGTAATAATGAACATAGTGGAACATAGTCATTAGGGATGCACCGATACCGATACTGACAAGTGCGTATGCAGGCAAAGAAACACCGACAACAAAACAACAGACAGCAGAATGGAGTCATTAGAGTATAAGGATGTCTACGAAGTATGTGTATGTAAGTAATATAATGTTAAACATTCAGTATTAAGCTTGTATAACTGGTGCGCGTCAGCTGATAGGCAAAGCAGGCAGATTGGATTGAGCACGCGGCTGCCAAGATGTGCGGGCTTGTCGAGTTAATATCCCGCCTTGACATCACTGGAAAGTTTGTAGTTCGGTGAGATATGTCAAAAACAATTTAAGTAAATCAATGCACAAGTTATTTAACGGTATAGAGAGAGAGAGGGAGCGAGAGAGAAAGCGCGAGAAAGAGAGAGAGCGCGCGCTGTTGCGTGATCTTCATTGATGTTCGCATATTTAGCACACGCATCTTTTGGATTAAAACAAATTTGTAGATATAAAAAAATATATATATATGGGCATTCGCTATAAACATCGTTTTTTTTTCAACCTTAAGTATACACGAATGTCCGGCGAAAGTGAAACTATAGCAGCCTGTGTGAAATGCGACGCAATGTTTTGCTTGCTTCACGAGTGATTCTCCATTATTTGAGTCGCTTTGGATTGTAGCCCAAATAGCAGCATATTTCAGATAAAAAAACATGATTTATAATTCTGAAAATATCAGAGTTAGGAGATTCATAATGAGTGGTTCACGTCATTACAGTACTGAGCAGCTGCAATTGAACAGTTTAATGCTATTAAATTGAAGATGATGTACCATAGAGCAAGAAAAAAAACAAAAAACAAACAAACAAACAGTGAAAGTAACAAAACACATTTTAATGGGCATAATTAAGTGTAAACATAAAAAAATTATTCAGACAGCAGATATACACCATCTTTTGACAATTTTTGATATATATATATATATATATATATATATATATTTTTTTTTAGTTAGTTTTTTACTAATGGGTGCAGGACACAGTTTATGATAATGTGATCTAAATACATTTTGGTTTGACTGTATCTATTTGATAAATGACGTTGACCAAATAACATTATACATATTCTTTTAGTTTCTGTACCCTATATTTTACAAATCTACCTGTAAATTTTAAAATATCGGTATCGGTACTCGGAATCGGCAAGTACCAAAAATAAAAGTATCGGTATCGGGCGAGTACTGAAAAAAGTGGTATCGGTGCATCCCTAATAGTCATTTACTCCCAACATCTGAGCCGCTGAAGATGCAGTAGATTACGTTTGTTTGTGAAGGGAATGCGCCTCCCGATCTACCTATATACGTCTATGTTCGCACGAATCATTCATGATCCAGCTTCACTTACAGCAGAAGTGAGTATAAGGTTTTATTTTTATGAATCTTTGCGATCGCCTTTCCTAATAACGTGCTAGTTAGAAAGTTTAGCGGCTAAAGTAAACAGGCTTGTCACTCCACAAAGAGAAGAGAGGGGCGGGACGAGCAGAGCTCATTAACATTTAAAGCGACCTCAACCAGAACAGGATGATTTTTGCAGAGCTGATTTTGGCAAGGTAAAAAAGGTGTTATATACACTACCATTGAGAAATTTTAACCAAAGCAAGGCATAGACTTTTCATTAAGACCCTAAAGAATCATATCAACTTGTGGAAAATGGGCATACGATGACCTCAAAGGGGCCTGCAAAAATCATCCTGTTCTGGTCGAGGTTGCTTTAAATGTTAATGAGCTCTGCTCGCCCCGCCCCTCTCTTCTCTCTGTAGAGTGACGAGCCTGTTTACTTTAGCCGCATTTAGCCGCGTTTAGCCGTTAAACTTGCTAACTAGCACGTTATTAGGAAAGGCTATCGCAGTTTTATAAAAACCCTTATACTCACTTCTGCTGTAAGTGAAGCTGGATCACGAATGATTCGCGCAAACATAGAAAGATATATGAAGATCAGGAGGTAAATGTCGGGAGTAAATGACGACCACTATGTTCATTATTACATCCAGCAACACAACACCTCAATCGATCAATCTGAGATATTCTTGTCTAACTTACATCCCTGCGCCGGCAATGAAACAAATACTGTTTACTGTTACTGTTACTGATCTGAGGTAAAACGCTCATGTCAATCAACTGTCGTGGGAGCGGCCTCTATCGGTGTGACGCCACAATGACAGGCATCTGAGAATGGCTCGGTTTGAAAAAGGGAATATTATTTTTACAGATTAGTTAAAAACCACTGCATGGATTTTTATCATTATAGGGTAGATTTGTACATACACTGCCAACACACATTAATGTTCAAACAACATGTAAACATAAACTTAGCATCCGATGACCCCTTTAAGTGCCCCAAAAATGGATCAAAATTAAGTGACTTTACACTTAGAATGAAAAAAAAATCTGCTATATCTGCATTGGCAGATATTCTTGATTTAAGCATAAAGTTTGTGATCAAAAAAGACTTACTATCTTAAGTAATTTTGCTTTAAGTAAATGTTTAGATATTTGTACTGGAAAGGCACAAAAATACTTTTCTGGCAGTTCATGGACTTTTGGGCTGTCAGTGTGACAGGCTATAGCTCTACTAAAACTACCAAAACTATTTTAAGCATTTTTCTTATTGTATATGTATCCATAATTTTGACAGGTAGTGTCACCAAAAGGTGACTAGAAACAATGGAAAAAAGAAACTGTGACCAGTTACGGCACCTAAAATAGATTGCTGAATAAAATGTTATTTAGCAACTACCCAATTATTACCTTACCTCAGAGCTAAAACAACAGGTTTTAAATATAAAAAAGGGTTTTTGAAGGTCAGGCTGTGTTGCTAAGATGCCAGGAAGTGTATTTTTAGAGTGTTTGGGCGTTAGTATGCGGGTCTGACAGCAGGTGTGTGTACGTGCAGCGCTGCATTCTCTCATTCTTTCATCGCGCATTTTAGTTCTCTGTGCTAAGTGGGTACCGTGAAAAAAAAACTTGGAATAGTAACAGAAAGAGCAGAATCAAAGGGGTTATTTATATTAGAAATATTACAAGATTTTCTGAGGAAAAAGTGAGTGCTGCCTGCCCGTGCAAATCCTCTGCCATGATGCCAAGAGACTGCAAGGGAGTTGCTACGCGGTTCCTACGGTCAAGTCATATTTATGCAGTGCTTCATACAATAGATATTGTTTTTACCTTTGTAAAGGCATTTTTCTAACTGTATTTTCATGTTTAATGAGACTCAGAGGTGGCATGAGTGCAATGACGCACGTTCATTCATAAATGAAACACTGCTGTGTTTAAATGGAGATGCGCAGCGGCTCGGTTGTGACTCATTTCAGACTATTTTTGAGAACAAAATCAGGCAATAGTGTTATAGTCAGACAATGTAAGTCACTTATTATTAACGTCTTATTTAACTGTTGTATTAAACAAATATCTAATTTACAAACTCCGTTAAAATCATTAAAAGCTGTCACCCAGCTCAATTTAGTTCATTTCTGATAGTGTCAGTGCAGTCAAATCACGAATATTATTCAAAAATTAATCGAAACTCCATATATACTTGCCTTACAGACATGAAAAATATATCTGAAGAGTGCAACATGTCTACTTTTTTTTTTTTAAATAAACCAATTCAAATAAAAAACAAATATTCTCAGATTATGTAATCCATATGAAACTTGCATACAGGCACATTTACTACTGCGGAGATGACGAGTCAGTATCGCCGACTTCATCTCTTAAGCCCAAAACAAAGAAAGCACTAGTTTATCAATTAAGTATTAAAATGTTAATGCAGCCTCCTTACTGTTTTTCCCTGACACATTCATGTTCATTACTTATAGTGCTGTGGCAAGCTTCATGCACGCACTTGAGCACTTATTGGTTTATGTAGGCAATTAAAGGCTCATTATTATGATTTATATGGTTTATTAATAAATGTGCGACTTATCGCCTATTAAAATAATTAATTTTTATTTAACTATGTAATGATATTTATGAAATAGTTATGATTCACGTATTGTTATTCATTTTTTCATAGACCTGAAAATTTATTTTCCAGCTTAAAAATGTAATTTCCAGCTTTCCGGCTTTAAAGTACAGAATTAAGTTTGTTTGTTTTGTTTTGTGTTTTAAAAAAGCCACTTGGCAGATTAAAGTTGCCAAAAAAAAAAATAGTTACTTAAGTTTATTATTCTGAAATATCCACAAAAAGATACTAAATTAAAATGCTATCTTAAATACATATTTACCAAAACAAATTTTACCCTAAAACTACAAATTTGAGGTTGATATCTCAAAAAATGAGTTTTCAGTAAGATTTTGTTTGGGTGCAGTACCAAACATTTCCACTAGAAGAAATTTGCTTCCCATTCATTTTCAGTGCAGTTCAATAGTAAAGTGTGACTGTGTATTTAGGATTATTTAACCTTCGTAAATACATGATTTTGACCAGTATATATATATATATATATATATATATATATATTTTTTTTTTTACTCATATCAAGTCTCAAAACATTTAGCAAGTTTTCAATTCCAATTTGGTAAAACAAAAAAAAACAAACAAAAGAAAACAGGTTAGGAAAAAGGTTAGGAAAATTTTGTTTTCTGAAAATATTATGAAAATTAAGTGAGTTTATTTTGCTTACATAGCCAAAGAAAATATCAACCAACGGAGTAAGAAAAACTAACAAAAATAAATATTAAAAATAAAAATAAATACAAATTTTAAAAAAATGTACTGCGCCCAAAACAAAACCTTACTGAAAGCTCAATATCTGAGATATCAACCTCAAATTGGCTTAGTTTTAAAAAAACTTGTTTCAGTTTACAGCTTTGATAGTCAAACCGTTTTAGAGTAAAACCTATTGAAAAATATATATTTCATATCAAAATTAAAAAATACTATGTACATCTTTTCATAATAAAAATACACTTATTTAACTTTAGTTTCACTTTTTTCACTTCAGCAGACTTAGGATTAAGAAAATAAGTCTTGTTTTCTGAAAATGTTATCAAAATTAAGTGAGTTTATTGTATTTTTGGCCACTGGCAGACATTTTTCTTCTTTTAAACGTATAGTCACTTCATTTTTGTTACATTTCTCATAAAATTACATTTAATTTCAATGTAATTGTATCTTCTTTCGATTCAGCTTTAAGTAGCTCTACAGAAAACAGCAAGTGTCATTATTTGTCTCAGTTTAGCTCACGTTTTGTTTTCATCCAATAGTGCCAGTGGCGTCAAATTAATAATATTATTAAATGTCCCAGATCATTGCTGTTTGGTTACAGGGGTGTTTGGGGTCTTTATTAGGATGTCCTAGGTTGGTGCATTTTTTTCAGGTCTAAATGAAGAGAGTCCTGCATTCTTAAAATTCTGGTCTTCAGATATGGCTTCAATGCAATTCTGTGGGATTTTTATATCAGTTTTATCATCTGCCCAAAGAAAATTTTAAGTCTGATCACTTAGACAGGTAATCACACACGTCTCGGCATGATTTGAGAGATACGAGCTGAAAACTCCTCACCAAGTATGAGCAAAAGTAAACGGCCCCTAACAAAACAACAAGTGAGATATTCTGACTTTTTCACCCCTGTAGACCCGGGCATGCAGGTCCCACTTAATCTCACAGCTTGAAACAATGGCATTGTAAGAGTGAAATGACAGCTGCTCTGTTTATAGAGCGCAGATACGGGCTTTATCAGCGGCTCTCACCTCAAGAATACTGGGGATCTGATAACACCTCCCCCTAAATACACCTCAAAAAGCTCTTAAGAGAGCCAGGAATGTCTCCAGGATTTCTGAGAGGCGTTGAAGGACGCGTCCCGTCGCTGGGCTGATGACAGCAGGGGAACACTGAGGCTGTTAATCCTCACACAGAGCAAACAGTCTGTTTACACGCTTCAGCCTCAGCATTCACTCAGCGCCAACGTCTCGTTTCCTCATAGACGACTATGCAGTCTGATTTATAGAGCTGATGAAATGATTATTTTGCAAATGCACTACAGGCTATCTATTTTATAACCCTAAAAGGTTTTCTGTGCATGCTTTGCTATTCATGGAGAGCTTTTACAATGCAAAAATTATTTTGTCTTGTTTTCTGCTACATTTACATGAGAAAAAGGGTAATGTATGTTGTAATGGATTATATCTTTTCATAAATAATTGCAACCAAAGTTGGAAAGCATTATAATATTTGAAGTTTTGTTTATCATGATTTAATGTATTAAATGTTAACATTAATATATTAACAACATGAACGAACAATAAACAATACATTTATTACACTATTTATTTATCTATGTTAATGTTAGTTAATAAAAATAGTCATTCATTGTTTGTTCATGTTAGTTCACAGTGCATTAACTAATGTTAACAAGCACAACTTGTGATTTTAATAATGCAATAGTAAATGCTGAAAAAAAAAAAAAACACTAAGATTGACTAGATAAAAAAGTTTGTCAAGACAAACTTTAAGTTGGCTTAAGAAAGCCTGACCAGAAAGTTTTAAAAAGTTGTAAAGGTTTTAAAAAGTTTTAAGGTCTTAAAAAGAGTTAAAAGTTTTAAAAGATTTTAGAAGTTTTAAAAGTTTGATGGTTTTCATTCTAAAACAGACTGAAGTATAAAGTACTTTTGAAGCTTAAAGCTTGAATGTTTTGAAGGTTAATCTGTTAGATAGATAGATAGATAGATAGATAGATAGAAATTCTTAGATGGATATATAGATATCATGTTGTTAACATGTTGCTAGCTTAACATTGCTTCTAGCATGATTAGCAAGTTGCTAACATGTTTATAGCATGATTGCCAAGTTGTTAGCATGTTGCCAGCATGTTTCTAGCATGATTAGCTAATTGTTAACATTTTGCTAGCATGATAACAAGTTGTTAGCATGTTGCTAGCATGTTTCTAACATGATTAACAAGTTGCTAGCATGTTTATAGCATGATTGGCAAGTTACTAACATGTTGCTAGTCTGTTTCTAACATGATTAGCAAGTTGTTAGCCTGTTGTTAACATGTTGCTAGGTTGTTTCTAACATGATTAACAACTTGTCAGCATGTTGCTAGCATGTTTCAAGCATGATAAGCATGTTGCTAGTCTGTTTCTAGCATGATTAACATGTTACTAGCATGCTGCTAGCATGTTTTAACAGATAGATAGATAGATAGACAGATAGATAGATGAGTTTGAATGAGTTTAAATGGATTAGAAATACAGTACATAGAAGTTTGATCGAGTCTCAAGGGATTCTGGGAGTTTTGACAGTAGGAGTTTGAATAGTGTTGCTCATTTGAACATTCCGTCAATGTAAGTCTATGGGATTTTTCCCAATTTTAATTGTCATTTGTAGGAAAATCGTAAGTCTGATCAGTTAGAAAAGATACAGCACACTCAGTCACATCAGTCTGAAGATCTGGGCTGAGTTTGGAGTTTGTAGAGTTAAAGCTCTAGGAGGAGTTAGAGTTGATCATTTTAGTCTCAGAAGAAGACGACGAATATTATGTTTAAATAGCATTTCAGTAAGTTGACTTTCTCAAGCCAACTTAATAAAAGCTAAAGAAGTATTCATTCTTAGTTCATGTTAACTAATGTAGTTAACTAATGAACCTTAATGTAAACTATTTCCCAAATTTGATTCGGCTTTAAAGCAGCTCTTCAAAAGACAATAGAGTTATTATTCTGCTTAATTCTTATCCAATAGTGTCTGTGCTATATTATCTATAATATTAGCGAATATTAAGTATCTAAATGAATATGAGTAAATTTTTCATTTTGCTTTTTTTTGTTTTTTTAGTAAACAGGACTTAGTATCTTACACAATTTTACTTCTCAATGTACCTTGATTTTACACCGTTCTGATATTTGTACTAGAAAACAAGGCAAAAATACTGAACAGGATAAAAATGTATTTTTGCAGTGCAAATGTCAAACCTTGAGTCTTAGAACTCAAATGCTTTATAGTTCATCAATAATACGAAACTAAAATTAACAATCCATGCACACTTAAATACTTAATATTCACTAATATTATGAATTTCGTAGCATTTACACTATTGGATGAGAATTAATTTGTTCATGTTAGTTAATACATTAATTCATGTCAACAAATGACACCTTGTTGTAAAGTGTTACCCAAATTTGGTTTATAATTAAATTTTGCAACATTGTCACTTATTGAACTGCACTGAATCAACACTGAACTGACTGGAGCTGAATAATGACACTATTGTCTTTCACAGCTGAATTTGTCTCATATTTGATAAAGATTTATCAATATGAAGCTGCTTTGAAACAATGAGTATTGTCTGAAGTGCTGTAGAAATAAAGCAGACTTGACTTGTTAAAGTGCTTCAGGTAACTGATTTGAAAAAACTCCTAAAACTAAGTATGGGCAAAAAAAAAAAAGTTATGAAAACTTCCAATACAAACCAGCAACAACAAATGCCAGACAATTCTGTTTTCTCCAGTTCTGGAGTCTATTGTAGACGAGGGCAAAAGGTCCCGAATTATTTTATCACTTGACATTCTGACATTCCTTAAAACAATGGTTATGGCATTTGAGCAGACAGGAGGAGATGCCCTCGCTGCAGCCAAAGTGCTGAGCACAGACCGTTCCCACACTCAGCCAACACAAGAGAAAGAAAAACAAGCAGAAGGAACATCAGATGAAGTCAGACTCAACAGCTTCACAAGATGCTGCAACTTTAAGTTAGAGATGAAATCATCTATAGTTATCTATCTTTTTCTGCAAATACAAGTTTAGCATAGAAATATTGTTGTGTAACTCCGTAAAACTTTGCATGCTTGTTTAGAATCACCTGTCGTATGTGCTTACCAGGTTTCGTCAAGTTTAGTTTTCCTTTAGGCTTTACAGGATTTGGGTAAATTTGGGTAAATTGAACTAGAGAGTCCAGAGAATTGTACTGTAGTGATTTTTCCAGATTGAGCGAAAATCTAGGACTAGTGCGCAAAAGTATCTTCGCAATCATTTAACAAACGATTTGACTGACAGCAGTGGTTCTAGAGGCAAAGTTGTTTGGAATGAGGAGTTCTATCGTATGATACGAATATTGCATATATGTGTAAAAAAACGTGCAATGTTTATGCCCTTGAAAAATGTGCTATCGCCCCCCAGTGGCTGATTTCTTTAGAATTTCTCTCAGACCTTTGGGGCTGTGAGTCAAAGAGGCCCACTGAGTTTCATTCCGATCAGCCTATGTTAACCATGTCTATGGCCACGTTTTTTTTTTTGAGATATGCAAATGTCCTTACAGACACTTGTGGCACTTTGGACCAAGACCGTGCACAGTGATTTTTATGTTAATAGGACAGATGGTTGCTTTGGTATAGCTATTTTTATGTTTTTTTCCCTCCTATAGCACCACCAAATCTTGTCCTGCGATCTCAGACTGAGCTCTTACATAAGTGTCCTGACTTTGACGAAGATATCTCATTCTGTTCAAGAGATATAGACATTTTATTAAAAGTGGCCCTGCACCTTTCGAACATTTTGGCGTCCCTTTGCGACAGTGGGTCAAAAGTTAGACTTTATTTTGATAATTATCGATATTCGCTTTCTAGAGAATATTTCTGCACTGGTTTGGTTCTGATCGAGCAAAAAACCTGGGACTAGTTCACAAAAGTAGGTTTTGTACATCTTCACAATCATTTAACAAACGATTTGATTGACATCAATGGTTCTAGAGGCAAAGTTGTCTGGAATGAGGAGTTCTGTCATATGATAGGAATATTGCATGTATGTGCGAAAAAACGCACAATGCACAATTGTTTACATCATTGAAAAATGCAATATCGCTCCCCAGTGGCCGATTTCTTTTGAATTTCTCACAGCCTTTTAGGGCTGTGAGTCAAACAGGCCCACCGAGTTTCATTCCAATCAGTCTATTAGGTGCTCAAAATTCATCGGCCAATGGCGGCCATGTTTTTTTGAGATACGCAAATGTCCTTATAGACACTTGTGGCACTTTGGACCAAGTCCGTGCACAACAATTCTTATGTTAATAGGACAGATGGTTGTGTGGGTAGAACCATTTTTATGTTTTTTCCCTCTTATAGTGCCACCAAGTGACCAAGCACCGTGATTTTGGTCCTGCGACCTCAGATTGAGCTTTTACATAAGTGTTCGGAGTTTGGCACAGATATCTCTTTCCGTTCAGGAGTTACAGGCATTTTACTAAAAGTGGCCCTGCCTCTTTCAAACGTTTTGGTGTCCCTTTGTGACAGTGAGTCAAAAGTTAGACTTTATTTTGATAATTATTGATATTCGCTCTCCAGAGAATCTTTTTGAACTGGTTTGGTTCTGATTGGTCGAGAAACCTAGGACAATTCACAAAAGTTTTGCAAAAAACTCAAATTACCCGAAGCTTTTGGCGTGAGCCAAGGATTCCAATGACATAAGACACTTGAGTCTGCGACTGACGGTTTAGGACTTCCGAGCGATTTCAAACTTTTTTTCAAACGTTTCCAGAAATATTCCCAGGCCTGGTGTGTCTAACAGTGTCAATCGATGAGAGCATTTCAAACACCAGCGAGGGACTAGAGGTGTGCGTTTATGAAGACTGCCGTCACCTTAAATGATTTCTGTGGGATTCCTCCTGTATTAACACCAACCTCTCCTGACCAAACTAACCTAATAAACCCGGCTGGATTACAAACAATCTGCCCACAGTCTCCAGCAGCAGAGAAACAGTCCAGCAAACCAGAATCTCTTTTCGTTTTTGTTTTGTTTTCAGGCAAAAACATCTAAACCCCTAATTGGTCAATGCTCTGTACATAAAGATATGACATTTTCATTGGTCGTTCTACCTTGGCACGTCCTCTCATTGGTCAGAAGTTTGTATCCTTTCTTGCAGCTGCATTCGAAGCTGCCGACCGTATTTCTGCACACATGGTCACACCCGCCGTTGTTCATGCGGCATTCGTCAATGTCTGTAACGAGAAAGAGAGAGAGTCTGAGCACATACACATGCACTGGATTAGTGCTGTTCCCTTCAGTTCACCGTGATTCAAACCAGCAGTGGAGCATACATGAAATAATCAAAAGGTAAAGGGGTGACTGACCGTAAATATGACAGATTTGTCTGGGCTTAAACTATCAGCTTACCGTTTGAATCAGAACAAGTGAAGAGGACAGAAAAGAAACAAAAGAAAAGACTCATTCAATATACATTTAAAGTTGTAAACATAGGAGGAATGTGTCAAAATTATTTATATGTGCCAAACTGCCTGCTGTCAGCTGGTGGTGCTATGACTGTAACTCAGTTTTTGCATATACATGTCTTCAAGCCAGGACTTTGATCAAACATGTTAAATTTGGTGCAGATTGAACATGGTATGTTTGAGTTAGTGTAAAACATGACATATCCTGTTGCCAGCGGGTGGCGCTATGATTGTAACTAGGGATGCACCGATACCGATACTGGGCTCCTGTACTCATACTCGTTAAAATGCCCCGATACCAAACGCCGATACCACATCATGTGACAAGTGCATATGCAGGCAAAGAAACACCGACAACAAAACAACAGATAGCAGAATAGAGTCATTAGAGATTAAGAAAGATGTCTACGAAGTATATGTATACAAATAATATAATGTTAAACATTCAGTATTAAGCTTGTATAACTGGTGCGCGTCAGCTGATTGGATTGAGCGCGCGGCGGCCAAGATGTGCGGGCTTGTCGAGTTAATATCCCGCCTTGACATCACTGGAAAGTTTGTAGTTCGGTGAGATATGTCAAAAACAACTTAAGTAAATCAATGCACAAGTTATTTAACGGTACAGAGAGAGAGGGAGTGAGAGAGAGAGCGCGAGACAGAGAAAGAGAGAGAGCGCGCGCTGTTGCGTGATCTTTATTGATGTTCGCATATTTAGCACAGGCATCTTCTGGATTAAAACTCGTATTAAAATTCGTAAGTATAAAAAAATTATAGGGGCATTCGCTATAAACATCATTTATTTTCAACCTTAAGCATACACGACTGTCCGGCGAAAGTGCAACTATAGCAGCCTGTGTGAAATGCGATAGGCAGTACTGTACTTGCGCATGTTTTGCTTGCACGAGTGTTTCTGCATTATTTGAGTCGCTTTGGATTATAGCCCAAATAGCAGCATATTTCAGACGAAAATACGATACTTATATTGCTGAAAATATCAGAGTTAGGAGATGAGTGGTTCGCGTGATTACAGTACTGATCCGCGGCAATGGAGCAGTTTAATGCCATTAAATTGAAGATGATGTACCATAGAGCAAGAAAAAAAAAACAGTGAAAGTAACAAAACATATTTTAATGGGCACAATTAAGTGTAAAAATAAAAATAACTAAGGGATATATAGTCAACCCAAAAAATTCAGACAGCAGATATACACCATCTTTTGATATATATATATATATATATATATATATATATACACAGTTTAGACACAGTTTATGATAATGTGATCTAAATAAATTTTGGTTTGACTGTATCTATTTGATAAATTAAGTTGACCAACTAACATTATACATATTCTTTTAGTTTCTGTACCCTATATTTTACAAATCTACCGGTACATTTTAAAATATCGGTACTCAGAATCGGCAAGTACCAAAAATAAAAGTATCGGTATCGGGCAAGTACTGGAAAAAGTGGTATCGGTGCATCCCTAATTGTAACTGAATATTGGCCTTTAGATGTCTTTGGGCATCTAACGGGTGAACATGGGACAAGCCCTTTAGCGAAAACTCAAGATCTTCGAAATAACATCGCAAAGGCCTTTAGAGTAGGCTGTCCAAATATAATGTTGATGTCATTAAATCTCTAGGAGGAGTTAGAGCATAAAACACACCACTTTCTGTTGCTAGCAGGTGGCGCTATGACTATAACTGAATATGGGCATGGGCTTATGACAGGACTATCAAGCGTGAATTTTGGTGCAGATCAGACATTGTATGCCTGAATTATAACAACTTCCTGTTTCATGGCGAAACATCAAAGTTTGTCAGGCTGCCACGAACACGCCCCTCAATGAAAACTCAAGATCTTTGCAATTTAACGTCACAAAGGGCTTTAGATTACTCTGACCAAATTTGGTTTTGATCTGTTTAAATCTCTAGGATGAGTTCGTTTAAATACAACACCTAAAAATGGCAAAACCGGCACAAAACTTGCAGAGAAAATTAAAAATGGCAGACTTTTTTTTAGGTATTGGTGGGTTACATGTGTCTACCAAAGTTTGTACATGTATGTTAAACACAGCTCGAGGGGCACGTCGCTGAAATTTTATAAGTAGCGCTATCTGTTTAAATCTCTAGGATGAGTTTGTTTAAATACAATGCTTGAAAATGGCAAAACGGCACAAAACTTGCAGAGGCCTTCTGAAGTGAATCAATGCATCTGTGTAAGAAAAATATACATTTTTAAAACTTTGTAAACTCTAGCTTCCGCTAACTGTCATATGTGCATTCACAAGAGAGAGCCGTTCCAGCATAAGATGTAGTACATAGGCAAACACAGAAGCGCAGAGGAGAGACCAAAACAAAACACTGGTCATGAATTAGAAGTACAAAATGAGGATTTGTCAGCGCTGCCCACAAGGCTATCGGCGCCGACAAAACCTCATCTTGTGAATGCACATACGACATGCACCATTGTACTCCGGGCTTCCCGAGTTCGAATCCCGACTTGTGGAGCTTTCCCGATCCCTGTCACTGCTATACTGTCCTGTCAAAATAAATGCCAAAAATAAAAATCTAAAAAAAAAAAAAAGGATTTGTAAAGAATAAAATGTTGGAGGATTTTGATATAAGTAAAGAGGAGACTGGTTTTCCTTTGCTGTAAACAAAACTTGGAGAATTTTTTTTTACAATGGGTGCATACACTTTCTTGAACTTCAAAATCTCACCGATTCACTGCCATTATAAAGCTTGGAAGAGCCAGGACATTTTTTAATACAACTCCAATTGCATTTGTCTGAAAGAAGAAAGCCATATACATCTAGGATAGGTTGAGGACAAAATAACAGACTTCCTGTTGGGTTTTGGACTTTGTACCGAGGAACTTTCTTGTAGGTGTTGGTGTGTTACATGTGTCTACCAAATTTCGTACAAGTATGTTAAACACAGTTCGAGGGGCACTTCGCTGAAATTTTATAAGTAGCGCTATCGAGCCATTTTGCCACGCCCATATCTGATGTAAATTTTCACCTCTTTTGACGTGTGCAAAGTTTCATGAGTTTTTGAGCATGTTTAAGCCCTCAAAAATACGATTAATTTCGGAGAAGAAGAAAAATCTGAGCAATTCCAATAGGGTCCTCACACCATCGGTGCTCAGGTCCTAAAAAACCTTTTCAATTAAAAGAGCAGCACGTAACAGAAAAAGACAAAAATAACCACATAATTTAGCTTTCCATTAAAAAACTATTAAAAGTAATTCCATGTCATTTCATAGAAAATTAAAACACATTTTACTCCTAATTAATTTCACCTAAGAGCTCACCTCCACCGCAGACTTAATTAAACATAATCAGACTGTTTGTCATTTTGTAAAAGGCAGACTCTGCAGAATCCCAGGAGCTTTAAGTGTCTTAAATATTGCTAATTTTGCCATAAAGTTTACCCGAGAAATTCACTTGATTTTCTTAAGCAAAATATTTGAGTCCAATATACCAATAAATATACTAAAATGTATTTAAAATACATTTATTTCATGCTAAGTATACCACAAATACATTTACATATTATGTACTTAATGAAAATACTCTGCAATTGTATTTTTAGTATTCTAAACTGGTATATTTAAAGTCTGATCAATTGGAACAACTCATTTTGTATTTAATGCACTTTAAATATGTGGAAGTAGTGCTGAAGTCCAACTAAAGATAGACTCAAGTATATTTGATTGTGCTAAAGTGGAACTATTGCAGGTATACTATTTACACCAATTTTAGACAAATATTATATAAAGATCATACAATCCTCATCAATAGTCACATTAAAACATATTTTAGGCTTAATATTAACAAATATGCATTGTGCATGATAGTACTCCAAAGAAAGTTTAATTACAATTTTTATCAGTCTCAAGCAATATGTCAGTAAATATGTTAACAGACAGTGACAAGTGACATTTCTCAACCTCTCCTCTAAACTCCAAAATGATTACATTTACGTATTTTGCAGAAGCTTTTATTCAATGCGACTTCCATTGCATACGGTTTACATCAGTTTTTGCACTCCCAAGAAGAGAAGTGAAAAAATGAGGCCATCATACAAGAATAAGAGAAAGGATGGAATATGAGAGGACGATTGTGACGGACACACATGGAGTGAATGTGCAACTTCAGAGCGTTTGTGTGGCCGCTGCGGGACTGCGACAGGAGGGAGTCTTTCACGATCACGTCTCCCCTGGCCCGTTCTCTCGGAATCGGGGATCAATATATCATCAGCTTGTCCTGCTTTCCACAGGCTTTGATTGAGCTGCTCTGGATGTTTCTGATTACAGCTGAATCATCTGAGTAAATGAGGCGTTCATCTCAGAAAGAGACTGCATCATCTGGAGAAAATAACAGCATTAGGAGCAGAAGAAACTCTCGCTCTGGGCCTGAAGGAGGCTCCGTGTCTTCTCGTGCCAGTGCTGTCTGGGGATGTTTTTCTTTGTTTCTTCTACAGCAGAACTAATAAAACTCAATGTTCTTTTATCGGTCTTGTTAGCATAACGTTATGAGTGCTAGAGGCGACGCAGGCTCCCAGTCTTGGCCGCACAAACCCGCAAGTCTGCACTTCCAGTTGCTCTTCACCTTTTTCGCAAACTCCTTTATTCATCGTTAAACCCTTTTGTGCTCCCTCATCTATTTTTCATGCTTCTTTACTTTTTTCAAAAGAAGTCGTTGATTTATATAAACTTTTTTTGACATTTTTCTGGCTGCGAGATCAAGAGCGAGAGCTACGTTTAAGGAAATTTCATTTTAGCAGCTGAAAATGTTGGAGAACCACATAAAGAAAAGAAAAAAAAATAAAGAAAAGAAAAGAAAAGAAAAGAAAAGAAAAGAAAAGAATTTTGTTGAAATTTTATAGAAATGTTTATACATTTTAGGAACCTTATAAAATCAAATAATAAAAAGAAGAAAAAAATAATAATTTACACAGTACGACCAATCACATAAATACATAATTCAACTCACCATTTCAGAAATATCTAAAATAAAAATATAAAAAATATAATATAATATAAAATGAATTTATTTTCTTGTAAAATAAAATTTCAATTTACACTGTAAAAGAATAAACTGAAAAGAAAAAGGAAACAAAAAAAACACTTTTTATTTACAAACCTTGTAACAGCAAAGAATTCTTAACTTTTTAATTAAAAATAAATAAATTAAAACTCTTTAAATTTAAGAAAAAAATTACACAGTAAGAATGATAAATAATTCTGTACTATAAGAAATACCAAACCGAATTAGATGTAGAGGTTGCTAACTACACCTTCACCCTCCGGAGCACCACCATTTTAGTGGTTTTTAATGTGACGTCAAAACGGTAACGTAGGAGAACTTTGAGCTTTCATGAAACATTCCCAACTTGTAATTACAAGATCTTCAAAGATGTGAATGCTGTTTACAAGATGAGAACTCATAATTACGGTAATTCAGAAATGACGGCATGCAATAATGAGTCTGAGTGGGAGGTTTTTTGATTTCTCATCTCTGAATTCAAAATCTGCTGAAAGCTCCAGTATTGATGACAGTGTAAAACCTGTCCATGTAAAACAACATTTATGTAAAGAAATATGATTAGAAATTTGTACCTTACTGCTCCTACATCTATCTATCTATCTATCTATCTATCTATCTATCTATCTATCTATCATCCATCTGATTATCCATCTATCGATCTGTCTGCCCTTCCATTTATTTATCCATCCATCCTTTCATTCATCAATCCATCTGTGCATCCATCTGATTATCCATCCATCTATCCATCCATGCATCCATCCAGCCATCTGTCCTTTCTTCCATTTGTCTATCCATCAATCTGTCTATCCATCCTTTCATCCATCCATCCATCTGCCATTCCATTTATTTATCTGTCTATCTGTCTATCCATCCATCCATACGTCCATCTATCCTTCGATCCATCTGTCTATCCATCACCGGTCTGTTCCTTCCATTTCTATCTGTCTGTCTATCCATCCACCCATCCATTCATCATCCTTTCGCCCATCAATCCATCCATTCATCCATCAATACAATTATTATCCATCCATCCATCTGTCCATTTATCCGATTATCCATCCATCCTTCCATCCATCTATCCATCCATCATCCATTTGCTCCTTTAATTTTCTATCTGTCCATCTGTCTATCCATCCATCCATTCATCCTTTAATCCATCAATCTAGCCATCCATCCATTTATCTGATTATTCATCCATCCGTCTGCCCTACCATTTATCTATTTATCCACCCATCTGTCCATTTATCCAATTATCCATTCATCCATCCGTCCATCTATCCTTTCGTCCATCAATCCATCCATCCATTTATCTGATTATCCTTCCATCCGTCTATCTATCCATTCATCCATCATCCATCTGCTCCTTCCATTTATCTATCCGTCTGTCTATCCATCCATCTGTCCATCCATTCAATTATCCATCCAACCGTCTGTCCATCCTTACATCCATCCGATTATCCTTCCATCCATCCATCCATCTGTGTATTCAACCATCCATCCATCAGTTTATCCAATTATCCATCCACCTGTCTATTCATCCATCTTTGCATCCATCCATCCTTTCGTCTGTCAATACAATTATCCATCCATCCGATTATCCTTCCATCCGTCTATCTATCCATCCATCTATCATCCGTCTGCCCTTCCATTTATCTATCCGTCCATCTGTCTATCCATCTATCCTTACATCCATCCATACATCTGTCCATCCATTCGATTATCTATCCAACCATCTGTTCATCCTTCTAATCATCCATCCATCCATCCATCCATCCACATGTGTCTATCCATCCATCTATGCATCCATCCATCTTTCATCAGTCCATCCATCCATCTATTCATCCATCTGTGCATCCATCCATCCGTATCCATCCATGCTTTCGCCCATTAATACAATTATCCATCCATCCATCCAACCATCTGTCCATCCTTCCATCCATCCATCCATCCATGTATCTATCTCTCTATCCTTCCATCCATCCGATTATCCATCCATCTGTTAATCCATCTATGCATTCATCTATCACTTTGTCCATCAATCCATCTGTCCGCCCTTCCATTTATCTATCCTCCATCTGCCCATCAATCCATCTGTTCATCCATCAATCTGCCTAGCTATCCATTCATCTAGCCATTAAAATTTTTTTCATTTCAAACTACATTTTTGCAAAGAAATGTTTGCTCTCACTGACCCCTCAAAATCTGTTTTTAATCAGCTGGTATTTTATCACCTCATGCATCATTTTCTCTTTTAACTAAAACAGAACATTGCATGTTGGTCCCAGTTAGGGCTGTTCAATTCGGTTTGTCTATGTCTGTGAGATCAGAGGATGATCTCAGTGTGATTTACCTTTGCAGGTCTTGCGGTCCGGCTGTAAGGTGAATCCCACCGGGCAGCTGCAGCGAACTCCAGTCACGGCGTCATGACACGTGCTGTCACAGCCTCCGTTATTAACAGCACACGTCTCTGAAAACACGCGCACACACACACACACACATACAGAGCAGCAGTCAGGACAGGAACAGCTTGAAATATACATGGATATCAAACCACTCTGGACAGCTTTGATTAGTTTAGTCATGAACGCAGCGCATGCAAGCGAGCAGCAAACGTCTGTCGAACACCTTGTTATTGAGTGTAGGAGCGCTGTCTAACGGGAATGTTAGAGTTCAGCGTTCAGCTAAAGCACCTGTTTAGCAGCATATGAATCATTCATAATGATAATAACACTTTAAGCATTACAAATCTGCATAAACTTGAACTTTGTTCAACTTTGTTGCATCGGTAAGTCTGAATTGGCAGCTCTCATTAAAAATAAAATGTCTTTCAGTCACTTTGTACAAATAAATCACCTCTTAACACGGTTAAAATAATAATAATAATAAAAATAAATAAAACTGTTTTCTTTTCTTACACGGCTCGCTTAATAATCTAAGCACAATAACTGGCATGAATAAGGGTTTACCACACAGCTCTGCTCGCAGTCAGAAGCACAACTTTATAAAAGAGACCGAGGGATGTCGGCGGTGTGTGCCAGGGTGCAGGTCTGTGTCACAACATGCCTCTGAAACGCTTAGACATTCACAAACTGCATCAATCTCTGATTATAATGCTTGACATCTACGGCTTTGAGAGCTGGAACATGCTCGCACACAAAGCATTCGCCTTTGTGTGGGTAAATTCTGTCATCTGAAAAGATTTGATTCAGCTGTGCGAGTGGATATAAATATAATCTTTTGATAGAGGGGATGATAAGCGGTGTTTGATTCACTGCGAGACACCTGTGAGCTTACTGAAGCGCGCTTTCCACTAAACGCTAATGATCCGTGCAGTGAGCAGAGTTAACCATCAAACCAAAACTCTCGTGTTATTCGGCCCGACTGTCTGAAGGAGTCCTCTTTCATGGGTCAACGATAACCTGAATGGCATCGGTTCAACATTCAACTGATCCTCTCATGTAGTAAACCAATCTAATCAGTTTAACTATGACATGATTCAATCATATTGAAACAGCTCATAATTTACATGCACTTTATGACCTTACTCTTTAATGTTCCAAAAAATACACAAGCAAAAATATTTCCAAAAAAGATTTTAATTATTTATCAATCTAATTTTATTCTAAAAAAAAAATGGATAAACTTGTAAAAAAGTAAAAAAGAAAAAACTAAAATAATAATAATAAATTGCTAAATTAAATTCTCTCTGCAGATTAAACAGTAAATCAAAACAGCTTATAATTACATCCACATTATGTCCTTATATTTTAATATTTAAAAAAAAGAAATATAAAAATGATACTTTTATTTGTATAAATATAATAGAAATTAATATAATAAAAAATATAATATAAATATTGACTGGAAAAATTCTGCATAATATCTTTCAGTAAATCACTGTAATCAGTTTACTCATTAAATGATTCATTAACATTTAAAACAGCTCTTAATTACATTTCAATGCTCTTAAAATATATGCACAATTTTTAAAAAATAATAATAATTTAACATACATATATACATACATACATAGATATTTACTGGACAAATCTCTGCAGAATATTTCAAATCACTGTAATCAGTTTTACCATAAAATTATTAATTAACATCAAAACATACCATAATTACACACACTTCATGATCTTACATTTTAATACTCCTAAAAATAAAATATTAAAAACATTTTCAAAAACAAAACTATATAATTTAACCAAAAACTAAACATTTAAATATAACAAAAATATATAAAATTCTCTTAATATTAACAGAATACCTGTTAAATGTTTTTACATTTAACCACCTAGCATTCACACAGAAGTGGATTAGCAAATACTCCATCATACTGGCATATTTTTCATAGGCAAGCATCATTTAAATGCTCTTAACAAAACATAAAGCTACAGCTTTAGCACCCAAATTGACCTAATCGAGATATAATTATCATTCCTGCTATACAGTAGCTTCAGATTGATGTCTGCTGCCAAAGATATCAAGCTCCTTTCGTCAGAGAGGGCTACAAATAAACTACGCCAAGACCTTCTCTGCTGACTTCAAACATGCACTTCAAACATCAAGCATCTAACACCATCCCTCAGGCAACATAGACAAAACAGCGGCTGGTTTTGAGGCACCTGTGCGTGCCGAGACCCGTTCAAACCCCTTTTCGCTTGTGTCAGAAACACCAGAATGAACGACTAGGCTTTGGTCGCTTCCCAACACTTAATGCGACCATTATCTCCATAAACTCTCTCTATACGGCACTCTTTGAGAGGAGTTAAATGTTAAGAGAGGGAAAGCACACTCATTAAGTAGTACCCAGCAGGCCGGTTGCTAATGTAAAACCACCTCCAAGGAAAATTCAGGGCGAAGGAGTTTCTACCGAGGCAAAATTCTAGACTGCGCTCAATTAACTGCAATTAGGTCATCTAATGGCTTCCCAAGAGATCAGATTATCTCACCTTCCCTTGTTCTTGCCATTCTGGCTGAAACTTTAACCGAAAAAGACAGCTGTTAAAAAAAAAAAAAAAGTCAGTCTCCTGATTTGTGTATTTTGTGCAATAATGCATGTAAACCCCAGACGCTGTTGGCATGTTTGCACCGTCATCACTGTAATTGGACGTTTCACCTTACTTAATCAAAACCATCTAGCTAACACTCAGGAATCCGCTCACAATTGCAAATGTTGGCACAATGCGTTTGTGAAAGGGTTGGAACAAGTCGGGAACATGCCGCCAGAGGTAGAGTTATTTGGTAAATATGACAGCGGTTGGCACGGGTCTCTCTCAACCTCAACCAAACACATCGGTCCCCATTAAATCCACTCCGATGTTAAAAGGTTGACGTGCAAACAAGCTCGTTTTTCAAAAATGCCAATGCTTTCCAAGGCGAGAAAACAGCACAAGCTGACAGAAAGAGAAACAAAGTGAGACGCGTTTTTGGTACTGGGACAAAGGTTGTCCTTGGGCTTTAGAGTATTTGCCGTGCACTTATTTCAGGCCGAATAAACAAAATGCCAAGACAAGTACGTTTCACCGATAGCCAGCATAAAGATATAGTGCCAGAGCTGAAAAGTCTCATTTATAATCTCAGAGCCCTGTGCAATCAAAAGTGTGCACCCAAAACAAAACTCTTTCACAATTTGAAGTCATGTGTGAGGCACTTTGCAAAATGAAGTGCGGTGACGTGTTATAGCAAGTCCAACTGAATTCCATTAGAAGAATTTATTCCAGGTCACAGTCTTCTGATCCATTTTTCTTATAAAAAGACTCATAGGGGACTGCAGCGATATCATTGTTAAAACCTCATTAAACATGCCTTCTTAGAGACCCAGGCGGTTTCCAATGAGGACGATGCAAGCAAGGTTTCATTCAGACAGTTCAAAAGGAATACAATTTTAATGCTGGTAAATTGCATTGTGGCAATTTCCTGACTTGCCAGAATGAAGAAATTTGCCCTGAATTGCTGCAAATGTTGAAATTGGTGCAATAAATGTTAGTAAGAGTTTTAGCATAATCACATCTATTATTGAAGGAAGTAGCCAACAGGAAACAAGCTAGAGAAACTAACATATTTGCCATTGGGTAAACCATTCTTAATGGGGTAAATTGCAATGTAGTGATCTGACTTGCCAGAATGCAGAAAGTAGCCAAGAATTGGTGCAAATGTTGAAAATGTTGCAATAAAGGTTAGTAAGACTTCTAGCGTAACCACGCCCACTATTTAAAGAAGTAGCCACTATGAAGCAAGCTAGAGAAATTGACTTATTTTGTGCTGGATAAACCATTTTAAAAGGAGTAAATTGCATTGTGGTGATCTCTTGACTTGTCAGAATGGAGAAATTGGCCAAGAATTGGAGCAATTGGTAAAATTAGTGGAATAAAATTCAGAAAAATTTCCAGCAAAATCAAGCCCACTACTAAAAGAAATAAACAATCTGAAACAAGCTAGAGAAATTGACTTTACCAATAACTAAACCATTTTAATGGTGGTAAATTGCATTGTGGTGATCTCCTGACTTGCCAGAATTAAGCAATTTGCCACTATGAAAAGTAGCAGTCATTAGGAATGAACCTAGATAAATGTTTATATTTACCATCAGGTAAACCATTTTAATATGAGTGAATTGCATTGTGGTGATCTCCTGACTCGCCAGAATGGAGAAACTGTCCAAAATTAGTGCAAATGTAAAGATTCCAACATAACCATGCACAATATTTAAAGAAGTAGCCAATAGGAAGCAAGCTTTAAAAATTAACTTATTTTACCACTGGGTAAACCATTTTAATAGGGGTAAACAGCATTGTGGTGATCTCCTGACTCACCAGAATGGAGAAATTGGCCAAAAAATGGTGCAAATGTTGAAATTGCTGCAATAAAGGTTAGTACGAGTTCCAACATAACCATGCCTAATATTTAAAAAAGTAGCCAATAGGAAGCAAGCTAGAAAAATAGACTTATTTACCACTGGGTAAACCATTTAGATAAGGGTATATTGCACTGTGATTATCTCCTAACATACCAGAATGGATAAATTGGCCAAAAATTGGTGCAAATGTTGAAACTGCTGCAATAAAAGTTAGTAAGCAGTTAAGCATAACCATGCCCACTACTGAAGGAAGTAGTCAACAGGAATCAAGCTAAATGTTAAAATTTGTGTGACAAAAATTAGTAAGAGTTATTACTATTTAAAGAAGTAGCCAATAGGAAGCAAGCTAGAGACATTGACGTGCTAGCTAAACCATTTTAATTGGTGTAAACTGCATTGTAGTGATCCCCTGATGTGCCAGAATGGAGAAACTGATAAAGAATTGGTGCAATAAAGGTTCCACTACAAAAAGTAGTAGCTAATAGGAATCACACTAGAAAAATGTTTATATTTACCGTCAGGTAAACCTTTTTAATGGTGATCAATTGCATTGTGGTGACCTCCTGACTTGCCAGAATGGAGAAATTGGCCAAGAGTTGGTGCAAAAGTTAAAATTGGTCTGGTAAAGTTTAGTAAGAGTTCCAGCATAACCCAGTCCACTATTTAAAGATCTAGGCAACAGGAAGCAAGTTAAAAAAATAAAAAATAAAAAAAAAGTACTTATTTACCATTAGGTAATCTATTGTAATGGGGTAAATTGCATTGTGGTGATCTCCTGACTTGCAGGAGTGGAGAAATTGGCCAAGAATTGTTGCAAATGCTAAAACTGCTGCAGTAAGCATTCTAGCATAACCTCGCTGACTACTGAAGAAAGTAGCCAACAAGAATCAAGCTAGAGAAACTGACGTATTTACCATTGGGTAAACCATTTTAATGGAGGTAATTTCCATTGAATGATCTCCTGGATTGTCAGAATGGAGAAATTGGCTAAGATTTGATGCACATCTTAAAATCGCTGTGATAGAGGTTAGTAGGAGTTCTGGTATAACCACGCCCACTACTGAAAGAAGTAGCCAATATTAAGCAAGCTAGAGACACTGACTTCTTTATCAATAGCTAAACCATTTAAATTGGGGTAAATTGCGTTGTGATGATCTCCAGACTTGCCAGAATGGAGCAGTTGGCCAAGAATCGGTGCAATAAAAGTTAGTAAGGGTTACAGCATAACTACAAAAAGAAGCAGCCAATAGGAATCAACCTAGAGAAATGCCCATATTTACCGAAGGGTAAATCTTTTTGATATGGGTAAATTGCATTGAAGGATCTCCTGGCTTGTCAGAATGGAGAAATTAGCCAAGATTTGGTGCAAATGTTAAAACCTATGCGCTAAATGTTAGTAAGCATTCTAGCATAACCACGCCCACTATTGAAGGAATCAGCCAACAGAAATCAAGCCTTAGAAACTGACATATCTACCATTGGGTAAACCATTTTAATGGAGGTAAACTGCATTGTGGTGATCTCCCGGCTTGTCAGAATGGAAACATTAGCCAAAAAATCAGTGCAATTGGTGCGATAAAGGTTAGTAGGAGTTCCAGCATAACCACGCCCACCAAGAAGTAGCCAATAGGAATCAAGCTAGAGAAATGGTCATATTTACCATTGGGTAACAGCTCTGGCTGCAGTGGCTGATGTGGGGTACTTCTTTCCTCTGCATACACATACACACACACACATTACAAAAACACTGCTTAGTCTTCCAAGATTGACTTTATAAACTGTATAAAACACCCTGGCCAGTCAAACTCATGTTTTTAGTTGCCCTAGTACTCAAACTGACCCTTTTATGAGCAATCTACTTTATAAACTCCCTGTCAAAAGGCCAGCTTAAACCAACCCCAAGGTTGTGTACTGATTGTAGTTGGTTTAAGCTGGTTTAGAGCCCCTTAAACCGTCAAACTAATATGGTGTTAAATCAGTTTCGTACACTTTCGTACAGAGAGCAACAAGGCAGAGTGTTAGTCTTCTCATGCACCGACAAGACAACACTCTCAACGCAGTGCAAATAGATGCAGACCGGTTAGTGTAAGTGAGTTTGACTACAACCTTCAGGGTAAACACTGGAAATGAGCAGGAAGGCGTGAATTGGTGTCATGCAGAGATAAACTGTGGCAGTGATTCCCACTGCAGTTCATCTAAGACATTCAATCACTTACCTGCACTGTGACAGTTTAACCAAAACTACCAAGTAACAAATCCTGTCTGCCCGAAAGGCGTAACACTGAACTCATGAAACAAACATTTTTTACAATATGATGCCTGGGGACTGAGTGTACCAGCCAGATGTGAGCATCTGTTTCGGATTAGCATCTCTCTCAGGCTAAGAATCTCCACAACGCTTTTGTTTGCTAAGTGTCTTACTTCTACGGAAATGTTCGTGCAAATCCGCCGGCTTATGTGGAGGGCCTGGTTATGTCGTTTGATTGTAGGATCGCATGAAGATGCCTGGACCCGTGTGGAAAAACACTTAGTGGTTAGGTGTTAGGTGTTGGCGTTTTCACATTCTGAGAGATGTATTAAGAGTGAATTCCACTGGAAAGTGAACATCACTTATTAGTTGATACAAAGAGGTGTAACCTTGTGTTACTTCTAAAGACATACGACTTCTTATAGGAATGTGTTTAACATTGATAATAATCTGAAATGTTTCTTGAGGAGCAAACCAGCATATTACAATGATTTCTGAGGAATCATGTGACACTTAGGACTAGAGTAATGATGCTGGAAATTCAGCTTTGCATCTCAGGAATAAATTGCATTTTAAAATATATTCAAATATTAAAGACTTTTTAGAAATTGCAATAACTTTTCACAATATTACTGCTTTTACTGTATTTTCTAACACATAAATCATCATCCAATTAAAAAGCCTATAATGTTTTCTGACTGAATAGTGTGCAAATAACATATAAAAACACCTAATTTCTTCACCACTTAGCATAGTCACTAATGGAAGCGAGTGTACGACTGATACTGCCACCGAGATGAATGGGAATGCTAACGCATTGCTCTCTTCAGGTGTTATTTGTCAATACTTGTGGAAGTGTGAAAATGTTTGTTTTATTGCCATCCCTTCCGCTTAATGTGTTGTTTCAAACCAAACCCGTTTGGTAAAGCGAACCGTCAGTGACAGATTGTGAAGGATGGAAGCCGTATAAAGTGCTAAAGTAATCAGAGTGAACGAAATCCATCACTACTAAAGAAAAGCAGTCAATGAGGATGAAGAGAGAGCGAAAGAGAATAGATGAAGTAGCTCAAGAAGCACAAAAGCCACCCACTGAGATCAGAGTGATTGATTTTACTCTACCAATGTGCCATTTCAAGATTAAAGTCTGAGAGCTTTTCCGCAGAGCCACGAATCAAAGGACGTTCGGTTAAAAAATGAGCAAAGATCACTTAGAAGTCATTGCGAGCTAAATTGTTTATAAGGATATTGTTGTGTTAATAAGGTCTGACTAACGAAAATGCAAGAGATCTGATTCATCGATGCAAACGCTGAGCTATTTCTGCCGTCGGGCTGAATCCAGCCAGAGATGTTGAAGTGTTGGTCAGACTCCAGTCATCGACCAAATCACTGCAATGGCATCTGAAAATGTCTTTAACACATGCTGCGTCTGGTCCTCGGAACCATTTTATTCTTAATATGCTGTAAACAAAGCGAGGGGGAAAACACACAGTGAGATGGCAAGACTTAAAAAGAGTTAAAAATGAAAGCTTGTGCTGAATGTTTCTTCAACTTGGACAGTTTTGGCCGCGCAGACGATTAGAAAATAAACTCTCTAAATTACATTCTGACTAGTTGAATTTAAAGTACTTTTTTTTAACAACTAGGAAGAACTTTTATTTTCATCTAAATCTTGCTTCTTTTGTTGCTATAATATGTTTAAACAAGAATGGAAATAGATCGAAAAATACATTTAAAACATACATTAAAAACAACAACAATGATAATATTCATAAGTTATAATTGTTGATAATTGCTTCTCTTATTATAATAATAATAATAATAATAATAATAATAACAACAATAATAATCACATAATAATGCTAATTATACATTACCAAAATATTACATTCAAAATATTATATATTCTAATAAAAGTTATTATGATTATTAAGAAATTAAGCTAAGGAGAATATATACATATATTTTTTTTGGGCTTAGAAATGACAATTTCTAAAAATATGTTAAAAAAAAAACTTTTTACAACTTATAATTACAGTATTTATTTATTCATAACAATGTTTGTTTGTTTGTTTGTTTATTTATTTGTCTGTGTGTATATATTATTATTAATATTATTATTGTACAATATATTAATATTTTTTCATTTAACAATAATATTTAATGAATTTAATAATATTATTATTAATTATTATTAGCTATATTATTAAATTAAGCTATTATTAAGAAATAATAAGAATATATATATATATATATATATAAAATATTACATTATATTACGATATGTTAATAATAAGAATATATAATTAAGAATTAAGCTATTTAAGCAAAAAATTTATATTTATATTAAATTTAAAATTACAGTATTTTTTACTTAACTTAAATGTTTGTTTATTTATTTATTTGTTTGGCCATGTGTATATAATAATATTATTATTAAAATTATTATTATTATTATTATACTATATATATATATATATATATATATATATATATATATATATATATATATATATATATATATATATATAAATATTAATATATATATAATACAATAATATTTAATGAATTTAATAATATAATTAATAATAATAATATAACTTAAAAATAATAGTAATTGTTAAGTAATTAATAAGAAATTAAGCTATTAAGAAACTCAAAAAATAACATCGAAAAACAAAAAACTTAAAATTTTATATAAAATATAACAAGAAGAGGAGGAAGAAGAAGAAAAAGAACAATAAGAATAATTGTTCTCATTTTTATTCTAAACCAACAAATTTAATTCCCATCACAATGTCATTCCTCTCATTTTTTAAAATAAAAAAAATCCTTTTAAATTTTTTAAATGTCAAAATCCTTTTTCAAATCCAATCCATTTTATTGCTATAATTTTATAGCCAGTGATTTATGCAACCATAAATACACAATATTTTCAATATCTTGTTTGCTTTTTGTTAATTTCTCATTAATAATATCAAATAATAATAATAATAATAATAATAATAATAATAATAATTATATTATTATATACAATTTCTTTAATAAATGAATGATTTTCCCCAACATTAAATCGAAAAAGATAGTAAAGACATTTTTGATTTTACAAAGGAGTTATTTTATTATTACACTATTATTACACTTTATTAAGACTGGAGTAATGGCTGCTGAAAATTTAGCTTTGCATCACAGAAATAAATTATATTTTACAACATATTACAATACAAAATAGTTATTTTAAACTTTAATAATATTTCACAATTTTGCCATTTTTACTGTATTTTTAATCAAATAAATGCAGCCTTGGTGTGCATAAAAGTCTCAAAAACATATAGACATAAGCTGTTCTCTTTTTTAAACACCATATATTTTAGTATTGCATTTTTAAAAAGTACCAAATGGTGGCAATAAATAATATAGGTATGTAGTAAAAAGTTTCCAAGAAAGTTTAAATGTGACTTTCATAAGTCGACCTCCGGGACATAAAAGTGGCTGTCGTTGACGAAACATCCATCCAGGCTCTCTCCTCACCTTCTCTTATCATGCGAACGCTTTCCATCTCCTCAGGGGATTGTGGGTAGGCCACATCAATTACTCGTTGACTCCAGCCCATCGCTCAACAGGGGCTCATTAATAAGTTCAGCTTGTTTTATTGTGGCTTTCTGGCCTATTAGAGCTCGTGAGAGAGCGACCCGGCGACCGCAGCCCAGCCTTGGGCAAATGGCTCAATCTGGATTCCTGTGGGGGGAAATGTGCGACCCTGACAGATTCACCGCAGCCCTCTGGCCTCTGCGGCCTGCGCTTTACTCAGCAGAGCGCTCGGTTTTGTCTTCGGGGGCCCTCAGACAAGCCAGACGTCTCATTTGCGGCGCTGCTGGCAGGTTTCGGGGGAACAGAGGGGTAATAATAGGGCGTCTGAGTGAGACCTTGACATAAGAGCTGGATCCAGAGCGAAAGAGGCGTGCAGAAAACCCATCAGAAGCCAAACTAACCGCCCGGAAACATGGTCTCTGATATTATGGCTGGATTCTGAAGCTCTGTCTTCGAAAGCATGTGTATGTTTGTTTCTGTTTGGATGTGGCCGCATGTGGAGGCCGGTTGCTAACTTAAGGATTCATAATGCCATCCTGAAGTCTGCGGGGCAGCTTGTTTTATGACTTTTCCAGCTATAATGGGCAATGCTCCCAAGAGCCGTTTTCAGCTTGAGCTTACACAACACAGATAAAAAGTGTCTTTTTCTTATAAGCATCAGTTTCTGTTGCTCACTGATGGTAATACTGGCTTCACATCATTTGAGTTCAATGTGAATAAACAACAGTGTATTAAATATTCATGTTTTTGGCAAAAAAAAAAAACTAACTACTAATTAACTAAAACCTATTTATGAGTGAATCTCATTGTCCAGATCATATTACAACCCTCCTAAAAAAAAATAATAGAAATAGAAAAATGTTTTTTTTTAATAAAATACATTATATAGGATAATACAATATATTAAGAATGTACTATTAAATCATCATTTTATTATTATTATTTAAATTATATAAAAATGTTTAATAAATTATATTAAAATAAGAAATTAAGCTAGGAGGAGAAATGATCAAAAACAAACCTAATAACAACAATGAAAATAATAATCATCATAATCAGTTATTTTTTTAATCATTGCTTCTCTTAATTTCTTAATAATAATAATAATAATAATAATTATATATTAGCAAAAATATTATATTCATAGTATTATATTATATAAAGTACCATATTATATTAATAATAATTATTTAAATAGTAAATTACAGCTATTATTTACTGCTATAATTATTATTGTTGTTGTTGTTGTTGTTGTTGTTGTTATTAGGAAATTAAGCTAAGGATAAATGATCAAAAACAAATCTAAAAACAACAACAACGATAATAATAATCATAATAATCAGTTACGGTTTTTGATAATTGCTTCTCTTAATTTCTTAATGATAATGATAATAATAATAATAATAATAATAATAATACATTACTATGCTAATTATATATTAGGAAAAATATTATATTCACAGTATTATATTACATAAAGTATCATATAACAACGGTAATAATAATAATTTAAATAGTAAATTACTGCTATTATATTTACTGCTATTATTATTATTATTATTACTACTACTACTAATATTATGACTATTATTATTATTGTTGTTGTTGTTATGGTTATTAGGAAATTATGATTATGATTATTATGATAATGTTATGATTATTAAGCTAAGCTAGGATAAATGATCAGAAACAAATCTACGATGATGACAACAACGATGATAATAATCATAATAATCAGTTAAAATTTTTTATAAATGCTTTTCTTAATTTCTTAATAATAATAATAATAATAATAATAATAATAATAATAATACATTACTATGCTAATGATATACCATCAAAATATTATATTGATAGTATTATATAAAGTATAATAATAATAATAAAACTAATAAATTACCATTATTATTTACTGTTATTATTATTACTACTATTATTATTATTGTTGTTGTTGTTGTTGTTGTTGTTAAGATTAAGCTAAGGATAAATGATCAAAAACAAATCTAAAAACAACAACAATGGTTTTTAATAACTGCCTTTCTTAATTTCTTAATAATAATAGTAATAATAGTAATACATTACTATGCTAATTACATATTATCAAAAAAAATATTCATAGTACTATATTATATAAAGTAACATATAATAATAATAATAATAGTAATTTGCCATTATTTACTGCATTTATTATTATTATTATTATTATTATTATTATAAAATTAAGCAAAGGATAAATTATTTAAGAACAAATATAAACAACAACGATAATAATAATCATTTACGATTTTTGATAATTGCTTCTCTTAATTCTTAATAATAATACATTATTACGCAAATTTGACATTATCAAATTATAATATATAAAGTATTATATTAAATTCAAAATGATAACTGCTTCTCTCAATTTCTTAATAATAATAACACTATTACACAAATATATAATATAATCAAAATATTATAATGTATAAAGTATTATATTCAACAACAACAACAATAATAATAGTTATTATTATTACTGTTTATTATTATTATATTTTGGCATCAGTCTATCAAGAAATGTCATAGTGCAACATACTTTACCTCAGATTATATCTATGAAAAAATTATATCTATCTGCCTATACTATATACCTACATATCTTTTTCTATCTATCTATCTATCTATCTATCTATTTATCATCTCCATATATGTAATTCAGTCAATAGCAAATAATGGCTCAGCAATACAAAGGTCTGCTGTGATTGGTTGTAGTGATGCAAAGCAAAGCTGTGATTGGCTAAAGAGGTGCACAGAACAGCTGAAATTGGCTCACACATACACACACTTATTATTCAGTTCATAAAGCTGCTGTGTGTCATTTTTTGGATGTTAAAACACTAAAATGATGCTTAAAATGCAGACACAACTATAAAGAAACAATCTTTACTTTCGCAAATTCATTTAGTGATGCTAACAGCTCATAAATTACACACTGCAGCTTTAAACAGCATTAAACAGTGCTTTTTAATAATGTGAAAAGTTGAAGGGAAATGTGTTCAGTGAATCAAGCAAGCAAGGTTAAGCAGAAAAAAAGACGACTAGAGCAGGAAAGCACATAACTCTTCACATTCAATGATCTTGATTTCCTTCGTGTGATATATGGTCAAATACATAAAGTTTATATCTCATGTGTAAGTGTCTTTTTGCGCTCAACTTTCAGTTTAGAGCTCCCACGGCACCTGTAAATCCTCATCCGTGACTAGACTAATGGAAATGCTAACATATGTATGTAAATGATGCGTAACTAAAGGACAATGTGCTCACTATAAAACACTCGAGATGCACAGAACAGTCATTTCTCACTGTATGTTCTGAACAAAGAGTGAAACTCTGAGATTCGGTTCCACCACATAAAATCAAGCCAAACGCTGGACTTCACAGAACATTAAGTTCAGAGTTTCCATCAGAAGTCTCTTAAAGCCAGTGGTTTTGCTTTAACAAAGTCTGGAGTTCACCAGGAAGTCAATGTGAAATCAAAATCAACCCTACTGTGGTCTTCATAATCTCTACAACTATTTTCCTTTTGGTTGACGTTACCAATCACACCTATGTTTTCGTCTTCTAGTAACACCTTTTTTCTAGTCTAATCAATGTCCTTTGGATAAAATTGGTGAAGACTGTCAGAAGTCTTGATTGTGGTTGCAGCAGCTGGCCAGGTGGAGTGCTGTGGTGGTGTAGAGGGTGTAACTCACCTACACAGGTCTTTCCATCAGAGTGAAGCGCAAACTTCATGTGACATGAACACCTGGGCCCGTGGTCCATTTCCTCACAGATGTGCTGACAGCCGCCGTTACCATAGTTACACGTCACTAAACAAGAACAACAGCAAGGGATTAGAGATTAGAGATCACTAACCATTTCCATCCATCATCCACCCATCTTTCTGTCCATCCATCCATCCATACGAGTATCTATCCATCCCATTATTTCGTTCATCCATCCATCAATCTGTCTATCCATCCATCTGTCTATCTATCCATTAATTATTCTGTCTTTCCAATCATCCATCCATCCACCCATCCATTATTCCATCATCCATCGTTCTATCCATCCAGCCATTTATGCATAATTCTGTCCTTCCAATCCATCCATCCATCATCATTCTATGTATCCATCGATCTATAATTCTGCCCTTGCAATCATCCAATCTATCCATCCATTCACCATTCATGCATCCAGCATTCTATCTATCCATCCACTGCTCTGTCTATCCATCCATCCATCCATCATTAATTCATCCATTAATTGTTCTGTCCTTCCATCCATTCATTCATTTGTCTACTGTTCAGTCCATCCATCCATCATTCTATCCATCCACCCGCAATTCTGTTGATCCTGTTCTGTTCATCCGTCCGTCCATCCATCCATCATGTTATCTATCTGTCCATCCATCCATCATTCTATCTATCCATCCATCCATCCATCGTTTCTATCCATCCATCCACCCTTCATTCATCCATTAATTGTTCTGTCCATCCATCATCCATCCATCTGTCCATCCACCCACTGTTGTGGGCTATCCATCAATCTATGTATCCATCCACCCACCCACCAACTGTTCTGTCCATCCATCCATCCATCCATCCATCCATCCATCCATCCATCCATCATTCTATCCATCCTTCCACAGTTTTGTCCATCTACCTATCCATCATTTTATCCATCCATTCACTGTTGTCAATCCATCCATCCATCCATCCATCCATCCACCTATCATTCAATCTATCCATCCACTGTTCTGTCCATCCATCCATCCATCATTCTATCCATCCATCATTCTATCCATCCATCCATCCATCATTCTATCTATCCATCTATCATTCTATCCATCCATCCATCTATCCACCTATCTATCCATCTATCCATCTATCTATCTATCTATCTGTCTGTCTGTCTGTCTATCTGTCCATCATTCTATCCATCCATCCACTGTTCTGTCCATCCATCCAACTAACCGTCATTCATCCATTAATTGTTCTGTCCTTCCATCCACTTTTATGCATCCATCCATCCTTTATTCTGTCCATCCTCTGTTCTGTCCATCTATCCATCATCTGTCAGTCCATTCATTCATTGTTCTGCCCATCCATCCATTTATCTGCCCATCTATCCATCATTCTGTCTATCCATTGTTTAGTCCATCCAATCATTCATCCATCATTTTGTCCATCCATCGACTATTTGTCCATCCATTCATCCATCCATCTTTTATTCTGTCCATTCTTCCATCCATTCATCCATCCACTGTTCTGTCCATCTATCCAACCACCTGCCCGCCATCCATCCATCAAGTTGTGTCCATTCATCCATCCATCCTTCCATCCATCCATCCATCCATCCACTGTTGTCCATCCATCCATTCATCTGTTGTTCTATCAGTCCATTTTTCTATCCATTTATCCATTGTTCTGTTCATCCAGTCATCCATCCACTGTTATATCATCCATCCATCCATCCACACACACATTTATTCACTCATCCATCCATCCATCCATCCATCCACAAAAAGGTAGAAAAGCATCTCTCAAATGCATCTATCATTCTCATAGGGAGTGTGCATGTAATTTTTCATGCTGATGAACTGTGATTTGACTCACGTTTACAGTCTCGGTTGTTCTTGGTGAGCTGAAATCCAGGTCTGCACTCACAGGCGATGCTTCCTTTGGGCGTCTCTCGGCAAATGTGGGCACAGCCGTGATTTTTATCCATGCAGGTGGGCACGTCTTTAGTTCCATTAAAGCGCACTGTAGAACATATAGAAATTAGAAAATAAAAGTATAAGTTTCTTTCCTAAAAAATATTACTGACCCTACATTTTTGAACAGTAGAGGATATGCATATTAGAAATACAATACAGCCTATTTGCCTACGTTGCGTCGCTCAAAATTTTCACTCGAGAAAAAAAGTCAGAAAAATTTGGGACATTTTAACCTTTTGACACTGATTAGGAAACACTGAAGCTACTTTCAGGAATGGTTTTGTAGCATATACAAGATTCTCAGCTCTGTTTAAGAGCATTTAAATGTCCAGTTCCACTTGGTGAGAAAAGTACCAGACATTCAGAACAAGAGAAACGGCCCAAACCCGGGTGAGTGTTGCTTTTCTTTGCCTGACCCCAGATCAGAATCATGTTCAGCAGTGTTTGAACAGTAAGAGGAGAATGAAAGCATCCCACTGACTTCAGACCCCAGGACGCATCTGTGTCAACAGACCCACGGCACCCTGGGAAAGCAGCAGAAAGAGCCGCGGGGAGCTGAAGGGAGCGTCTGTATCCAAGGGTATATGAGAAAGCAGCTTATATCACATTTATCTGACAGGGGTCACTTATATATGCAGCCAAACTTTGCGAAAGAAAATATATCAAGATAAAATGATTTGTTCATGAAAGCAATGAACAATTAAATGGAAATATACTACTAATATTGTAACTATCACCTTGCCACTGCTTACTATTTTAAGTATGTGAAAATTTTTTTATTTAATTTTAAATGAAAATATTTCAAACATTAGTATGAGATATTGTTTCCACATTGTTAATAACACTGCTAATGTTAATACGCATTAAAAGTAATTTTAGTTAAATGAAATAAGGGTCAAATAAAATATATATGAAATAATATAAAATAAAAAAAGAAAAAAAAAAAATATATATATATATATATATATATATACTGTATATAAAGTGACAAATAAAATATACAAATAGTCAAATAAAAAAAAATATAAAAATATAAAAAATAAAATTATACATATAAATTATATATATATATATATATATATATATATGGCATTTATTTCAGTGTTATTATTGTTAATAACACAATGTTAATATGCATTAAAAGTAATTTTAGTTAATTGAAATAAGGGTCAAATAAAATATATATGAAATAATATAAAATATATATATATATATATATATATATATATATAGTCAAATAAAAAATATATAAGAATATATATATAATAATATAAAATAAATAAAATTATACATACATACATACATATATATATTGTTAATAACACTGTTAATGTTAATACACATTAAAAGTAATTTTAGTTAATTGAAATAAGGGTCAAATACAATTTATATAAAATAATAATAAAATAAATAAATAAATAAATAAAAAAGGCAATAATAATAATTAATAAATACTATTTGAATTGGAATACTGGTCCAATTCAGGGTTTTTATAGTTACTAAAATTAAACAAAACTAAAACTAAAACCATAAAAATTGCTACTTGAAATAAAATAATATTTAACTAAAATACAATAAAATATAATTTCTCATTTCTCAATTTCTCATTATTTAATTTATCATGACTTTCTAAAATAGCTGAAACTATTTTAATGAAAACTATATGGAAATAGTACAAGAATTCAAGAAAATTACCAAAAAAAAACACAAAACTTTTTATTTTATATATATATATATATATATATATAATAAAAAGTTTTGTGTTTATATATATATATATATATAAGATATAATATATATCTGCTTTGGCAACTAACTGAAATAAAATAAGTTCAAGCAATAAAAATAAATATAAATGGGGGGAAAACAATAAAACTGACAAAAGTGAAAAACTAAATTTCTGAAACTGTAACTAAAATTTTAATGAAAACTGAAAAAGAAAAATTAATAAAAAACATAAAAGCAAATACTAATAATTAATCAATTAAATCTTCTGTAAAAATGGCTTTATTTTTGCCAATTTAATTATGAAAAATATGAAAAATATGTTAAATCATCTTATAAATAATGGTGATCGTATTTCCAGTTCATCGCAACACATAAATATTAACATACAGAAGTCAAGTTGAAGGCATTGCATTGTGGGATACAATGGTCTGTGTTGTATACTGCATATTTCAGCAATGCATGGATACAAAAACTTACAAATATAAAAAAAAAAATGCATGCTATTACCAGCTTGAATTTTAAATGTGCATATCTCCGAAATGTTTATTCAGATTTTAGGAATAACGTTTTCAAACAGCCCATCTCTTAACAGGTCTGGTTAGTCAAAATGCTACTAATAAAATGTAGCAGTTTAGGCCTCAAATAACAACACTAAGAGCAGAAATACACACACACACACAGACCCTGAGGGCAGTATTTTAGCAGAGGTTTTACAGGAAACCTTTTCCCCTCCACAGATGAAAACCACTGACAAATGTGGACGGAGAGGCGACAGGACTGAGCGTTTTGGTTTCAATTAGTAATTCACAACCTTTCACATCTGCCCGCATCACTTTGATTAATTAGAAGCTTTTGTTTTCCGTTTCTACTGCCAGAAAACAAAATCGGACCATTTTTTACTCTCGCGCTCTTGGGAACTGACGTGTGAGGAACTTTCCAATTTCTCCAATTCATTCTCTCGGTCTAAATCTCTTCGCCGCAGCCGTGAATGATGATGTTTCAGCGAGCGATTGAACGCCATCGCCCTGCTGAGACGTCTTGACAAACTTAGAGCTTTGAGAATAAACGGTTGGGCTTGATGTGATGCATATTTGCATGATTCCTTGGAAAACAAACAGATGAGGAACTTCTGTTCGTTGGTAAACCACAGACTCCACGAATACAGATACTTAAGGTCTTTTCACATGAATCACATTAATGATGCGAAGCATTAACCAGTCAATAATTTCAAGTTTAACCCTTCTGCTACTGACCTGTCAGAATGCAGTCAGTTACAGTATAATCATACTTTGAATTACATGCATTTTTTTTTTTGCATGACACTGTCCAACTCTACAGGAAGTTTATGAAGGGTGATGTCATGAAACTGCAAAGGCCTTTCTCAGTAATTATAATTAGGATATGCACAATTATTTCAAATGATAAAGTACTATTTTTATGCATAAATCATCTCAAGCATTGAATGCGACCAAATCAGGCAAACATTTCAGCAAGTTTTGGGTCAGTATAATTTTATTTGTTGTTTCTTTCAAGAAATTAATAGTTTTATTCAGCAAAGAGGCATTAAATTGCAAATTAAAAAGTAAACATTTATAATGCTACAAAAGATTTCTTTGACTTAAAATTTCTATCAATCAAAGAAATCAAAGATAATTTTTAAAATTATCACAATTTTCACACAAATATGAATCAGCACATCTGTTTTATCCTGCCATGGAATAAAAAAAAAGTTTATTTTTCTCATAATTTTGAGAAGAATTTCAGAACTGTGACATAAAATCACAGAATTACAAGAAATAAATTTAGATTAGGAAATGTGAAATTAAAATTCACAATTACCTTTTTTTATTTTTTTATAAAAAAAAAAAAAAGAATTACAAGATGTAAACTCATAATTACAAAAATAAAAAAATACAAATAAAGAGAGAATAAAATCTGAGTATATATCTTAAAAAGTTAAAAAGTGGAATTAAAAAGTTATTTTTAAAATATTTAAATATTTAAAAAAAAAATACCATGGCAGAAACATGCTTCCATAGTTTTCAAGATTATTATTATTTATTTATTTGTTTGTTTATTTATTTATTTTTTGAGCAGTAAAATTAGCATATTAGAATGATTTCTAAAGGATCATGTGACACTGAACACTAGAGTAAATATGGTGAAAATTCAGCATTGCATCACAGAAATAAATTACACTTTAAATTAAATTCAAATAGAAAACAGTTGTTTTGAATTGCAATATTATTTCACATAATAATTTTGAGGAAAAAAGTCAGAACCGTGCCATATAATCTCAGAAGTGCAAAAAATAAATTTAGAAGTGCAAGATATAAATGCACAAATGTGAAACAAAAACTCTTAATTGCAAGAAAAAAGTCGGAAATGTGAAATTTTCACAATTACCTTTTTTATTTATTTTTTATTTTTAATTTAAGCTAGACCAAAAAAAAAATTACCAGATGTAAACTCATAATTACAAGTAAAATGTAATAAATGCTGCATTTTTATCTTTCCATTTTTTTCTTAGAACTGTGAATTGTGAAATTAAAAAGTATTTTTACTATTAAATATTTAATATTAATATATATATATATTAATATATATATATATATATATATATTTTTTTTTTCCCTTGATAGAAACAGGCTTCCATAGTTTATTATTATTATTATTATTATTATTTATTTTTGAGCAGCAAATCAGCACATCAAAATGATTTCTGAAGCATCATGTGACACTGAACACTGGAGTGAATATGCTTAAAATTCAGCTTTGCATCGCAGAAATAAATTACTTTTAAAAATTAAATTCAAATAGAAAACAGTTGTTTTGATTTGCAATAATATTTCACAATATTGATGTTTTTACTACATTTTTAATTAAATAATTGCAGCCTTGATGAGCAGAAGATACTTCTTTGAAAATCATTCAAATAACCTTACTACTAATTGTACATATTTTCACCGTTTACTGTGTGTAAATCTCATAAAACCACTTTTTCATGACTGTATCTTCCACGCTTTTCATGTAGAGGTCAAGTATCGTTGAGAAGTCATTTAAAAGGCCTTTAAGGGAGCAATCAGAGTGAACAGAGAAAGAAGCTTTGGGAAAAGCTGTATAAAATGTGCAGGTCACTTGATGTAGACCTCAAAAAATGAGACGTAAATCATGTTCGAGTTCAAAAGCAGTCCAGAGAGAGCGAGTCATATCACTTACCGACGGTCTTAGACCTTTGCGACTGCATCAGGAGAGCCTCTCTGCTCGGGACTGCAGACCCATTCATCACGGCCGGGTCAGGTCCGGGCTAAGAAATGGACCCAGAAGAGCAGTAAACTGCTCAAGTGCTGATACAATGAGCCTTTTTTTCCAGGCCGAGGTGTAGCCCACCCTCTGAGGCCAGCCTGTAACTCCCTGCCGAATTCCTGCCGTTTTTATCATTACGAGCGTTATTCTAATCTCTCCTGAGACACCCGGCTTAAGAAAAATGGAGCCGAATGATCGGAAATAAGCAGAAATTCACACATGCGTTCGGAAAAACGATGGGAAAGCCATTTAAAGGGAATAAAAAAGTGGGCGATTAGGGTCTGCGCTATCACCCCTGGCCTGTTGAAACAAATACAAGCCTGTTAAACGCGTCTGCCCGCTGAAATGCGCCGAGACACTTTATTGAGAGACGGCCAGGGATGCGAGTTTGAGGCGAAATGAGGAGGATTTAGCGGTGGAGCACTAAAAACAGCATTTAATTCAATTTTCCCAGATCAAACGATCATAATGCATTCACTCCAAAGGCTTTTTGTGGTTAATTACAGAACATTAAAAAACTTCAAATGTTGCATCTGACCTCATATTGAATTACTGTAATTATAAGACTTAAAGTCTTGAAGAACAAAGGAAGTGCATCAGATAATTAAATGACGGATCAGACGTTAACTGTTGAATTGCCATTTTTAACATGACACTGGCTGAGGGAAAGAACACTGAACTTAGGCCTGAAAAATATGTTTTTTTTCAGTTAGTGAGAATGATTATTCAAATGATCACTGATTCAGTGGTTCAGAGCAATTTTTATGCCAATTTTAAGGCCCTGATGGAATCCGCACAAGTTTTTGTTCACATTTTCCTCATAAAATTGGGTCTACGGGAAGGATTTAAACACTAATGTGTCAAAGACCTTAAGAAAAAAATCTCAAGATTGACAGAAAATGATTCAAATGGTAATGGCTCTATGCAATTTCCAGACCTGCACAGAATCTGCACTGCTACATTTCTGCCATAAAACAGTCCCAAAAGGAATTACATTTTCGCAGAAATAAGGTTTTTAAAATTAGGATACCACACTTACCATATTATACCAAATTAGGCCTTGTCCACATTGATAAGTTTGAAAGCACAACTTTTTCTCTCCTCTTACATATATAAATGTATAATATTAATATTTTGCATATACACTACCAGTCAAAACTAAAAAACAGTCAAAAACAAGATTTTTAACGTTTTTAAAGAAGTCTCTTATCAAGACTGCATTTATTGATTCAAATTACAGCAAAAACAGTAAAAATTTGAAATATTTTTACTATTCACAATAACTGTTTTTATTTGAATATATTTTAAAATGTAATTTATTCCTGTGATTTCAAAGCTGAATTTTTAGCATCATTACTCCAGATCCATCAGAAATCATTCTAATATGCTGATTTGCTGCTTAAAAAACATTTATTTGATAAATAGAAAGTTCAGAAAAACAGCAATTATCTGTAATAGAAATTTTTTGTAACATTATAAATGTTTTTATCATCACTTTTGATCCTTGCTAAATAAAAGTATTAATTTCTATAATTTCTTTCACAAAAATTAAAAAAAAATAAATTATACTGACTCCAAGCTGGTGTTGAATGGTATAGTTTATAATGTTTTTTTTATTTCAAAGCCTTTTATTTATATTTATTAAATGCTGATCTTTGGATCTTTCTATTCATCGAAGAATCTTGAAAAAAAAAAAAATTTAAACTGAAGACTGGAGTAACAATGTTGAAAATGTAGCTTTGATCACAGAAATAAATTACATCTTAAAATATATTCAAATAGAAAGTAGTTATTTTAAAAAGTAAAAATATTTCAAAATTTTACTGTTTTTGCTATACAGGTGCATCTCAATAAATTAGAATGTCGTGGAAAATTTCATTTATTTCAGTAATTCAACTCAAATTGTGAAACTCATGTATTAAATACATTCATTGCACACAGACTGAAGTAGTTTAAGTCTTTGGTTCTTTTAATTGTGATGATTTTGGCTCACATTTAACAAAAACCCACCAATCTCAACAAATTAAAATACTTCATAAGACCAAAAAAACAAAACATTTTAGTGAATTGTTGGCCTTCTGGAAAGTATGTTCATTTACTGTATATGTACTCAATACTTAGAGGGGGTGCTTTTGCTTTAATTACTGCCTCAATTTGGCGTGGCATGGAAGTGATCAGTCTGTGGCACTGCTGAGGTGGTATGGAAGCCCAGGTTTCTTTGACAGTGGCCTTCAGCTCATCTGCATTTTTTGGTCTCTTGTTTTTCATTTTCCTCTTGATAAAACCTATAGATTCTCTATGGGGTTCAGGTCTGGTGAGTTGCTGGCCAGTCAAGCACACCAACACCATGGTCATTTAACTAACTTTTGGTGCTTTTTGCCAAATCCTGCTGGAAAATGAAATCAGCATCTTTAAAAAGCTGGTCAGCAGAAGGAAGCATGAAGTGCTCTAAAATTTTTTGGTAAACGGGTGGAGTGACTTTGGTTTTCAAAAAACACAGTGGACCAACACCAGCAGATGACATTGCACCCCAAATCATCACAGACTGTGGAAACTTAACACTGGACTTCAAGCAACTTGGGCTATGAGCTTCTCCACCCTTCGTCCAGACTCTAGGACGTTGGTTTCCAAATGAAATACAAAACTTGCTCTCATCTGAAAAGAAGACTTTGGACCACTGGGCAACAGTCCATTTCTTCTTCTCCTTAGCCCAGGTAAGACGCCTCTGACGTTGTCTGTGGTTCAGGAGTGGCTTAACAAGAAGAATACAACAACTGTAGCCAAATTCCTTGACACGTCTGTGTGTGGTGGCTCTTGATGCCTTGACCCCAGCCTCAGTCCATTCCTTGTGAAATTCACCCAAATTCTTGAATCGATTTTGCTTGACAAGCCTCTCAAGGCTGCGGTTCTCTCGGTTGGCTGTGCATCTTTTTCTTCCACACTTTTTCCTTCCACTCAACTTTCTGGTAACATGCTTGGATACAGCACTCTGTGAACAGCCAACTTCTTTGGCAATGAATGTTTGTGGCTCACCCTCCTTGTGAAGGGTGTCAATGATTGTCTTCTAGAGAACTGTCAGATCAGCAGTCTTCCCCATGATTGTGTAGCCTAGTGAACCAAACTGAGAGACCATTTTGAAGGCTCAGGAAACCTTTGCAGATGTTTTGAGTTGATTAGCTCATTGGCATGTCACCATATTCTAATGTGTTGAGATAGTGAATTGGTGGGTTTCTGTTAAATGTGAGCCAAAATCATCACAATTAAAAAAAAACCAAAGACTTGAACTACTTCAGTCTGTGTGCATTGAATTTATTTAATACACGAGTTTCACAATTTGAGTTGAATTACTGAAATAAATGAACTTTTCCACGACATTCTAATTTATTGAGATGCACCTGTACTTTGGATCAAATAAATGCAGGCTTGGTAAGCAGAAGAGAGTTCTAAACTTCTAAACATTTAAAAACCTTACTATTCAAAAACTTGACTAGTAGTGCATTTCTTAAATACACGCACGTATATATTTAAGATATATTTAAGGTACATATTAAAGCACATACACATGTATGTAAATACAAACATTTCTTTTGGATGCGATTAACCGCGATTAACCGATTTGACAGCACTAGATCAAATATATATTCTTGAGTGATCGTGATTTGGGCGCGTCAGAAATTGATGCAATTTTTCCATAAATAAAATTATTCTTCCAGAATAATTGACTTCGCAAAGAGCTTGACTGATAGGTGATCTGACCAATCATAATGCTGAATCTGACAGGAGAGTAGATTAACTTTGGTGAACTTAAACTTGAAAAATTGTGTACTGACATCTTTTGTGGTTGAAATAACACGTTCTGATATTTATTTTGTGTTTTAAGTAAAGAAGAAAAGACGATCAGTTTACATGTCAATTGATCTAAAATGGCAATACAGTAATCTGTCATGTCACATTAAAGAGCCACAAAACGCTATTTATTGTTTGAATACCTTGAAAAATTCGACTCGGCACATTTTGGACTCGGACTCGTCTCGGACTTGATTAGTTAAAGACTCAGACTCGACACGGACTCGACCTAGGTGGACTCGAACCCAACACTAGCAAATGCTAATGTGGATGGAGAGCTTTTTAAAACAATGATGCCGGATTAATGTAGACACAGCCTTAGATGTATAAAAGTCATACATGACAGAATAAAAACACAAAAACGCAGAAAGCTTATTTTTGTTTCTTATTAAATTCTAACACATAACTTTCAAAGAAGCACTTATGCCTACAGGAATAATTCATCTGAATATGAAAAACTGCTGACCCTCAGGTCATATAAGATGTGTTTTTGTAAGAAACAAACCCATCATTTAGATGTTTTTAACTTCAAACCACTGCTTCTGGCTAAAATATGAGTCCTCTTTCCATAATATTGCTTTGTTCAGTGAAAAAGTCTGGATCAAGAAAGAAATATGCTTAGATCAAACATCATTTACAAGAAAAACAGTTGTAAACAAATATGTGGGTGGATTTTGATGCGGGAGAACAAAAGGAGATGGACTTTTTCACTGCAAGAAGCATTATTATGGATTACGGACTGCCTAGAAGAAACAGTTTAAAGTTAAAACATCTTAATAATGGATTTGTTTCTTACAAACACAGCTTTTGGTTTCACAAATGTTAACTGATGGACTGGAGTGGTGTGGATTACTTGTGGATTACTGTGATGTTTTTAATCAGCTGTTTGGACTCTCATGTCGACGGCACCCATTCACTGTATAAAAGTATTAATTTCTATACTTTCTCCACCCATAAAATAAATAAATAAATAAATAAATAAAAATTATGCTGACTCTAAGCTTTTGAATGGTATAGTGTACAATGTTACAAAAGCTTTTTATTTCAGATAAAATAAAAATCTTTGATCTTTGCATCTTTCTATTCATCAAAGGATCTTTAAAAAAATGTACTTAACTTCTAAATATTGATGATAATAATAAAAATAATAATAAAAATGTCTCTTGATCAGCAAATCAGCATATTAGAATGATTTCTGAAGGATCATGTTGACACTAAAGACTGGAGTAATGATGCTAAAAAGTTCAGGTTGATCACAGGAATAAATAACATTTTAAAATATATTCAAATGGAAAGCAGTTATTTTAAATAGTAAAAACATTTTTAAAAAATTAGACTTTGTATCAAATAAATGCAAGCTTGGTGAGCAGATTCTTTGGAAACTCTTAATATTCTCCTGCAAGCCTAAGGCATAGATTTTCGTACAACGAAAAGGCAAAAAACACCACAGTAATATCAAAGTTATTTCTTCAGGAATCTCAGATTCACATCTCAGATCGGCTTGCCAACAATAACAGCGATCTGACATGAGGGATGCTATCTGACGTCCTTGTATTTACAAGTAATCTTCATGTTTTTAGCACCTTTCTGGAAGAGTGGGCGCAGTGAAAATCTGTGCTGATTGGTCGCCGACTGATGTGTAAACACGCTCTTCTCACGTCCCATGAACCATACAGACTTCATTTACTGACATGCTTTTTCCCACAAGCCAAACAGCAAACCTGTGGAGTGTTTTGAGTATGTTGTGTAACAGAGTTGTTTCCAAACAAACATAAAAGGCCGTATCAAAGTACGCTCAACGGCACAGAAAATGTTTCATGTTCTGATTGACCTATTATGCAGCTAGAACACAAAGAAAAGAGCAAATAAATATAAGACATTACCGTTCAGTTCACTGGTTAACACATGAAGTAATTACCGCTACCTGTGAACAATTAAAGGCCAACACTTGCCCCTGAAGCATATAAAATGTAATTTATAGGGTGCATACTGTAAAACGCCTGCTATATTAAGGCCAGTCAACTGAGATTTCAAAGAATAGAGTACGGTGTGGCTCCCTGGGACTTTTTAAAGCATTAATGGAGTGTTTTTTATAGACAAAACCAATAAACATGTTGTATAAACTACTATGTAACATAAGAATTTATAATTAATATTAAAGTGCTCATTTAATCATTTTTACATAGCAATTCTAGCATTGACTGCATGTGTCAAGATCAATTTTTCAATCCTATTATCAAAATGATAGCACAAGAAATATAAAACGTATGATTTGTTACTGTAATAATAATAATAATAATAATAATTATTATTATTATTATTATTATTATTATTATTATTATCAATATTTTATTTTATTTATAATATATAACAGTATATTATATAATAATAATGGTTTAATACTTTTATAGTATAAGTATGTTTTATATTACGTTTTGTTTTATATTTATAGTATAAGTATGTTTCATATTATATTAATCTTTAAAATAGACAATTATTGTTTTACTTTATATATCTTATTTTATGTAATATAAAAAGTTATGTGATTTCTTATTGTAATAATAATAATGATTATATAATAATTATATTTATTTATAATATATTTGTTGAATATTCTTATTGTTTAAACAACATTATAATTATATTTTAACTACATATATTACTTTTATATATTTTATATTTTGTATAATAGAAAATATTATGGTATTTGCTGTTGTATAAATAATATTAATTAATTATTTATTTATTTACAATATATTTGTTTAAAATTTGCATTGTTAATTATTTATTTATATTTTATTTACAATATATTTATTTAAAATTTGTATTGTTTAAAAAATTAAATAAGTATAAATTATTATTATTATTATTGCATTTTATTTACATTATATTTGTTTAATATTCCTGTTTGTATATTATAGTTTAACTATATATATATATATATATATATATACACATACATACATACATACACACACTCACAATTAAATATTAAATATATTATATTTTATGTAATACAAAATGTTATGTGATTTGCTTTTGTAATAATAAAAATGATTAATATTTATTTATATTTTATTTATAATATATTTAAAATTCTTATTGTTTAAATAATATTTAAACATTATAATATATAATATTTTAACTATATACTTTTTTCTATCAACTGCCATTTGTTTATATTGTATTACTATAACATGCTATATTAATAATGATTTTTTTAAATAAAAATACATCAACAAGAATTAATTAAAAATAATTTAAAAAAAACACACAAATATAAGTTTTGAACTTAATTTATACACATTTTAATTTCATGAAATATTACTGTTTAAACAATAATAATATTAAATGATTAATTATTGTTTTTAAATAAAATAATGAAATAAAATATAAAATATGAAAAAGAAATTACTAAGAAATAAAAATATAATAATAATAAACTATTTAGACATGTTCAAAAACTTGATTGACTGCTTGTAAAAATGACTAAATGAATATAAAACTAAAAAACCTCTTGTGGTTGAGAACGAGCACAAACACCTCCTTTCACTGACCATTTGTTAAAAACAAAAGACCAGAGTTTTCGTTAACGCAGAACATGTGTTTTTTTCTGCTAAATGACAAATTAGCTAGCCTATTTCCCAAACATGTTCATTTGGAAAACGCTCGAAAACACACGTCCGATGTGACGACAGTCGCTCTAATCCGGCGGAAAAGGTGAACGCAGCTATAAAGGTCAAAATCTGCACACAAACCACAGGGTTTAAAACAGCGAGACAATTAAACAACTGTAATGAAGCATTAAAAATTTAACAAGTTGATATAAACTCCAGCGAGTGGAAATAAAGCGGCGGTTATTGGACGGTTGCTGTCTACAAGCAATTCCACAGAAACCAAACACAGAAACAACACTGGGATGAGAGTAATCGATCCGGACAGCAGAAAACCACTTATCCACCCCAAATTATGTTTGTTCAACAAATACACCAGCAGATCAGATTCTACAAGGCCAAAAGGATATAACAGAAGAAAACAGATATTTCATTTGCATTTCGCTTTGATTAGGCTCCGTTATAGAATTGCATTTAATCAAAAGCATTTCAGCTTTGGCAGAGCCGCGTCTCCTCTTCTTTCCAGCCCAAAGCGATGGGATTTTTCAGTCTGATGAGGTTGAGAATCTGATGTTTGACACCTCAGGGATGGAGGTAAACTTAAACGGTCTTGGATTTCTAGCGGTTGGACCGCAGTTCAGGTCATTGCAGGTCTTTAGCACGGAATCCTGGAAATTCGATAATTGCATGTGACGAGCACCTTTGATGCCGAGCAATTACGCATTTATTTATGTACAGAATGCGCTCCAAAAACAATCCTCGCGTACTTTCGTAATGATGTGAACTCCAGCCCCGCGTCGCTGGAATACTTGCGATCGGAAAGACCAGATTAGACACATTTTCCTCGGAAATGCTCTACGGGGTTTCTCTCAAATTGGCAGCGTGCTAAAACGTTGCATGTGCATATAAGACATGCTTGATTATGCCAAAACTCATTATTATTTTGGTTTATAATGAGATCACAACTATTTACTCATTGACTTTGGATATACTGTGCATCTATTAAACCAAAAAGTAAACAAAAAATAAATAAATAAATAAATAAAAAATAAGTAAATAAAACAAAACTTTATGACATAAATAATAAAACTAAACACAATAAATACATATATTAAAACAATATGAAAATAAATTATTAAAATAAAAAATAAGACTAACTGTAGTGCACTTTTACTGGTTATTTTGTTTTCATTATCGTTGGAAACCAAAATGATAATAAAAAATTATTTGATTAATTATTTGATGATATTCTTTTTCTTCTTTTCTAATAATAATAATAATAATAGTGAATTAAATATTAGTTAAAATAATAAAATATTATTATTAAAGATGAAATGACTAATATGCAAATAATAATATTACATAAATATATAATGTATTCATTATTAATATATATTATATTACTAAAAACAATAACAAAAATTGAAAATATATTAATTTGCTTTATATATATTATATATACTATTAAATGTATGTTTAATTTTATAATTGCACATAATAATACTAATAATACTAATAATAATGAATTATATAGTTAAAATAACAAAATATTATTATTAAAGCTGAAATTACTAATATGCAAATATTATTACACACACACATATATATATATATATATATATATATATATAAATATAATAATATGAATATTACAGAAATCTATAATTTATTTATTACAAATATTATGTATATTACATTACAAAAACAATAACAACAAATGGTCAAAAATTAATTATTATTATTATTATTCAATATATACGTTTAATTTTATAATTGTAAGTAGTAGCAATAATAATCATAATAATTTATATTTATTATTATTATTACAAAAAAAAATGCTTGAATCCCTGGTCTTTTTAATGCCAGAATTAAAATATTATTATTAAAGCTGAAATGGCTAATATGCAAATTACAGTATAATATAATTTACTTTAAATAAAAATATTATTTGCTTTTGCATTAAATGTCTTTTCATGCCAGAATTTGTGCACAATAAGTCCAGAAAATTTTGTGCAAGAAATGTTTGGCAAAATGTAACTATTTTACAAGTTTTACAATGCAAGTCTTTCAGCTTCAAAGTCCACTAGGTGAAAATCATAAATCATATTGCTAATAAAAGTGCAAGCACATTTCTCCCCAACAACACATGATTTGAAGGATTTTGAAGGATAGTTTAAATGATGCAGGGCAAATTATGCCAAATTTTAACACTACATCACCACTATATCACAGCCAAACATAACTCGCTCTCTCCTCTCCATTTAAAACACAGATCAATATTGTTTTTACTCAAAAAACTTCACATTGCAGAAGTTAAATATGCCACAAATGCTATTTGCAAATGCACAGACATGTAAATCAGCATGTATATATGTGCAATTGGCCAAAAAGCATAAATTGAGCACAAAATTTCTTTAGGTTTCTGCTATGATGGAAACACATCCACTAACAACACTCCAGAGCTCTGTGTGTATGTGTGTGTCTATTCATACTCATGTAAGTCATCGGTCCAGCAAGAGCCTCTGCGTCACCTGAGCCTCAAACAAACGACACTTGAAGACGAAGGAAGCAGTTTTTTATTACTAAGTAAACATTTGCCAGACCACTGCAACACAAAACACATGGGCTGACATTCATAAACTTTAAACTCTATTTGTACTGTGCAGGTGTGAGAAAGCAGGGTAAACGGGAACCGCAGTGAGACTCATAACCGCGCCTGTGATGCATTACTAACTAAACCCATCACAGCTGACAGACTATGACTGTATGAAACTCTGTACTGCTACTAATCACTACACACACTATACGGAACCTTTGTGTTCGGCTCAAATTCACTTTTGACAGAAGGGCCTAACTGGACTCTAACTCAACCAAAAAAACAACAACGACAACAAAAAACAGTCAATAAATAAATCAATCAAATGACAACATTAATATTTATCACACATTACAATAAATAAATAAACATGAAAACATACGGTATTTAAAAATTCTTAACTATTTTTTTAAACATTTATATTCTCACAAATTATGAATATTATAATTGAATTAAAGAAACATTTATGTTATTATAAAGTGTTTAAAAAATAATATTATAATGAATATTATAATATATAATAAAATGTTTATATTTAATGGTTAATGGTTTTTTATTAATAAAGTAGATTAAATTACAAATTAGAAATATTTTAAAAGTGAATATTAAGTAATATGTATTAGTATTAATATTAAAAATATTACTGTATAATATTATTTTACATTATTTAAATATATATAAAAAAAAGTAATAATATTTCAATAATACTAATAATCTATAATACTAAAGTTTCAATAATTTAACAACAGGTTTGCAAGTTCATAGTTCCCTAATGGTGGTCATTATTATTATTATTTTTATTATTATTATTATTTATTACTAAAAATGTTTGAATTAAAGAAACATTTATGTAAGAATTAAAGTGTTTAAATATTAATATTAATAAATATTAGTTTGTATTAATAAAGTAGATTAAATTACAAATTAGTAAAAAAAAAAAAAATTAAAAAGTTAATATTATTAAGTAATTTATATTAATATACAAATATTATTTTATAATATTATTTAAATATATAATACATTACTATTTTTAAAAAATATATATAATATTCCAATAATATTAATAATCAATAATATTACTATTTTAATAATTTAACAACAGGCTTGCATGGTGGTCATAATTATTATTATTATTATTATTATTATTATTATTATTACTACTACTACTACTACTAATGTTGTTATTATTATTAATAAAAATGTTTGAATTAAAAAAAAACATTTATGCATTAGGAATTTGAACTAGCAACCAAAGTAGCTAATCAAAAGTCAATATTTAGCTAGCAATATGCCTGATGTCTTTTAAAATAATTTTTTAAAATTAATATCATACAGATACCGAAATATTAATATTAATTAACATTAAATTAATAATAATGTTAAGTAAAAGTAATATTAAAATGAGTTTCTTTAAAACCAGTTAAATGTTTAGTAATATTAATTAATGTTAAATTAAGTAAAATTAATATTAAAATGACTGAGTTCCTTTAAAATCAGTTAAATGTTCAGTAATATTAATTAATATTAAATTAAGTAAAATTAATATTAAAATGACTGAGTTCCTTTAAAACCAGTTAAATTTTTATAAGTATGAATTAATATTAAAATAAGTAAAATTAATATTAAAATGACTAAGTTCCTTTAAAACCAGTTAAATGTTTAGAAATATTCATTAATATTATATTATACTAATATATAATATTATATTATGCTAATATATATATTATATTAATATTATGCAAATATAAAATTACCATTAATATCAAGTAATATTAATATACAAAAGTTACTATTTCTGCAATAGTAATATTCAATAATATTAATATTTCAATCATTTTACAAGGTATTTGCATATGGTTCTCTAATGTTGGTTAATGGTCATGTGACACACAGGTAAACAATTAAAACATGAAGTATTATGGGTTTGCTTCCCAATGAAATTAAATGTACAAAATACTAAAAATGCTATCAACATAAAAAGTGGCTCAGATAGAAGTTACATTTTAGCAAAGGCATAAATGTCATAAATGTAAATGCAAATGCCCTCAGAGACTAGAAAGTGACATAAAATAACGTACATCAATTCCCTAAATAAGAAAAAGTCACTAAGCTTAGAGAAAAATGTCATGGGTATTTCTGACAAATCAAAAATCAATTACAACATGCATTTTACTTCTGCAATGTGACATTTTCACAGGAAATAGAGTATTTCTAGTGGATTGTTGAGGCTGAAGGTGGAGAGCATCAGATGAGTTTGCGCTGTAGTGTTTGATTGAACGCTCGACCTTTGACAGCCGCAACAAATGCCGCAGGACGCATTTTCCCTGCTGTCCGTGACACAACAGACCCCAATCCTGTATTGGAGATGCAGTAGAAACACTTTTCTCCAGCTTCATCCAGTCAGCGTTCGTCTGTTTGATTAGAAAGCACTTCCCATGAATTGAGCGCTCAGCCTCGGGCGGTGAACTGCCTTCATTTCCTCCCGTTTCATTCTGCGGCGGCTCTGCGTCCATCTGAGAGACTTTAGCGCTTATTTAAGAAAGTGTTTGTGAAGACAACCAGACGTCGGCGTCTGGCGCAGGTATCGACTGAGTCACGGTGACTAGTCAAAACAAACATGCGAAGAAATGTCTGGATTTCATCTGCACAGCAAAGCACAAAGATCACTGACATAACGAGCATACGGGAGAAACTAGACACGGATTTGTAGCAATAAATTTACTATGTTACTATGTGTGTTCACTAGGGTGTTCAACCTAGCTAAACGAGGACAAACTGTTTAGCTAACAATTAAAAATTTTTAATTCTGGTTAATTCAGATTAATATAAAGTAATACTAAAAAGTTAATATTTCGGTAATATTAATATTCAATTATATTAATATTTTAACAACATGTTTGGTATGTTCATGATTCTCTAATGACATGCAGGTGAACCATTACAAGAAATTAAAATGATGAAATTATTAATTAAATTATTATTAGAAACATTAATGTATTACGAATTTGATCTAGCAGTCAAGGACTTTCGTTATGAATAAAAAAAACGTAAACTTAAAACATTAAAACGAAAATAAAAAAGGTTTTCTCAACAACTAACTGAAATAAAATAAGACTAAGTAAAATTACTAAAACTGAAATTAAATAATAAAACCTAATATAAATATATAAATATTTATAATAAAAATTATATAAGAAGAAAATGTACTAAAAAAAACTAAATAACTAAAATTAAATATAAAAACCAAATATTTAAAAAAGTTTAACAAAAATATTTAACATCATTTAATCATTATTTAGTCATTATTTAACTAATAATGAGTTATTAAAACATTAAAACAGTTTAAGGTTTTTTATAAATATTATAAAAAAACATTTCAAAATAATATTAATATTAATTAGTATTAAAATAGCTTTAATATTCAAGAATATTAATTACTCAAGAAAATTTTTTAATTGGAGGTAAATGCAGGTAAACAATTAAAACATTTTAAATAATTTTAGTAAGTGTTTTATTTTTGTTTTAACTGAAATAAAATAAGTTTAAGTACCAAAATTATGAAAACTGAAATTAAAAAGGCTAAATATTAATATTTATAATAAAACTGGCAAAAGCACATAACAAATGCACAGGGGAAAAAAACATTAAAATTAAATAATATTTATATATATTTTTAATTGATATTTGTATTTCATATTTTTATTAGCATTATAAAAATATAAAAAGTAACACTAATATTAAATAGTATTAAAATAAAGTAGTATTTAAACGTTAATATTTAATAATATTAATATTTACTAATTTAACAACACATTTGAATGTTTTTTTTTAATTAAAAATAATAATATAAAATAGTATTAAAATGAAGTAATATTAATATAAATGTTATTATTTCAGTAATATTAATATTAAATCATTTAAAAACACATTTATATGTTTATGGCTCTCTAATGTCAGTTAATGGTCACAAAACTGCATAAAGCTTTTTAATTAATATTATAAAATTATAAAAAAAAACTATATTAAATAGTATTAAAATGAAGTAACATTAAAAAGTTAATAATTCAGTAATATTAATATTCAATAACATTAATTTTTCAATAACTTATTTTTATTAATATTAAGTAGTATTAAAATAAACTAACATTAACAGTCATTTTTTATGAATATTACGAAAAAATAATATTAATATGAAATAGAAAAATTTAAATATTAAAAGTTAAAATTTCTGTAATATTAATATTCAATAATTTAACAAAACATTTGCATGTTCATGGTAAAAAATGTATTTTATATTTTTATGATTTAATTAATTAATAGACTTGCATTGAAGAAGGAACCCCATCATAAAGAAACTTATGCTAAAAAAAAGACCAGAGATGTTTAATGCAAAAGCAAATATGAATCATTTTGATATCATGTTGAAATCTAATTGAGATGATGGTTGGCACTAAATTTTCAAATAAGCACCAAATATTAACACACCAACCCTAGTTTGGGAAACTCTGCTTTAAAACAAAATAAACAAGTGGCGTATAATGTTCACAAAAAGCAGGAGAAACCCAATTCCTCTCATTCTCATGTGTTGACGGTCGTGTACACATGCTAACCGTCAATCCCTCGTCGCAGTGGGACGATGAGTTACGTCACTCTCGCTGTCAGCTTGTCCAACATCGTCTCTTCCTAAACCGCAGCTATCTGAAGCACATTGTGCTGCAACAATAAGCGTAATAGCAAACAGATTCACGGCCGATCATAACAGAAATGTAGGGCATTTCCACATCGAAGTGTTTGTGGATTTATGCTGCTTGAACCTCTCCGTCCAAGAGGTTTTAATCTGGGAGCAATAAAACTAATATTAACATGAAATATGGGGGATTAACGCCGGTATTTATCAAACTTTTTCCAGCAAGGAAAACAACAACAGAATAGAGACAATAAAGGCCTTGAATCAGAGGGGCAGCGTTTGAAACATACTATTCCCCGACTCAAATAACAGTGTGCGTATGAAACGCAAACACTGACGAGTTCAGCCGGCCAAAAGCATCTCCTGAGATTGAGCTTTGAAGAGACAGCACTTTTCCACTAACATCACAACATAAACAGCACAGAAATAATGGCTGTGTTCAGAATAAAATACATGCTTACAACTTACTGAATAATACACAGTATATACTGTATACAGAGTCAGTTATTGTTACCTAAACTTAAAACTAAAGAAGCGTGAAAAAAAAAACTTAAAAACTTAAACACAGAATGAAAATGAGAAATGTTACCTTGCGCAATAAAGGAAATAAATAAACTAAAAGTGAAATAAAAAATATGATAAATATAAATATAAAAATATATATAATATCATAACAAATTTACAGAAACAAAAAACTAAAAGTAAAATAAAAAACTAAACATATAAAAATAAAACATCAACTCAAAATATTAATACATAGTATGAAAATATAAAAGTAACGCTAAAATATCACAGGTTGGCATATGATCCCATTATTTCTAAATAAATAAATAAAATAAATAAATGTGTTATTTATTTATTTAAGCATTTTCAATAACCAAAAACATTTTTAATAACTGAAATAAAATAAGTTTAAGTACCAAAATTACTTAAACTGAAATTTAAAAGGCTAAACAAAATATTTACAACAAAACTGACAAAAGCACATAACAAATTAAAAATAACTACAAAACTAAATGGAAACTTAAAAGTTTAAAAAAAGTAAACTTAAAATATTTATATATTATAATATAAAATATTATATTATAAAAATAACGCTAAAATATCACTGGCTGTCATATGACACCATTACATTGCCCATGAGTGGTATATTTATTTAATTGTGCAAATTAAATGGGTATTTTTACAACTTTGATTTAATTTTGCGTAAAAAGATCTTTATTATTAACGTTCCAATCATTTCCAAAAAAATAATAATAAATAAATAAATAAAAATAATATTATTAATAATATTAATAATCTAATAGCTGAAATAAAATAAGTTTAAGTAAAATTAGTAAAACCGAATTTTTAAAAATAAAAAATTATATAAAAATATAAATATTTATAAAAGGACAAAAGTACACAACAAACGTTACTTAAACAACTTAAAATTTAAACAAAAATGAAAACAAAAACTTAACACATAAAAATAAAAGTCCACTCAAAATATGAATAAATAAAATAGTATTTAAATAATATCACTTGTTGTCACATGACCTCATTACATTGCATGTGAGTGGTAACCAGCAAATTAATTGGAATCAATGTTTAACACTTTCCAGATCATCCATCAAGTGTGCACTGCATTATGAGGTATACATCAGTGTACTCTGATTTATACTGCACCGCAAACAAATCTATTTTAAACAAATCATCCAAAAATCCACATACTGTGCACAGTACACACACTATATACTGCAGAGATAGTAAGGTTAGCATGTTAGCATGTGACTGCATTGACTGTATATCATTGTGTTGTGATCAGTCTCTTACCTTTGGGTCTCTGGATGCAGGTGTGCTGGTTGTCGGATAGGAGAAATCCGTCACGGCACCGACACTCGTAACTCCCCATCATGTTAACACAGACCTGCTGGCATCCGCCGTTTCCTTCCGCGCACTCGTCCACATCTGACAGAGACACAGATACACAGATGAGTAAAAATGCAGCCACATTAATAAATCTGTATCGTTGAAATTGTGTATATTAATATGTACATAAGCGCTACTATTGAAAGTTTAGGGTTGTAAGATTTTTAAAGGTTAGTCTCTTATGTATGGAAGCTTGTTTCTGTAAACAAAAAAGGTAAATTTATTGCTACTTTTTACCTTACAATTTCATCTTGCAATTCTGACTTCTGTGAGATAAAAGTTGCGATTGCCTTATTTTTTGGCCCTATGGCAGAAACAAACTTCCACATTTCTGCTCATTAAGGCTGTATTTATTCAATTAAAAAAATCAAGTAAAAACAGAAATATTGTAAAAAGTTATTACAATTTCAAATAACGGTTTAATATTTTGTTTAATATGAATTTTCAGCATCATTACTCCAGTCTTCAGTGTCTACTATTCTACTTCTTTATACTTTAAGAAAAACTTTAAAAAATTTAAAAAATAAAATAAATTTAAAAAAAAGAAAGAAAAAAAGCTATTTAATTACTAAATACATGTTTTAACTAAAATACTAAAATGATTTATTTTTAAATAAAATAAATTAAATGTTACACCCAGGGCTAATTTATAAAAGAACAAATATTTTAAAACGTATAGTTGTTTCCCTAACATTCATCAATCGGCCACATTGGCGGCATGGAACGTAAACAATGCCATTAAACCAAATGAAACAAACTATTTTGTTGATTATTGCTGCTGAAAATGGTCAATTATCATCATGTTTTGGGCTGCACCAAATGGTCGGACCGGAAAAAACATCTGGAGTACTATAGCCAAAAGTTATAACAAATCAAGGAAAAAAGTGCAAAAACCTGTCTGAGGAACAAAAGGCATTTGTGGTTTGCCAAACTGAACCAGGATTTCCAGGGCAAGAGTCCTGTAGGTCCTTTCAGTCAGGTAGGTGAAATATTAGGCTAATATCTTACTTAATACTGCTTGTACATATTTTTTACCACCTATTAACTTCAATTTGTTAAAATATCACGCCCTTTTCTACTTACTAGTCCTTCTCTATATGATTTAACAGCTTCCACGTGTTTTTTCCGTGGTTCTGACAGCATAAATTAGCAGAACAACGTATTCGCTGTACATCCAATCAATGCTGTTGTTTACATCCGAGCATCTCCAATATGGCTGCGCATCCGGGTAACTGACCAAAGCCGTGACGTAAATGCAAACCCTCTATACACACACATTACTGTCATTTATTTTTTTCTGTAAATGTAGGGACTCATTATTATAATCTCATTACATTTTGTGTAAATGTGAAGTCCGACAACAAACATACATTAAAAGAATATTTCAGAAAACATAACGTTACTGTAATTGCGCTGCTTTCTGATGTGCTCCATCATGAACGCGTATGGTTAACCGCACAAGTTTAACCAAGATTCGGCTGCTAATAAAATACTTTTAAAATAAACTGTCGAAACAGAAACAAGCGTATTGTTTTCAGTCCAATATATTTACATAATGTCGAATCCATTAGAAATTAACGTAATCGAGTCTTGACTGTCTAAAGCTTCTAATGACAGCAGTGTTGCTAATCACACAGGACGTATATTTATTAATATATTTATTAAATCATAAATATATCTAGAGATCCTAAAACGTCATAATATATTTGTTTATTTATATAGCTACATAACACAACAGCTAAATTTAAGAAAGAATTCCAGTAAATGCTTACAAATGCTCCTTTGCAGCCCCTTCACAGAAATAAACAAACGTCTTCGTCTGCTGCGATTTGTTCTTGTAATCGACAGCGCCATCTAGCGGTTTGGCTGTGTGGCTGCAGAATTACGCACAGGCGTACAGTACGCCATGAGAATACCGCGGTATATACCGTGGTGATATATCGCGGTTTTTCGCTTTAGTTTGAATATTTTTTAAAACCCTAGTAACATCAAAAGTACAGTGTTTAATTATTTTAATTAATTATCTTTTGTAACATTATAATTGTTTTTACTACAGCTGTCAGTTTAATATGTTAACTTTATTAGTTATGAAAAAATAACACGATTAAAATATTTTAACGCAGTTAACACGTTGGCCCCGCCCCCAGACCTGTACATCATCTTATATTTCATACAGTTGACTGTTGACAAATATGATGCAGGACAACAACTTCATAAATGCAATTTTGCCTTAAAATTCAAGATATTGGTGCAAAAAAAAAAGTTGATAATGTGTAATATTTTAAACATTATATTATGTGTTTTTGCTCAGTTTTGCAGAGAACATATTACCTTTGAAGCCATAGCAGAATTGTTGCGTGTCTCAGAGTAACACAGCACTGTTTAGTTTCTGAATGAATCCACGTTTTGAACGAATTGTGTGAATCAATGATTCAAAAGACCATTCATAAAGCCACTTACAGGTGCATCTTAATAAATTAGAATGTCGTGGAAAAGTTCATTTATTTTAGTAATTCAACTCAAATTGTGAAACTTGTGTACTAAATAAATTCAGTGCACACAGACTTACATAGTTTAAGTTTTATTTATAGTTTTTATAGTTTACATTTTACAAAAACCCACTAATTCATTATCTCAACAAATTAGAATATGGTGGAATATGGTGACATGCCAATCAGCTAATCAACTCAAAACACAAGCAAAGCCTTCAAAATGGTCTCTCAGTTTGGTTCACTAGGCTACACAATCATGGGGAAGACTGCTGATCTGACAGTTGTCCAGAAGACAATCATTGACACCCTTCACAAGGAGGGTGAGCCACAAACATTCATTGCCAAAGAAGTTGGCTGTTCACAGAGTGCTGTATCCAAGCATGTTACCAGAAAGTTGAGTGGAAGGAAAAAGTGTGGAAGAAAAAGATGCACAACCAACTGAGAGAACCGCAGCCTTGAGAGGCTTGTCAAGCAAAATCGATTCAAGAATTTGGGTGAACTTCACAAGGAATGGACTGAGGCTGGGGTCAAGGCATCAAGAGCCACCACACACAGACGTATCAAAGAATTTGGCTACAGTTGTTGTATTCTGCTTGTTAAGCCACTTCTGAACCACAGACAAGAGGACAATAAGAAAGAACATACTTCCCAGAAGGCCAACAATTCATTAAAAATGTTTTTTATTGGTCTTATGAAGTATTCTAATTTGTAGAGAATTGGTGGGTTTTTGTTAAATGTGAGCCAAAATCATCACAATTAAAAGAACCAAAGACTTAAACTACTTCAGTCTGTGTGCATTGAATTTATTTAATAATAATACGAGTTTCACAATTTGAGTTGAATGACTGAAAGAAATGAACTTTTCCACGACATTCTAATTTATTGAGATGCACCTGTACTTAATTCCTGAATGAATCAGCCACTTGAACGAATCAAATCGAATGAGTGAATGACTCATAAAGACATTTACTGCCACCTGTTAGCAGATTTAGTTTTGGATTTAAAGTATCATTTCATCAAAACAAAACAAAAATAAATAAATAAACAAAAATATTAAATATATAGTTCACCCACAAAAATTAAATTCTGTCATCATTTACAGTATTTTGAAGTCCGTCGGTAACAAAGCTGTTGGCTATTTTCACAGTCAAATTTATTTTGCAATTAATTAGATAAATTTAGTAAGTGACTCGTTTTATTTCAATGTAATGGATCCTTGCTGAATAAAAGCATTAATTCCTTTTAAAAAACAAAAATAAACAGTATAATATTTCAATTATAAGATTACAGAACATTTATGGACACAAAACTGCAAAAATCAGAAATCATCATAATTACTAATTTGATTATAAAACTTCTTACTCATTTCACATGCAAAGGGATCAGCCCATCTGTGTTGCCAAGTCTGCAGTTTTCCCGCAGAATTGGGCTACTTTAACACTGTTGCCACGGGTTGTTTGTCATGTCCACGGGTTGAAGCAACCGCAGTACCGTGATATTTAGCCCCTGGAATGCTAATTTTACCCAGGGAATCCCACCAAAAATGTTTATTTTACCCCTCAGAATGCAATTTTTACCACCACTGGGCTACTATTGGGCTAGTTTTCAGTAGCAAATGGGCGGGTTTTGTTGTGAAAACCTGACAACCCTGCAGCCAATCGCAGCACAGCTCATTTGCATATGTATAGTAGATTAAAAAATGGTCACTTTTGGTGCATGAAATCTTGATTAAAAAGCAAATTTCATGCAAAGAGCCCATGAAAACGAACATCTCGCTCCCGCTGTTTGTTTTCTTTCTCCGTCTAAACAGTCCACGGCTACATTTCTCATGTTTTTTCTCGCATTCTCTAAGCTCTGATGTCCATTTGTGGTGTTGACGTGCGACTCGCTCGTTTTCGAAGAAAACCTCAGAAACAGACGGCGTTAGATCATTAAACAGTACGTCCTGGTGATTTCACGCGGCCTCTCATTCTGCCAATATGTGTTTTGTCTGTATGTGTTCTGGCTTACAATTACTGCCGACCTGCTTGTGTGAACTTCCATCAGTTCAGTTGGTGTTGATGTTGTTGGCACCTCTGCTTTGCGAGGAAACGGCTTCATAAACACACTAAATAACGTCTTAATGAAAACATACACATGCAGAGAGCTTTGCATGAGGGTTAGGGGACAGAACATATCATTAGCTCAGTATAAAAACAATAAAAGTCGATGCAACATCTCACTGTGTGTTGACTGACTCATCGTCTTTCGGGCTTTGTGGATCGTTACACAACCTGATCATTCAACAGCTGATTAAAAGCAAATACATTTCAACCTGCAGTATGCTGTTTAATGACATGAGGGCCGTTTTCCAAACTCAGACTGATCCTAAATCAACATGACGTCTGAATTATTTGATCATAGTTAGAGATTAGTCTGTCTTTGATTGATGCAGATTTTAAGCTTATTTTAGAACTGTACCGTGGTAACTATGATATCATCAAAATATTATATTTAGTTATAAAATCATTAACAAAATGAATCCTGGATTTTCTTTTAATAATATTTTAAAGAAAAACAAAATGTAATGCAGAATTCTCCTGTCATTTTAGTTTTATTTCTCGATGACAGTAGTGGTTAATACTAGGCTGTAGCAATCTTATGATGGTAACAGTATTTGTAGTATCCATGGTGTTTTGGGACACAATACTGTAGTTACCATGGCATTTTTTTTATTTGCGTAAAGGACCATTTACACAAATATAAACTGAATATAAATGTAAAAAAAGATTGCCATTAAATAATGACATTTTATATATATATATATATATTTGTTTAGTGTATAAATACATTTACTGAAATAAAAAGTAATAATAATAATAATTATTATTTGGTATAAAATTAATAAACAGTAGAAATTAATAAACGTAATAAATGATTCTAAACTCTAAATAAATAAATTTCAGTTTGTAAAAATTGTAAAAAATGTTTCTCATACACTCTCTTTGCATTGTTTCTTTAAATAAATAAATACAAGAAAATAAATATAAAATTAATAAATATAAGTAGACAACAATTAATTAATTAATAATAAATAAATACAATATCATATAAAATTGTTGTTACTAATATAAAAATATATTATAATTATTATTATATTAAATATTAATTTAACATTGTAAAAATTTTTCTCAAACACTCCTGCCTTATTCCCATAAATAAATAAATGTACATTTAAATAATGAAACAAACTTGATAATAATAATAATAAATTAATGTAAAATATAAAAATACTTAATATAAACAGAAAGCAAACACACACACACACACACTCTCTATATGTATGTATACATTTACTGAAATAAAAACCAGTAATAATAATAATAATTATCATTATTATTATTACTATTAATTGGTATAAAATTCTTAAAGATAATTAATTAATTAATAAACACAATGAATTATTCTAAATACTAAATATAAAAACAGCCTTCATTATTGAAAAATTGTGAAAATATTTCTCAAACACTCCTTCTGCCTTCAATAAATAAATAAATATAATAAAATTTGATATAAAAGTAATATATTTATTTAGAAAAACAAATAATACACAAATATAATGCAATACAATATAACATTATTTTACTATTATTATAAATAATATTATTATTTTAGATAATATTATTTTTAAATTGTAAAAATGTTTTTCAAACACTCCTTTTGCTATTTTCCCGTAAATAAATAAATAAATAAATAAATACATTATTTATACATAAGTACATTTAATAAAAACTCACGAATAATAGTAATAATAATAATATTAATTATAATAATAATAGTAATAATAATAAAATGAATTAATCTAGAACATAAATGAATAAATAGAAAATAAATGCAATATAATATAACATTATTTTAATATTATTATAAACATTTGTATTATTTAGATAATATTATTTTAAAATTGTAAAAATGTTTCTCAAGCATTCCTTCTGCCTTATCCCCATAAATAAATAAATAAATGTACATTTAAACAAATAAATTAACTCAATAATTATAATTAATAATAATAATAAATTTATTTTAATATTGGTATAAATATTATTATTATTATTATTTTAGATAATATTATTTTCAAATTGGAAAAATGTTTTTCAAACACTCCTGCCTTATTCCAATAAACAAACAAACAAACAAATAAATGTACAAAATTAACATAAAATCTAAAATTAATAAATAGAAATAGAAAAAAAAACAAACACACACACTAATAATAATAATGTAATATTAATCTAAAATTACTAAACTGAATGACAAAAACCACTGACTGCCATAAAAGGTCATTTTTGGCTGTCAGCTAAAAGAGAAAATAGGCCTGGGTCTGAAAAGATGAATAGAAACCTCAACTTTAACTTTTGGACAACAGAAACTTAGACATGGAGAAAACGCTGCAGGCATCTGAAATAATCCTGGGTGAAACATACTGTACGTAACATAAATAGCAGCTGATTTAAAGTCGATGAGACGCACACACTCTGTCTAAAATGTGATGAGAGACTTCAGTACCACTGACAGCAGGTGTTGAGTTGAGTTTAACCCACTTACCACTAAAACTCATCTGTGTCCTGTGAGGGCACAGCCCGTCAAACTGACAAATGTGTGAGTGTTTGTTCTCAATCGAGACGTTTCTGTGTGTCGTCTGCCTCTCTGAGGATGAGACTGCAACCTGATCTCTCTCTCAGATACATGGCATCAGTGTCAGGCTGCTGTATACACAAGCTCACGCTTAATAAAGCCTCATGCGAAACTAATTTTCTGTCTATTTGTCCAATGCACTGAGGCCTTGGGATAGAGTTTCCAATCTAGGCCATTTTCAGCCCAGCCGTGGGGGGAATATAATCATTTCCCAGCGCTCGCATTCACTCTCACACACACACACACACATACTCACATTCCCACCATTGGACAATTGCGACGTGAAGTTACCAGAATCAAATTCTGTCCTTGGTGAAAATGAAAATGCTGTATGAAATGACAAAATCAAGTTCATACAGACAGTTCATACAGGATGTTTATTATGCGTGTTGCAAGATTCTGAACCAATCAGATGTCGCTGTGGGTGTGTTTACCGAACATATTATAATTAGAAAGGCTAAAGATTGTTCTCCATGCAAACCCTACAAAAAAATCTCATTGGTCAATATTGTTCTATTGGTTCTATCTATCTATATAAACTTGCATCAAATGCATTAACTGAAATAAACACAAAACAATACAACAACAACAACGATAAAAAAAAAAGTAAAATTGATAACATAAATCATTAAATACAACATTAATTAATCAATTAACTAAACAGCTATATGTGACTCTGGCATGTTATTGGTTTAATTGTATTAATTGCGCCTAAATAAATAAATAAATACCAATTTGAAAAATAAAACAAATTATTTAATAAATAAATGTACATTTATATAAAGAAATAAACAGTAATGAAGACAAAAAAACAAAACAAAAAACAACTAACTAAATAAATAAAAATGTACCAAATAAAATAAATCAATTTACATTTATATAAATAAATAAATAAATACCAATTTGAAAAATAAAACAAATTAATAAATAAATAAATGTACATTTATAAAAAGAAATAAACAGTAATAAAGACATAAAAACCTGAATAAATACAAAATTAAAAATGTACTAAATAAAATAAATCAATGTACATTTACATAAATAAATAAATAAATAAAATACCAATTTGAAAAATAAAACAAATTAATTAATAAATAAATATACATTTATATAAAGAAATAAACAGTAATAAAGACAAAACAAACAAACAAACAAACAAATAAATAAATAAATAAAAATGTACCAAGTAAAATAAATCAATTTACATTTATATAAATAAATAATAAATAAATAAATACCAATTTGAAAAATAAAACAAATTAATTAATAAATAAATGTACATTTATATAAAGAATTAAACAGTAATAAGACAAAAAAACAAACAAAATAAATAAATAAATAAAAATGTACCAAATAAAATAAATCAATTTACATTTCTATAAAGAAATAAATGTAGTAATAAAAGACAGAAACAAGCAAACAAACAATATAAATAAATAAATGAACAAACAAACAAATAAATAAATAAATAAATGCAAATTTTCAAAATAAAAATAAATACATTTACAAAATGTATTTATTTATAAACAAAAATAAATTCTACATTTATTTATAAATGTAAATAAATTTATATTTACATAAAGAAATAAACAGTAATAAAGACAAAAACAAACAAAAGTAAAAATAAATAATAATAATAATAATAATAATAATAATGCTTTAAATAAATAATAAATAAATGTTAATATGCAAATACTGGGTGTTTAATATGTATAGTGTAGGATTCTGAAATGTAAAAAATAAATGAATAAATAAAAATGTTTAAAAAAAATAAATGTACATTTATATAAAGAGATAAACATAGTAATAAAGACAAAAACAAACAGACAATAAAAAATAAAAAGAAACAATAATAAATAATAATTTAAATAAATAAACAAATATTAATATGCAAATACTGGGTGTTTAATATGCATAGTGTATGATTCTGAAATAAAAAAACAAAAAACTAAACAATAAATAAATAAATAAATATACAGGGTGTTTAATATGCATGGTGTAGGATTCTGAACCAATCAGATGTCAGTGTGGTCGTGGCTACCGAATGCATCAGAATTAGAAAGGCCTGAAATGTAGTCCATGCAGGTACACAAAGAAACTGCATTGTCTTGTCTTAACATGCTTTTTTCTTTATTGAAGCAGTAAAAAACAGGGTTCTGGAGTTTCCATTAAATGTGTGTCATGAAATTTGATCACTTATCTGTTAATCTTATCTGCTGTTCTTAAGTTGTCAATTATGTCTGCGAAATCAATAGTTTACATGAAAGAGAAAACAGATGACAATTTTACAGCAATTTAGCAATGCTGAGACTGAAATACATGCTTGGATTACATTATAAACTGTGTATTGACACATTTCAGAACACAAAAACCATCAAAAGCATCTACATTTACTACAAACATATCTCGCCCCTAAGCATTTGGAAGGAATTTGACGTATGTTGACATCCATAACGGCTGTCAGAGCTTGCATTAGTATCAATGCATGTGCAAGAGCCTCACTTCAAACCCCAAACACCTTGCTCCCGCAGCATAAACAAACCCGTGATTTCCTGCCGCCGGTGAGTTTGGTGAAGCCGTGCCAGTCGGCGGACGGCGTTAGCGACATGTGTTATGTGCAGATCGCGGCCCGCGTCCAAAGCAAATATTTGGAAAAGGAACAGGATTCTGGTGAAACCCGGAGCAGAGCTCATGCTATTTGCACTTAAGACATTTCTTTAAAAATCTCCTGAGAGGATTCCTGTGCTCAAGAATTACCTCTCTCTCTCTTTCTTTCTCTTATTTCTTGTTCCGCTCCTCTACTTCTTTTTCTAACTATTTCCTTCCTCTGTGCCCTTGTTGAATGTTCAAGATGATCAATCAATCAAAATCAGGAGATTATGAGGTTACTTCACAGTATTCCAACAGTATGTTTTGTATTTTGATGGCCTTTTTATGGCTTTCTAAAACAGTTTTTATCCATTCTACATTAGTAATTTGGAGAATTTTATGTTAGCAGATTTATCTATGCAAATTATATATATATATATATATATATATATATATATATATATATAAACACACATACATACATATATATATATATATATATATATATACACACACATTTTTATTATATATATATTTCTTTTATTACAAATATTTATATTTGTATTATTTATTATTATAATTTGTATTGATGCCATTTTTAAAGTGAAAATAATGATGGCTGTTTTTATATTATTTTCTTATTATTTGTATGTATTATTTTAATATTTGTATTATATATTATTATTAAGAATAATAATACCTAATTATTTTTCATATATTATATTTTTATATTATTATTATATTTTACATTGAAGTATTACATTTTTTTCAAGTGAAAATACAATGGTAATTTTTTTTATATTATTTTCTTATTATTTGTGTGTATTATTTTTTTAATATTTGTATTTTTCGTGTATGTGTGTATGTATATATATATATATATATATATATATTAACATAACTAATATCTAAATATCTAAATATACTACATATTTCATTGTTAAAAAATAGGTTTTATATTATTTATCATTATATTTTACATGAAGTGTTCAGTTTTTAAAGAAAAATAAAATAGCAGTTTTTTCAGTATTATTTTCTTATGATATGCATGTATTTTTTTATTATTATTTTTATTTCCACCGTTAAATGTGCATCTGTGCCACATTTTTAGTGTAAATAATTCAATCCATAAAAAACAATTGCAATTAAATATGCACATTTTTTTCAGTTGTCATTTGATGATAAATATTGAATTTTTGTCCCAATTTTGTTTACTTAATAAACACATTTAAATAAACAAATACACTTTTACAAATATTAATAATACCAAATTAATACAAAATTAATAAGGAATATATATATATATATATATATATATATACATATTTCTTATTATATATATATATTTCTTTATTACAAATATTTATATTTGTATTATTTATTATTATAATTTATATTGAAGTATACCATTTTTAAAATGGCATATTAAATGTATAAAAATAGTATTTTCATATCATTTGTATGTATTTTAAAATTACTTTTATATATAGAGATATATAGATTTAATTGTACATGTGTGTGTGTGTGTATGTATAATAAAAATATAAATAATACATAAATAGGTAAACATAATATATATTTATTATTGAAAACATATTTTTTATTATTTATTATTATAATTTGTATTGACGTGCCATTTTTAAAGTGAAAATACGATGGGTGTTTTTTATATTATTTTCTTATTATTTGTATGTATTATTTTTAATATTTGTATTATATATTATTATTAAGAATAATAATACCTAATTATTTTTCATATATTATATTTTTATATTATTATTATATTTTACATTGAAGTATTACATTTTTTCAAGTGAAAATACAATGGTAATTTTTTTTATATTATTTTCTTATTATTTGTGTGTATTATTTTTTTAATATTTGTATTTTTCGTGTATGTGTGTATGTATATATATATATATATATATATATATTAACATAACTAATATCTAAATATCTAAATATACTACATATTTCATTGTTAAAAAATAGGTTTTATATTATTTATCATTATATTTTACATGAAGTGTTCAGTTTTTAAAGAAAAATAAAATAGCAGTTTTTTCAGTATTATTTTCTTATGATATGCATGTAATTTTTTTATTATTATTTTTATTTCCACCGTTAAATGTGCATCTGTGCCACATTTTTAGTGTAAATAATTCAATCCATAAAAAACAATTGCAATTAAATATGCACATTTTTTTCAGTTGTCATTTGATGATAAATATTGAATTTTTGTCCCAATTTTGTTTACTTAATAAACACATTTAAATAAACAAATACACTTTTACAAATATTAATAATACCAAATTAATACAAAATTAATAAGGAATATATATATATATATATATATATATATACATATTTCTTATTATATATATATATTTCTTTATTACAAATATTTATATTTGTATTATTTATTATTATAATTTATATTGAAGTATACCATTTTAAAATGGCATATTAAATGTATAAAAATAGTATTTTCATATCATTTGTATGTATTTTAAAATTACTTTTATATATAGAGATATATAGATTTAATTGTACATGTGTGTGTGTGTGTATGTATAATAAAAATATAAATAATACATAAATAGGTAAACATAATATATATTTATTATTGAAAACATATTTGTATTATTTATTATTATAATTTGTATTGACGTGCCATTTTTAAAGTGAAAATACGATGGCTGTTTTTTATATTATTTTCTTATTATTTGTATGTATTATTTTTAATATTTGTATTATATATTATTATTAAGAATAATAATACCTAATTATTTTTCATATATTATATTTTTATATTATTATTATATTTTACATTGAAGTATTACATTTTTTCAAGTGAAAATACAATGGTAATTTTTTTTATATTATTTTCTTATTATTTGTGTGTATTATTTTTTTAATATTTGTATTTTTCGTGTATGTGTGTATGTATATATATATATATATATATATATATTAACATAACTAATATCTAAATATCTAAATATACTACATATTTCATTGTTAAAAAATAGGTTTTATATTATTTATCATTATATTTTACATGAAGTGTTCAGTTTTTAAAGAAAAATAAAATAGCAGTTTTTTCAGTATTATTTTCTTATGATATGCATGTAATTTTTTTATTATTATTTTTATTTCCACCGTTAAATGTGCATCTGTGCCACATTTTTAGTGTAAATAATTCAATCCATAAAAAACAATTGCAATTAAATATGCACATTTTTTTCAGTTGTCATTTGATGATAAATATTGAATTTTTGTCCCAATTTTGTTTACTTAATAAACACATTTAAATAAACAAATACACTTTTACAAATATTAATAATACCAAATTAATACAAAATTAATAAGGAATATATATATATATATATATATATATATACATATTTCTTATTATATATATATATTTCTTTATTACAAATATTTATATTTGTATTATTTATTATTATAATTTATATTGAAGTATACCATTTTTAAAATGGCATATTAAATGTATAAAAATAGTATTTTCATATCATTTGTATGTATTTTAAAATTACTTTTATATATAGAGATATATAGATTTAATTGTACATGTGTGTGTGTGTGTATGTATAATAAAAATATAAATAATACATAAATAGGTAAACATAATATATATTTATTATTGAAAACATATTTTTTATTATTTATTATTATAATTTGTATTGACGTGCCATTTTTAAAGTGAAAATACGATGGGTGTTTTTTATATTATTTTCTTATTATTTGTATGTATTATTTTTAATATTTGTATTATATATTATTATTAAGAATAATAATACCTAATTATTTTTCATATATTATATTTTTATATTATTATTATATTTTACATTGAAGTATTACATTTTTTTCAAGTGAAAATACAATGGTAATTTTTTTTATATTATTTTCTTATTATTTGTGTGTATTATTTTTTTAATATTTGTATTTTTCGTGTATGTGTGTATGTATATATATATATATATATATATATATTAACATAACTAATATCTAAATATCTAAATATACTACATATTTCATTGTTAAAAAATAGGTTTTATATTATTTATCATTATATTTTACATGAAGTGTTCAGTTTTTAAAGAAAAATAAAATAGCAGTTTTTTCAGTATTATTTTCTTATGATATGCATGTATTTTTTTATTATTATTTTTATTTCCACCGTTAAATGTGCATCTGTGCCACATTTTTAGTGTAAATAATTCAATCCATAAAAAACAATTGCAATTACATATGCACATTTTTTTCAGTTGTCATTTGATGATAAATACTGAATTTTTGTCCCATTGTTTACTTAATAAACACATTTAAATGAACAAATACACTTTTACAAATATTAATAATACCAAATTAATACAAAATTAATAAGGAATATTTATAAAATAAATAAAAAATTATACATTTATATTTAAAAAAATCAATAAAAAATACAAAATATATATATAAATATAATATATATTTCATTGTTAAAAATCTATTTTTAATTATTAATAATTATATTTTTTTAAGTGAAAATAAATTATAAAATAAATTATTTGTATGTATTATTTTTTAATGTTTATAAATAAATACAGAATTTTTTTGGCTGTCAGCTAAAACATAGAATAGGCTACAATATATTAAAAGAAGAACAATTGCAATTTAGTTTGCCAATATTATGCTGTTGTTATCCATAATGGTTAAATTTTGGATGCTGAACAAAAAAACAAAAACTAAGTGGGAGATTTTCAAACTTTAATCATAAAATTGCTTTTTAAAAAGTTCCAGAAAATGTAGCTAACGCTGAAAAATATCTACCAAAGGCTTGAATGGAGGGCTGTTCGAGTTGAATTAATTGATGAAAATTGTGGAGAAGACGAAAATCAGGAGGACGAGGAACATCAATACAAGCGCCGCAATCAGCAGCTGTTTCTCACAGTTTCACAAAGACGCATCTGTGAGCGAAACAATCTGTAAATCAATGTTTAACGCTCCGTACAGACACAACCTGAGCATTGATAGCGTGAAATAAACAGACGAAAATCAACATTGTCTTCTTTCATCAGCATTCCTGATAACATCACTCCGTTACCGAAAGAAAACAAGACAAATACTCAAGTGCATACAGTACCAAACAATCACTTTATTAAATCATAAACACAAATGTGAGCAGTGCACAAGTTCAACTGGAATTTCCAACTCTGAAGGCAAGCGAAAGTAAGATCCAAACCCTCAAAATCCACACAGTCTTTTCTGCACAGATTACAAACTTTTTGACTTTCCTTCCCACTAAAAGCACCATGGAAACAAAGCGACCTGTTATTTTTAGTCTTCAAACCAAGAACACATTAACCTTGGAGCAAAAGTTACTCAGTATCCTAAAGAAACCTCGGGAGGAGAGAGACTGCGAGTCGATAGATTAGAGATCCTCCAGAAGTGGGTTGTTTATTTTAGCCACAGTTCATCTGTGTGAAGCGTTCATTTGTGAAGAACAGAACGCCGAGTTACAAAAGAGTTAGTGAAGGGTGTATGAGAGATAACACACACGCTCGGATATCAAAAGCGGCTGCTGGTGGGCAGATATAGACGATCAGAGCCGCGTACAGCGCTACAGCTCATCCATACAGCTGCGCAAATCATCCACGGCAAAACATGAGACTCACGCTAAATGGATTGGAACAAAGCGTTCGTGTGTGTGACGAGATGAAGCAAGAGCGGTTCAGAGCAATCTGACTGTGCAGTATATAAATATATTTTCAATATTAATTTTCTGGAAAAAGCATGCTATTATATACAATATATATAAAGGACTGTCAACAGTATATGATTGAATATAATATAAAATAAAATAAAATGTATTCTCCAAAATAAAATGGTATCAAATTAAACTTTTAAAAAAAATCTATTTAATATTTCTATACATATTATTAGTATTATTATATTATAATATTATTATATTAATTGAAATATTTGTAACCAATATATATTTTCAGTTCAAAAAAGAACACTATTTTATATGCAACATTGAGTGATATATAGATAGAGAGAGAGATTGTTATTAAAATGTATAAATAATATAATATATATATATATATATATATATATATATTATATTTTTTAATTAAATATATTTATTTGTTAATTTAATTTTTTAATTATTAAATGTAATTAATTATTTAATATATTATTTATTATTAAATTTATATTGCAGTTACATTTTTTAAGTAAAAATAAGACATCATAAAATTTATATATATATATATGTAACTGCAATAATAAATATGCAAATATTATGCCATTTTCAATTGATGCTGAATTTTGAATTTGTGTACCATTGTTTACCCAATAAATAAACAAAAACATTAATACATTTTAATAATACTACATTAATCCAAAATTAATATTGAATATTAATAAGAATAAAAATAAAATAAATAATAAATATTTAACAAAATAATAAATACAAACAATACACAATATATATATATATATATATATATATATACACATTCATCAATTAATTTGCAAAAAAGCATGTTAATATTTAAGCAACACATATATAATTAATATTAAATATTAATATTAGAATTAATTATAATTTATATTATAATTAATAGAAATATTTATGTATAAACAAATATTTATAATATAATTTTTCTTCAATTTTTAATTAACAATGCAATCACTATCATACACATCATAAGGGAGTTTATTTATATTTCATTTAATTACCTAAAATTTACTGAATTGTAATTTTATAGAGTTAATTCTCTACCAAAATGTGACTTTAATATATTTAATATTTGTTCCAAAAAAAATTTTAATAAACGTTTGTAAAATATTTCAAAACGATTACTTTATAATTTTTTTTATGATTTTATATAATATTACTTTAGATTTTAAATAAATTTAAACACAATATCCGATTCAATTTAAATTTGATTCAAATTTTCAAATCAAATTGGAGTCGGTTCTCAAACTCAGCATTTCGCCCAACTCTCATTTGGATAACAATCAGATTGCTTCGAACTCTGCCAGAGAAAACCTCAAAATGCAAAAATGTGTTTCTAAAAATGGCAGATGGGTCCTTTAAATGCCCACGAAAGGCTGAAATAGCAGTGTTCCTGCTAAAACCCACATAACCCACACAAACGGTCGGCGCAAACCCACCGATCACAGCAAAGCAGCAATTTCACATCTTCATTGGGCTGATTGTTCGACGCGCCGGACATCTGTTTTGAGTTAAAGAGCCGAGGTCAGTATAAGACTGTAACCTGATGTAAATCTCCCACACAAACGCGCCCTTACACACACATTCCCTTCAGATTGATTTAACTGACCTGGAACGGCTGGGCATACGAGCCACCGAATGTCAAAAACGTGAGCTCACGCGGTCTGAAAATACAATTAATACCACAGAACCGTGTGCTCAGCAGTCAGGGCCCAAATCTGACAGATTTATCACCCTCTTCTATCGGTTAACCACGTAAACCGCTTTATTTTGACACGGAGGATAGAGTGACGGCCCTTTGGGCCTCAGTCGCGGTCGGTGCGGAGTTTGATTAGACACGCCTGAATATCAACCACATAAGTTGGGTTTCAGCAATAATAATTGTTTGTCTTGAGTGGGATGGAGTCCTGCAAGGACTTGATTTTTTAACTGCTTTGTCCCATATGTACAGAAATGATGGCTTACCCAGGCAGTTGTGTCCGTCGTTGGCCAAGCGAAAGCCGTCGTAGCACGTGCATCTGTAGTTTCCGGGAATGTTGATGCACTCGTGAACGCATCCTCCATTGTATTCACTAGCACACTCATCGATATCTGCAAGAACGATCACATTAAACGTTAAAAGGTTTATAGCATAGATAAACGCTGTTTTTTCTGAAGCCCAAAAGTTTTAGGGCTAAGTGAGGATGCATTAAGTTGATCAAAAGTGTCAGTAAAGACATTTAGAATGTCACAAATGATTTCTGTTGTGAATAAATACTGTTCTTTTGAACTTTCTATTTAGCAAAGAGCCAAAAATCTTACAATTTCCACAAAAATAAGAAGCAGCACAACTGTTTTCAACACTGATAATAATCAGAAATGCTTCTTGAAGAGCAAATCAGTATATTAGAATGATTTCTGAAGGATCATGTGACACTGAAGACTGGAGTAATGATGCTGAAAATTCAGATTTGATCACCAGAATAAATGGCATTTTACCGTAAATTTAAATGGAAAATATTTACTTTAAATTACAAAAATATTTCATAATATTACAGACTTTTGATCAAATAAATTTAGGCAAGCAGATATTAAATCTTACCAACTCTAAAGTTTTGAATGCTGATGTATATACATTTAAATATGAAACGCAATTATTATATTATTTCATTTCTTTTTAATTAATTCAACACACACACATTATATATATATATATATATATACACTATTTTTATTCTGACATTATTATGAAATTTATTTTGACATTTATTATGACATTTATTCATACATTTTCATTTATTAATGTATTAAATGATATGAAATTTAATTTATTACATTTCATATAATATCATAAATTATCCAACATACAAATGTAACATTTTGTCTGTCTATCCTAAAAAAATTATATATATATATATATATATATATATATCATATTATTATATATAAGTTCATCTTTAATTATTTTAAAATTTCATATAATACAATAATATAATAAATGTAATAATATAAAATATTGACATTATTATGAAATATATTTTGACATTTATTATTTTTTTTCATTTATTGAATTTATTCATTTATTAAATTTCGAATAATATCATAAACTATTCAATGTACAATATCACATTTTGTATTTCAATCATAAAAAAATGAATATACTCATACTCACACTTTATTATATAGTATATAATATTTACTAAAATATTATAGCCTATATTATATAAATTATATATGTAATAAAATATTTCACTTTTACATAAGTGAAATCTAATCTAATCTAATCTAATATAATAAAAAAGAAAAAACAAATATATATATATATAAACTAGGGCTGGCAAACAATTAATCGTGATTAATCACATACAAAATAAAAGTTTGAGTTTGCCTAATATATGTGTGTGTAATTATTATGTATATATAAATACAAGCACATTCATCTATATATTTAAGAGAAATATGTTATTTATGTACAAAATACTTTTATTTATATATAATATAAATTATATAAAATATATAATAAATACATATACTTGTAAATATTTCTTAAATATACACATAAATGTGCTTGTATTTATATATACATAATAATTACACACACATATATTAGGCAAACTCAAACTTTTATTTTGTATGCGATTAATCGCGATTAATTGTTTGCCAGCCCAAATATAAACAAAGCAAGAAATGGTCTCAGTTCTAAACACAACCAAGAGCTCATTAACATATGACCGCCCACTTTTACATATCAACACCTAATCAGTATTCAAAAACCTCCTACATCCTACATGAACATGAAAGTTAGCCAATCACAACGCAGGTCATTTACATACGTCTTAAAAGTACAGCAGCAAAATACGTTTTTTTCCGAAGGCCTTAAAAAAATAAATTACGACATTTTTGCTGAAGAAACCTTGACTCTTTAAAATGCACTGGCTGAAACATCTTTAATTTGTTCCTAATTAATTTATTTAGCTCAATATGAGCTTCTGTGTGCCGGTAACTGCGGTGATTATAGTGAATTAGGCCTTATGTTTGGACGGCGAGAGCAGCTGAATAAACATCTCCGAGCCGGAGAGAGAAGTAGATGTCTGTGGAGGGGGACGCAGGCCATCCCCTCTCATTTGACGCCCAATTGAGCACTAATTACCCAGACTCCTCTGCTCCACTTTGTAGTCGTCGGGCCTCAGTGAGTATGGAGAGAGGCGCTCGCTGTCTGGGGTACAGCGCTTTATTTGTCTTTATTCCTGAATGCTTTTTATCCCACCTCCAACACAGTACAAAGTCTTTGCACTTTTGCTTTTTACTTCGGCTCTGCACCAGCTTCACTCCACCGAATTACAAGCTGTTTTACCTCGGCTAATGCGTCTCCATATGAGGCCGAACGATCTACGGCAGAGGCAATTTTGAGAAGTGGAGAGAAAAAAAAAGCACTTTGCACTACTCATTATGGTCGTATTGTTTACGGGTCATTCGTTTCAGGCTGAGATGATTGCGGATGTGGAATAAACGTTCATTCTGCATCCAAGAGACATAATAAATTGCCTATTAAGACTCAGATGATGTACATATAGACTGAACGATGCAAAATGAACCTGAAAACATCTAAAATTGTCTGCATGGATGGACTTTGCTAAACAAAGACCAATAATTTATGGTTAAGGTTGGTTTACGGTTGACATAATTTAGAAAGCAGTATTCATCAATGATATACTTCATTTAAAATAAGAGTTTATTATCTTGTATTATTTTGCATTATTTGTTTGTTTGTTTTTTTGATTGCGACAAAATGCATTATTTGTACAATGAATATGTGTGTAAAATTCATTTCTCACGCCACATGACAATTTAAACAAACTGCAAATAAGTTAAAAGCAAGTAATAATGACCTTACAATGTTTTATTAAAATATACAGATATTTAAACAGACAATAAACAAACTGCAAATAACCTAAAAGCAACTAATAATGTAATATTATTACATAATAAAAATATTATATAATATTATTAAATAGTATATATATATATATATATATATATATAGTATACATATTATATATATACATACATAATATGTATACTGCAATAATAAACAACTGCAAAAAAAAAAATCAGTCTATATATATATATATATATATATATATATATATAAACACACAGCTTGACTGATTTAATCAACCTGTAAATAAGAAAAAAAAAAGTAAAACATTATACCTTTTTTTTTTTTTTTGCAGTTGTTTATTATAATAATATTTGTATATTGATGTGTGTAATATTCTTGTCACACTGCAGGACAACTAAAATGAAATCCAAATAAGCTAAAAACGAGTATTGGTGAATTTCAAGTATTTTACAAAAATATAATATAATATAATTTATTTGTTTATATTTTTCCTTTATATTATTATTTTTAGATTTTATTAAGAGATGAAATGGAATATTTGTACATTGTCCTGTAGTGTGATAAATTAATTAACATTTATTTAATTCAAGAAAACTGCAAATAAATGAAAAGCAAGTTAATTGTGACTTTTATTAAAATATTTAACCATATATATATATATATATATATATATATATATATATATATATATATATATATATATATATATATATATATATACACATTTTTTTTTCAGTTTTTTTTCCTGTTGTTTTTCATTATTGAGAGACAAAATGCTATATTTATACATTGAATATGTGTGTAATATTCATCTGTTACACTGGAGGACAATTAAAATGAAATCTAAATAAGATAAAAGGAAGTAATGCTGACGTTCAAGTATTTTATTAAAATATTATATCAAATTATATATTTTTTTCGTGTTTATATTTTTTATTTATATTATTATTTGTATTTTTTTAAGAGAAAAAAATATATTTGTAAATTGTGTGACAAATTACGATTTATTTAATTTAAGCAAACTGCAAATAAACTGAAAGCAAGTAATTATGACAAAAAAATATTATATGAATTATAAAATACTGTGTAATAAAATATTAAAATATTTTCTGCATAATAAATATGCATCATATTTTTATTTAGTTTTTTATAATTCTAAGACAAATTTCTAAAACAAAATGCAATATTTGTATACTGAATATGTGTGAAAAATTCATTTGTCACAACCCAGAACAACGTAAACTAAATGCAAATAAGTAAAAAAAAAAACAAGAAACGGTCAGCTTAAATATTCCATTAAAATATTAATATTATAAAATAGTATATATAGGATATCTTGAATAATATTTTCATGCCTTTTTGATTGCGTGAAATTGACAATGAATATGTGTAAAATTAATTTCACATCACAATCACATCACATCACAATTTAACAAACTGCAAGTAAGATAAAAGCAATTAAAGCAATAAGCTAGCTTTTATTATATTTATGTACAGTAAACACAACCAGTCAAAAGTTTGCTCATATTTGCCTGCATTTAATTTCTCATGATCTCAAAAACCTTTTGATCTAAAGCTTTATGCGTAAACGCATGAAAATAGTTTTGAAGGTCTATAAATTGTGCCTAAATATAAGTATAAAAAGAAATAAAGACATAAAACCCTCGCTGGTTAAGCTAGTTATGAAGTGTGACCAGCCAAACAGGCGAGCGCTGCTTTCTCAAGGCTCAGGCCTGTTATTTACCCCAAGCCCACGTTATTTGTAGCAAATAGCTATCAAGAGTTTTGCAATAGCTTTCAGGGGATTAGGATCCGGTTCTGGTGCTTGTCTTTCAGTGTGCGCAGAAATTCAGCACGTGGAGAAGTATATTTGAACAGCGATGCTCATATCTCCCCAGCGCACATTTGTGTTTCCACACCATATCAAGGGCTTTACGCGACTGATCCCGGTTCAGTCAGGAGTGCCGTTTTAACGCAGCGCAAACATTCCAGAACTCATTCACTTTCCAGTGTTTTGCCTGGGCTTAGGATGTTTGTATCCAGAAAGGATCACATTGGCTAAGTGGGTCCAAAAGCAGCATACACCTCTCCAAATACAACTGAGCTGCAAAAACTTCCCCTGAAGGCAAACGGCCACGAGAAAACAAGTCATAACCATATCTTGCTGCAGTACAGCATCAGTGTGCTGAGAACCACTGACAAAGTAAAAATGAAATGAAAGTGTTGATAGCGGCTTTATATTTAGATCTGCTCACGATTCTGATGAGTCTGATGATCATACACCAATGGAAAGCTATTTATTCAGCTTTGAGATGATATATAAATCTCAGCTTCAATAAATTGACCCTTTATGACTGGTTTTGTGGTCCAGGGTCACATATGATCATTTTAATTTAAAAGTATAAGTTATCTTACTAACTCCTCAGAATTCTTAATTTGAGTGAATGAATTTCTTAACTTAAAAAATTTGGATGGAACTGATTACCTCATATTGTTTAGGTTTTGCCAACTTAATCAGGTTTACAGTGACTATAACTACCAATGAAGTGAAGTCTTGATTGTCTAATTCGTCAAAAGAATGAAAGAAATTCATAAACAGTTCATCATGCTTCAGTTCTTTGCCGTGTAAAATTTTTTAACAGTCTAGACGAGCATTTTGACTGATTGGAGTAACTCATTAAAATTAAATATTTGACATAAAAGACATCAAAGATGCATTTAATGAAGTAATTATAAAAAGTTGTCTTTATGGATATAAAAATTCCCCTTGAAATCAATTCCAGAATACATTTCTGGCCCTGCATTAATGTGATTGGGATTGGGAAGTAATTACCAGGCCAAGTCTAAGTTATCAGTAACGTGTAAGATATTTCATGCTCTATTTCACGACCAAAGGCAAAAGAATTGAGTGTGTCATCTTTTTAATCTTGCATTTGAACACCTATTTCCCTTCCCTCAGGTAAGTCTGAAAATGCAGCCAAGGAACTGCAGACTGCAGAAATAAGGCATGGAGAAGAAGACCTTGAAGTGTCTGAACACACATACACACACACACACACACACACACACACACAGAGACATAGTATCGACCAGAGTGATCTTATTATAGACTACATGGCAAAAACAACCGTTTCTTAATCAGTAATTCTGTCTTGTTTCCAAGAAAAAATAACTGCCCATGCTTAAACAAGATAAATGTATTTGAGAAGCATAAGATATTAAGATTTCAATCACGTTTATTTCTCTTTCCCCACTGGCAATTGTTTTCTCATGGTATAAACCTCAAGTTTGGCTAGACATCTCTGCTTGGAAAATAAAAGAGAAATAGTTTGTCAATTTAATCCAGAAATAGTACTGTCAATCCATTTATAAAAATCTAATTAATTACATGATATGCCATTGAATTCACTGCATTAATTGCATACATGAGTATTTAAAATAATTCATTACTGCTGCAGACAAAACCTACAGTTGAGTTTAACAATCCGTTTGAAGTAAACTTTTTAGAGGCCAAGCGCTGAAGGAGGCGATAGCACCTATTGTATCCGTTGGCATTCTTATTCTTCTTCTTATTCTGCTCTGGAAGTCTATGGCAGCCCATAGAACTGCTTGTGGGAAAGTTGTGTCATTTGGCACATGGATAGAGGACAGTCTCAACATTAATCACAGCAAGTTTGAAATCTATAACTCAAACTCTGTAGCGCCACCACTTGTCCAAAGTTTCAATCATTTCATGCTAATAACTTTTGAACCGTAATGTCTAAAAGGAATTTTTTCCTATGAATCCTTGCCTCATGCTGATTTGAATGAACACCAAAATTTAAAAGCTTGTAAGTTTTCTGTTAGTTTTTCGTTAATCGTATATACCAATTTTGCCATAGTCTGCCAAACTTCCTGTCCGCCATTTTGATTTATGTTGAAAACATACTTTTTATAACTTGTCCTAGACCGTTCATCCGATTTTCTTCAAAATTGAGTCTTATCATCTTTAGACTGTGCTGACAGAAGGTTATGGACTTCATGTCGATAGATGAAACCGTATTCGTACAGCACCGCAACAAATGTGAGCCATTATGTCAAAATGACTGAGGCTTTATCTTTGCAAAACATTGACATATTGACACCAAACTTTGTGTCATTGTCACCTCACACTGAACACACCACATTGATTTGATAACAGCGCCACCTATTGGTCCAATCACCCATTAAATCACATTAGTGATTGGCTGTGTAATTGCTGCTTGCAGCTATATTTTTGCATTATTTTTAATACTTAATTGCACTAAATTAACTTAAATTGTTAGGCATATTTAATATATATGACCCTGGACCACAAAACCGGTCATAAGTGTCAGTAAATAAGCTTTCCATTGATATATGGTTTGTTAGGATATGACAATATTTAACCGAGATACAACTATTTGAAAGTCTGGAATCTGAGGGTGCAAAAAAATCAAAATATTGAGAAAATCACCTTTAAGGTTGTCCAAATTAAGTTCTTAGCAATGCATATTACTAATCAAAAATTAAGTTTTGATACTTTATTTAATTTCCTAATGATTTTTGCCATAAAAGAAAAACCAATAATTTTGACCCATACAATGTATTTTTGGATCTTGCTACAAATAGACCTCAGCGACTTAAGACTGGTTTTGTGGTCCATGGTCACACATATTCTCTAATGCAGTTTGATCTCAAACATGTTTATCTCATTTTAAATCTATGCAATTTTAAAGAGTGTAGCTTGGAAACTGTATTTGATGTCTATTGCTAGTTTACAATGTCTATTGCTGGTTTTTGCATATTAATGCTGCATAAAATGATAAAATGTACAAAAAATAAACATCTCTTTTAAATTAAAGGCGACATGTCATGAAAATTTGACTTTTTCAATGTTTAAGTGCTATAATCGGGTCCCCAGTGCATTTATTTTAATTAATAACTAATATTATTTGGTAATGCATTACACCCAACACTGCTTATTTGTCTTGCACGTTTTTACATCTTCATCTCTTAGTAAGCGTTTCTCACCTTCACAGTGTTTCCCGTCGCCCTTGTATCCTGATTTGCAGATGCATTTGTATGACTTGAGGGTGTTCTGACAGATGGCATCCATACTGCAGCTGTCCAGGGCCTCGGCGCACTCGTCCACATCTGCCGAGAGAAAGGAAATCAAGAGGCTTCGAGTCACTATTTGGAGAAAAACCGACACATGTTTCTGCCTCGGGCAAGTAAATAGAAACAGTCAAGCGAAAAGCTGCTGATCCAGCATGGCAGAGTAAATTCATTTTCACAATTCCACCAAAAACCTGGTCAGAGGAGGAGAGAGACGACAAACGGGCAGAGCTGATCCCGGTTCAGATGTGATTGCGAGGCCTTCAGCATCTCATATTGCTGTGACCTCTGGGAGCGAAGCCAAACTCAACATTAGGATCCTTCAGCAGCGCTCTGGCATTTCCTGCAGTCGAGCTGCAGTGTATAGTTTTAGCCTGACAACAAACACACTTTCTGTCCTGATAAAGGTCAACAGGGTTGTCATGGTTACTGTAACAAAAAGCAATCTTCTAATGTTCTTTTTCTTCAGAAACTGTAGAAATTTCATTTTAAAACAACTGTGGGTTAAAACTACAGTTAGTAAAACTCAATAGCATGATGATAGAGTGCTGTGGGTGGTTGCCAGGGTGTTGCTATGCAGCTGCTTAGATGTTTTGAGTGGTTGACAAGGAGTTGCTATTCAACCAGGGTGTTGCTGTGCAGTTCTGGATGGATGTCAAGCTGTTGCTGTGCAGTTGCTAAGGTGTTTTGAGTGGTTGCAAAGGTGTTGCTGTGCAATTGTTAAGGTGTTTTGTGTGGTTGGCCATGCATTGCTATACACTATCTTAGATGCTTTGACTGGTTGTCAGGGCACTGCTAAGGTGTTTTGGGTGGTTGCGAATGTGTTGCTACGCAATACTTACAGTGTTCTGATACTATTAGATGCTAAGATGTTTTGACTGGTTGCCAGGGCACTGCTATACAGTTGCTAAGGTGTTTTAAGTAGTTGCCAGGATGCAGTTAATGAGTTGCTACCCAGTTGATAGAGTGATATAGAAGGTTGCCAAGGTGTTGCTATGTGGTTGGCCAGGACACTGGTATATAGTTGCTAAGGTGTTTTGAGTGGTTGGCAGGGAGTTGCTAAGGTGTTTTGAGTAGTTGCCAGGGCACTGGTATACAGTTGCTAAGGTGTTTTGAGTGGTTGCCAGGGCACTGGTATACAGTTGCTAAGGTGTTTTGAGTGGTTGGCAGGGAGTTGCTATGCAGTTTCTAAGGTGTTTTGAGTTGCTTAGGTCTTTTGAATAGTTGTCAAGGTGTTGCTATGCAACTGTTAAAGTGTCCTGAGTGGTTGCCAGGGAGCTGCTATGGTGTTATGAGTGGTTACCAAGGTGTGCTATGCAATTGTTAGAGTGTTTTGGATGCCTCAGTGTTATTAAGGTGTTTTGAGTGGTTGGCTGGGAGTTGCTATGCATTTGCTAAGATGCTTTGAGTGACTTCCAAAGTGTTGTACAGTTGCTAATGTGTTTTGAGTGCTTGCCAGGGTGTTTTAAGGTGTTTTGAGTGGTTGGCTGGGAGTTGCTATGCAGTTGATCGAGTGTTTTAAATGGTCACCAGGGTGTTGCTATGCATTTGCTAAGATACTTTACTTCCAAGGTGTTGTACAGTTGCTAAAGTGTTTTGAGTGGTTGCCAGGGTGTCGCTATGCAGTTTTGAAGGTGTTTTGAGTCAGGTATTTTGAGTTGCTTAGGTGTTTTGAATTGAGTGTTACTATGCAACTGTTAAAGTGTTCAGAGTGGTTCCCAGGGAGCTGCTGTGGTGTTTTGTAGTTGCCAGGGTGTTGCTATGAAGTTGCTAAGGTGTTTAGAGGTTGCTGGATGGTGTTGCACAGAGGGCCAGGGAGCTGCTAAGGTGTTTTGAGTGGTTGCCAAGGTGTTGCTATACATTTGTTAAGTTGTTCTGGATGGTTGACAGGGCAGGGCAGTTGCTAAGGTGTTCTGAGTTGCTTAGTTGTTTTGAATAGTTGTTGCTTAGTTGTTTTGAATAACATGGTGAGTGGTAGCCAGGGAGCTGCTAAGGTGTTTGAGTGGCTGTCAAGGTGTCGTTAGGCAAATGTTAAGGTGTATTGGGTGGTTGGCCAGGCATTGCTATTGAGCTGATAAGATGCTTTGAGTGGGTGCCAGGGCACTGTTAAAGGTATTTTGAGTGGTTGCCAATGTGTTGCTACGCAATTGTTAAGGTGTTCTGGATGGTTCCCAGAGTGTTGCTATGCAGTTGCTAAAATGTTTTGACTGGTTGCCAGGGCACTGCTATGCAGTTGCTAAGGTGTTTTGAGCGGTTGCCAGGGCGCTATTAGGGTGTATTGAGTGGTGACCAGGATGCTGTTAAGGTGTTTTGAGTGGTTGGCAAGGAGTTGCTATGCAGTTGCTATGCAGTTGATATAATATTTTGGATGGTTGCCAAAGGTGTTGCTATGGAGTTGCTAAGATATCTTGAGTGACTTCCAAGGTATTGCTATACAGTTGCTAAGGTGTTTTGAGTGGTTGCCAGGGTGTTGCTATGCAGCTGTTAAGCTCTTTTAGGCATTTGCCAGAGTATTGTTATGCAGTTGTTAAGGTGTACTGAGTGGTTACCAGGGCATTGTTATGCAGTTGCTAAGGTGTTCTGAGCAGTTGCTAGGGTGTTCTGGGTGGTTATTAAGTGGTTTCATACAGGCCCAAGTCAAACCGCCAGACATAAATCAAATTATGCAGTAAATTCTAAGAGCTCTTTGGCAAGTATGTGTTGAACATGAGGGTGCGTTTAGCAAAATCAAAATAACTACAAAACTGTTTGGCTTCGGCTGTAAAAAAAGTGATTCCACACGGTTTGAACAGTCAAATCTGTCTTCACAGTACAGTTCTTTCTTGCTGCTGTAAGGAAACAGATGCCCATCAAAGCAGGAGGCTAGAGCTTATTACAGGGTTAGAGCTCCAACAATTCTGAGCCAGTTTCCACAGAGCCTCCTCATCGCTGCTGGTAAGAAATGACAACCGTTTCATTTGAACACTTGTCGGCCAACACTCGAACCAACATCTAATCAAGTTGAAACCTTAGTTTTCACTCTAGAATCCACAGACGTCCTTCACATCTTCGTTACAAATGCGGGAATCTCTCTGCTGATGGTGCAGGAAAGCGGTGGACGTTCTTTATGGTGGCATTAGTCATTAAATTACTCACATTCTGTTTACAGTACAAAGCTTTTAGGAGTTTAGTACAGCACCCAGAGTGCTTGTTCATTACTGAAGTGTCTCCCCGCTGCAGAGAAAAGAAGACAAATAGGTCCTTTTCCTTAAGAGCCCTAATACTATAAAACACACCATTCATCAGATCTCGCACTGAGGCCAGTGAAAGGAAGGAAAATAATGCATTTAACAACATTTAAAGTCAGAAACCCATTTGTCCAAATGCCCAGTCATAAAGACCCAAAAATGAAATTTCTGTCATCATTTACTCAACCTCAAGTCATTCCAAATGGCTTTCTAACTTCCACACAACACAAAAAGAGGAATATAGATGTTTTTTTACATGCAACAACTGAACATTATGCCCTAAAGCTTCTGAATAAACCATCAAAGCCGATATGACAATATTTCAAGTCTTTTTAATCCATATGAGAGCTTTGAATGGAAGCCCGTTTCTGCAATTGAATAAAAAATAAAAAAATTCTCGCAAGTCTGACTTTTTTCTTGCAGTTGCGAGTTTAGATCTTGGCGTTATGACTTATTTCTCGGAATTGCGAGATATAGAGTCAGAACTGAAAGATATAAAGTCGCAATTGTAAGAAAATAGTCTTTTTTTTCTCAAAACTGGACTTCATAACTGGCAATTGCGAGTTTATATCTTACTGCTGAGAAGAGAAGTCAGAATTGCAAGAAAAATGTCTGAGTGTTCGCAATTGTGAGAAAAAGGTCAGAATTGCATGTTTATATCTTGCAAGTCTGACTTTATTTCTTGCAAATGTAAGTTATAAAGTCTGAAAAACCTTTTTCTAGCAATTGAGAGTTTATATCTTACAATTTTGTTATTTAGCGTGCATTAACAGGCTTCCATATGTTTGTGTGAGGAACAGACTGAAATTCAACTATTCCTATTAAAAGATGGAATGATATACGGTCAGATTTTTCACCCAATCTTAAAATGCACTTAAAATCTTATGCACTTAAAACATAGAAAAAACAAAAACCTCTTGCACTTTAACAATACTGTTTGGTTTGATATAAAATGAATACCAATAAAAGTTCTTTTATTGGGGAATGTTAAATTAACCATAGCTAAAGCTCAGTGCGAAAGAACGACGAGTTTTTACACTTTAGTAAATGAGAAAACAGGCTTTTGCACAAAGGTCAGACCAATTCAACCCTACTATACGATAGCTGGAAAATGAGAAGTCATTTGTTTAATGGAGGAAGGCTGGAAACTGCTAAATGATTTGAAAGAAAAATTGCAACCGTATTGCAAACTAATTATCAACAATCCAGTAACCGTACAACACAACCAGTCAGATTCATGCAATACAGACAATTAAGAACTAATAACATTACAGGCTGGTTAGCTTGGTCTAGTTAGTCCAGCATGCTGCAGTTAAAAACTCAACCAGCAGAGGCAAACCCTGACCCAAGTGAAAGCTCTAGCCAATCACAATCAGTCAGATTCACTGACCACAATCCCACTTCTACAACAGAGCCAATCAGACCCATTACCCACAATCACCATCGCACAGCAGAACCAATGAGACCAATTAGCTGCAATCATGCTCGCACGGCAAAATCAATCAGTGTCTCCATTCAGTCCCAGAAGAAAGAAAACAATTTCTCATGTAATAAAATGGACAAAACAGACTCCTTATTACTGCTAAATCAATCACAATGAGCCCAAAGCGCCCGAGTGGTTGTAAACCCAAATGCTGTTTTACAGAGAAAATAAACATGTCACTGTTAATCTGTCTATGAGATTAGAGAACCTTCTACGGCGCAATGGAAGAGAAGGGAGGGAGGCATATTTTAGGAGATGCCAAACTATTTTTCTGCCTCTTTGTTCTTTCTTTTGTGCATTTCAAAGTGGAAACAACAGCTGAGATTAAAACGAGAGAGACTGATTGCACTGATGGATATAAAGAAAATATGTGGGCTGAGAAGGTTTTAAAAGGGATAGTTCACCCCAATGATTTATTCTTGCTGCCATGGAACACAAAAGCAGAATTTTTAAAGTGGCGTTGTTAACTGAGGGGGCGACAACATTTCAACTAAAAATGGAGAAGTATTTACATTTTGTCTAGGGTTGTGCCCAAATAGTCAATTGGTATTCGTAAAGGCACGCAAAGCAAATAATAAAACACATTCTACGGAGCCCCTAAAGAGACATGGTTAGCCGCTTGCTAGCGGTAACCTGTTATATTACAAGTACATAAAATTTCCCTTACCACATAAACAGAGTAAGGAGCAAATGATAGCATATTCTGAGTACAAGTGACAAACATCTAATCTTGTAAAATGTGTGGTAAGTACTGCTGCTCCACAGTATACATGGAGTATGTGTGATGGTGTATCTCGAAAGTGAAAGTAAAAAGCGAGCGTGAAGTTGTGAATCAAAAGTGATTTCAATACCCCACATACTAATAGCGGCTCTCTGATGCTCTGAATTTATATACAGTATAATTACCCAACAATATAACTATGAGAAAAATCACTGAAATATATTTTTCCTCCCAACTCATATTTATTCCCTTTGAGTTCCGTAGTACAAGTCATTTCCTTTCAAAACACGTTATTTGGATTCAGGCACATTCAGAATCAACGTGCAAGTTTTTGAAAACGATACCGCTATGTGCATACACGTTATGTTATGTGCACAAATTATGTTTTACAAGTAACATTGCCAACTTCTAGCCTGACATGCATAATACAGCATTTTTATTGTTTTTATTTATGGAAACCAGCCTCTGAATAAAAATATAGAAAAGGTCATTGCGAATATTTATCTCACAGTTCTGACTTTTTTCCCCTCGCAATTGCGAGTTTTGTGTCTCTCAATACTGACTTTTTTCTCAGAAATGTCAGATATAAACTTGCAGTTGTGAGTTATAAAGTCATTCTGAGAAATAAACTTGCAATTCTGAGATATAAAATCAGAATTGCATGATATAAATTTGCAATTGTGAGTTATAAAAAGTTATAAAGTTGTAAATTGTTATAAAGTCATTAAGAATTCCTAGCTTAACAAATTAACATGAAAACTGAAAATATGAAAATTAAAATAAAAGCTAATCAAAACAATAAATGCTATAACAGTATATCAATAAATTAAAAAAAAAAAAATTAAGAATAAACATTTTTTTTTTTTGTAAAATTTCAGAAAAGCACCATTAAAGGATTAGTTCACTTTCAAATAAAACAAAAAAATTACAGATAATTTACTCCTTTTGTCATCCAAGATGTTCATGTCTTTCTTTCTTTGATTTTCCTTGCACGTTCACTTTGTAAACACTGGGACGGTACTTTTACAGCGATGTAGGACGATTTTAAAATTACAGGAGAAAATGAGATGGGAGTTTTTTGACATCCCTTAACTGTATTGACCCAGATTACACAGAGTACGCAAACGTGTGGCAGAGCTAGACAAGACAAGCATTTGAGGTTAAAAGTAAATAAACTTTTTTTATTAGAAAATGACATTGTTTAACTTTATAAAACCCTTCTTCCTCGGAACCCTGGGATCGTTTAGAGCCCTTTGAAGCTGCATTGAAACTGCAATTTGGAAGTTTAAACTCATGGTCACCACTGAAATCCACTATATGGAGAAAAATCCTGAAATATTTTCCTCAAGAAAAGAAGAAAGAAAGACATGAACATCTTGGATGAAGATGAAGGATACATTTTTGTTCTGGAAGTGAACTTCTCCTTTAAAGAGATGAAAACCAAAACCATTAATGATTATTTAATGAATCATTCTTTTGAGTTTGATCTTGTAAAAGAATCAGTTAATATGATCTCTTCCTCACACAAAGCAGTCAAAAGATGCTTGAAATTTCACTTTTTGTGCTGCACAGAAGAAAGTAAGTCATACAGAATAAATGATGGCAGAATTTTCATTTTTTGGGATGAACTATCCCTTTAAAGAGCTCAAACTGAAGCCTAACATGTTTGAATAATATTTGTTGATTTTCTGCACATGTTCATATTCAGCTACTCCATCACGAGAAAACCAAACTCAATGTCAAAAACTTCCCTAAACATGTCAAATGTTGTGAGGATCCACATTATCTGCCCACACTTCAGAGAGATTTATGTGCTCCAGCAGAACATAAAATGTCTTTATTACTTTGGCTAACATGAAAAGTGACTTCATGAATACTTTCCTCGCTGTTGACCTAGAAACATAAACCTTTAAGAATGCTCAATAAAGTATTCACGGCTGCTGTAATCTTTCTGTGTAACTCAACTCTCTGTTTATGAGAGGCTGTTTCTACTAGCAACACATCTGAGGATTCTGTGTGTTTCTTTTCTTTGCGTTAATCGTTAGCATTAACGTATCTCATGCTGCATTCACGCCATGCCGTAATTCCGAGATGAAAGCACGTGACATTCTACTCTATCTGAATTACGTGTTTCTATGGCAACACTAACAACGCCAAAGCCCTCACGTGTTCCTGAACCGCCGCCAGGTTCGTTTTGGCGCTACTTAGGCGCTACCTCCGAGTCCGACAGCATGGAAAGCTATGAGTAAAATGTCACGCGTTGTCATCTCGGAATTACGGTAATTACAACCTGGCGTGAAATGCCATGGAACTGATCACTCAAGAGCTGCATGATGTCATGACAAAGCTGATGCCGATTGGCTGAAGACACCACAAGCACACATGGTGGCTGAATGCAAAGAACAAACTACTCCTTCAGTTTCTCTTATATTATTAGGTTGGCTTTCTCAAGATCTGCTACTAAAGCTTTTTATTATTATTCTTCTTAGCCAAATTTCTGAACGCTTCTCCTCCTAGAGCTTTCAAGCTAGAACCACCAAACTCAGCCCAGATCTTCAGACTGATCTGACTCAGGTTGCTGTCTCTTTTCTAACTGATTCGAATTATAGTTTTCGTAAAATTAAAGATTAAAAATCATACAAATCCCATAGACTTACATTGATGGAATGTTCAAATGAGCAACGCTATTCAAACTCCAACTGTCAAAATTCAAATTTAAACTCCCAGAATCCCCTGAGACTAAATCAAGACTTCCCTTCTATGTACTATTTCTAATCAATTCAAACTTCCATTCTAATATTTCTAATCTATTTATCTATCTAGCCAAGCCTAGCAACTAGAATCATGCTAACAACTTGCTAATCATGCTAGAAACATGCTAACAACTTGTTAATTATGCTAAAAACACATTAACAACTTGGTAATCATGCTAAAATCATACTAGCAACCTGCTAATCATGGTAAAAACATGTTAGCAATCTACTAATCATGCTTAAAACATGCTAGTAACTTGCTAATCATGCTAGCAACATGCTATTAACATGTTAATCATGCCAAAATCATGCCAGAAACATGTTAGCAACATGTTATTCATACTAGAATCATGCTAGAAACATGCTAACAACATGTAATCATACTAGAAACATGCTAGCACCTGCTAATCATGCTAGAAACATGCTAGCAACCTACTAATCATGCTTGAAACCTGCTAATAACTTGCTAATCATGCTAGCAGCATGCTATTAACATGTTAATCATGCCAAAATCATGCTAGAAACATGTTAGCAACATGTTATTCATACTAGAATCATGCTAGAAACATGCTAGCACCTGCTAATCATGCTAGAAACATGCTAGCAAAATGCTAATCATACTAGAAACATGCTAGCACCTGCTAATCATGCTAGAAACATGCTAGCAACTTGCTAATAATGCTAGAAACGTTCTAGCAACCTGTTAGTCATGATAAAAAAACATGCTAGCAACATGCTAACATCTTGCTAGTCAGGCTAAAAACATGGTAGCAACTTGCTAATCATGATAGAAACATGCTAGCAATCTGTTAATCATGCTAGAAACATGTTAGCAACTTGCTAATTATGCTAACAACTTGCTAATCATGTTAAAAACATGCTAGTAACTATCTGAGACTATATATCTATGTTTCAAAACATTCAAACTTTAACCTTTTAAAACTATTTTAAACTTCAACCTATTTCAGACTGAAAACCATCGAACTTAAAACAGTTTCGTTTCTTCTTTAAACTTTTAAAAAAATGTTAACTTTTCAAACTTTTTCAAACTTTCTGGTCCGGCTTTCTCTTAAAGCTTGTCTTAAAGCTGTTGGAAACGTAAAAGTATCCTGAATTATCCGGAAATCTTTATCTGTAACATTAAAGACAGGAGGAAAAATTCAATTTTAGTTAGAGCCCTTTGTTGAGCCTTGTTTTAGTTAATTGAAATAAAGCTGAAGTATAAAGTATAAATATTAGATGAAAAAACTGTTTAGAAATGTTGCATTACAAAGTAACTTAAATATGTTTAAGTAAAAGTAGCCTACTAAAGTTTATAAAACTTAAATTAAAACTGAAAATATAAAAATAAAACTAATTCAAATTATTAATAATGTAATAATATACAAATAATATTAAAACAACACTTATTTTGTCACACGTTTAACAGCCTACTTTTCTACTGATAAAGCTGCAATAAAATAAAATAAAATAAAAATATTAGATTAAAAAAAATATGGAAAAAAGAAATGTTGCTTTGCCAACCAACTGACTTAAAATAAGTTTACTTTGAAAAATAAAACTAAAAAAAAATAACTATTTTAAACTATTAATAATACAATATAAATAATATAAATATAAATAATATATAATACATTTAGGTCAAAGTACTAACGTTTCTAAAACTAAAGTTAAAATGAAAACTAAAACTGAAAATATAAAAATAAAGCTAATTCAAATTATTAATAATATAATAATATATAAATAATATAATAACAATTATTTGTCACACATTTAGGAGCCTTTGCTACTGAAAATACTGAAATAAAGCTGAAATTAAATAAAATATAAATATTAGATTAAAAAATAAAATAAATAAATGTTTCCTTACCAACTAATTGAATTAAAATATGTTTACGTTAATTTTTTTAAAAATTTAAATAAAAAAAAATCAAAATCAAAACTAATTTAAACTATTAATAATAGTATAAAAAGAATATAAATATAAATAATATAAAATAAGTAATAGTCAAAGTACTAACATTTCTAAGACTTAATAATATAATAGTATATTAACAATATTAAAATAACACTTGTCACACATTTAAGAGCCTAGTTATACTGAAATACTATACTGAAAAAGGTGAAAATAAACTAAAATATAAATATTAGATTTAAAAATGCAAAAAAAAAATAAATGTTGCCTTGTCAACTAACAGAATTTTTTTGTTGAAAAATTAAATGAAAAATTAAAAGATTAAATTAAAATAAAAACTAATTTATACTATTAATAATACAATAGTATATAAATAATAAATTTTTTTTTTAAATATATAAAAAACATAAATAAAATGTTGCCTTGCAAGTCAAAGTAATAAAATTTCTAAAACTAAAATTAAAATGAAAACAAAATGAAAGCTAATTTAAGTTATTAATAAAGAGTATAATAGTATATACATACTAAAATAGCACCATTATTTTTCACACATTTAACAGCCTAGTTTTCATGAACTGAAATAAAAATAATATATTAGATTAAAAAAAATACACAAAATGTTGTGAACATAAAAAAAAAAAAAACATTAAAAAAAACTAATTCAAAATAATAAAAGCTATTTTCATTTTGATATATATAGTTTATATAATTACCACAAAAAAAAAAAGAATAATAATAATGTATAATAAAAATGGTCCATATAATTCATGCACTGTATTTTGCTATATTTCAGAAGGGAAAAAATCCATTTCACACACTGAAAACCTACAAAAACAAAATATTGCTTTTTACATTATTGCATTTGCAGATGCTTTCACCAAAGTGACTTACATTGCATTCAAGCTACAGTATACCTTTTTTAACTTGCATTCCCATGCATTCCCTGGGAATTGAACCCATGACCTCAGTGCTGCTAGCTGTATGCTTGACTGTTTAAGCTACTATATTAGTTGCATAAATGCTGATTTTAATCCAATTTATCAGAATAATGTTTGTGAATGGAAAACGGTGTAGGTGTAGCAACGGCATCCAGCAGCGAGGGCAACAGGGTCACGCAACCGAGCCAAACCTCGACGCCTTGAAGTTTAAAGCATTTCTTGAAAGCGCAGTTTGTGCATGTTGTTTTTTTCTGGATGTTGTGCTCAATTGGCTCAGACATGAGAGGAGCGTTTCCTCACTGATTAATGATGGGGTCAGAGCTGCTCAGTATATTTAGTCGAGTGGACGGACGGACGGACGGACGGTCGGCGCTGAAGGTGTGCAGTTCAAACACAGAATGATGTTTGCTCGCAGTGAGACCCTCAGTGTTTGTCCAGGCCCTGCTTTACTCTTAAAACAACTCACCCCGGACAGAAATAATCTCAGAAGAGAGGAAAGATTAATGCAGACAGCACATATCTTACATGCAAAACTTTATGAATAAATGTTACGTTCACAAAAATATTGTTTCAGTAAGCAAACTTAATGAAATTGTTTAAAAGAATTAGAGTAAAGAAGAATGTATGATTTTATGAAGACATTTTGACTACACAATGCTAGTATGTTGTGGGTGGTTGCTAGGGCGTTGCTAGGGTGTTTTAGGTGGTTGCTAGGTAATTACTTAGCACTCTTTTGATGTAGACCGCTATGATATATTAAGTTCCAACTCTAAATATATTTTATTTTATTTATTTTATTTTATTTTTACATTTTCTTCAATGTTTCAGCTCAAAATAATTTTGCTCACTCTGCTAATTTATCATGTGAATTAATATAAATAATTATTATACATTTATTTTGAGCTAGAACATTGAACAAAATGATAAATAAAATAATAAAATAAAATAAAATAAAATAAAAATCACTGAATAAAATTAACACAATAAAATCAAAATTAGTGCAATAAAATCCTAAAACAGTAATAAAATATAAATAATTATTATAAAATTAATTTAAGCTGGAACATTGAACAAAATTCTAAAATAAAATAAAATACAAAACTCAACAAGATTAAAAGAAACATTTAAAAAATCAAATCTTAAAAAGAATCAAATATAGTGCAATAAAATCCTAAAAAAGTCAAAGAAAAAAATCCAATAAAATATAAATAATTATTATAAAATTATTCTGAGCTGGAACATTGAACAAAATTCTAAAATAAATTAACATAAAATAAAATACTTAAGATTGATAAAATAAACACAATAAAAAAAATCTAATTTTACAGAAATACAATATAATACAATAAAATCTTTAAAAATTAAAAAAGAAAAAAAAAAACACTCTGATAATTCAACATGTAAATTAATATAAATAATTATTATATTTATTTTGAGCTGGAACTTTGAACAAAATCATAAAATACATAATACAATAAAATTTTAAACAAAATAAAATAATAATAATAAAAAAAACAAATAAACAAATAAAATTAAATAATAAAATAAAAATCTAATCTTTATCAAATAAAAATAAACAAAATAACAAAATAAAATAATAATTTAAAAAAAACTAACAAAATAATACTGTAAAATATTAAACAACATAACATATAATAAAAATAAAAGCATATTAAAATAAAAATCAAATACGACAAAATATTTAAAATAATTATATATAAAAGTCAAAATGTATTATATTGATTAAATATATTAAAATATAAAATATTTAAAATCTAACAAAAAATATTAAAAACAAATTACAATAAAATAAAAAATGAAATCCTTAAAAAGCTAATAAAATTAAACAAAATAATAAAATACAATATTAACATAAAACACATTTAAAAAATAAAATAAAATAATATTTAAAATAAATTAAGAAATGAAAAAAAAAAAAATTCGAATAAACGTATTTCGTCAACATTTCTCCACAGAGGGCGCTATGGACTGGAGACGGTGCGATAAAACCAATGAACCTGTTCTTCGACAACACCTGATAAACTGGCAGTAATATTGTACTAATGTATGCAGTAATACATTCAGAAACAGCGATCCAAACTCTTGCAGAGCAAAATCCAAAAGTATCCCGACCACTTTACACTCACTCTCAGGTAGTTCCCCCAACTAAATCAATATTATTCCAGCAAGTGGGTCTAACTTTGCCCTCACAAGTTTGGCAGGCAATCCAACGTGCTGGTGGAAAGCCAGATACAGTAGCGGCGAGACAACCTCTCGTTTCTGGCAAAACATCCGTTAGCATGTGGCGCAGCGATGTTTAATCGCTTCTGAGAGAGAGAGAGAGAGAGAGAGAGAGAGAGAGAAAAAGAGGTGTCGGTTGTGCGAGCTGGCAGGCCGTCACATGCAAAGCCAGCACAAAGTCTTCATCTCATGGGCTATTAGGCGACGCACAGACGGGACGAAAGAAAAAAGGGTGTTGATGAAATGCAGACGTCAACATTAGAGCAGAATTTAGCATCCTCCCCCCGACGCCTCTTCCCAGATCGCCTACGTCTAATGAAGGAGCCCAGTGTTTGTCCTCCGAACAGCTCGTAAAAGAAATATCGCCTGCTTCTATTTGTGCCCGGCGTCCTTAGTGAGCACTACTGTACGCAATGAGTGATGCTGGCCGTCTTTAAACAACAACCACGGTCATTTAAAGCTCAGAGTTTATGAACTGCCCAAACTGCAGTGCAGTTGACCCTTCACTTAAAGGGACAGTTCACACAAAAATGAAAACTGAGCATCACTTACTCACCCTCATGTTGTTCCTAACTTTCTTTTTTCAAAAGTTAGTTGACGGTAGCCATTGACTTCCATAGTATGTATATATATATATTTTTAAATATTTTATTTTTGCTAAATATTTAATTTAGTATTATATCGTTATTATTAATTATACATTTATTTTGAGCTAGAACTTTGAACAAAATGATAAAATAAAATAAACAACACTGAATAAAATTAACACAGTAAAATCAAAATTAGTGCAACAAAATCCTAAAACAGTCAAATTTAAAAAATCTAATAAAATATAAATAATTATTATAAAATTATTTTCTTCAAAAGTTAGTTGACGGTAGCCATTGACTTCCCTAGCATATATATATATATATATATATATATATATATATTTTAAATATTTTATTTTTGCTAAATATTTAATTTTGTATTATATTTTGTCTTTTTTAAATTTTATTTTTATTATTTTATTATTTATCATTTATCCTTTTATTTTCAAAGATTTTACAAATTTAATTTTTTTGTAAGTGTACTCCAGTTATCATTTTATAAAAGATTTATCAGTTTATCTATTTTATTTTTTTTTTCATTTACAGATTCATTTAAATTTATGATTTAACAGAAAATATGGCAAACATATTTTCTTATAGTTTGAAACATATTTTGACTGTATTTTATATATAATTATTTTAAATTATGATTTTGTTGTATTTGATTTGATTTTTATTTTAATATGCTTTTATTTTTATTATGTTATGTTGTTTAATATTTTACAGTATTATTTTGTTAGATTTTTTAAATAAAATATTTTTGTATTTTTATTTTTATTTTGTTTATTTGTTATTATTTAGTTTTATTTGTTTTTTTGTATTTTTTTATTTTATTTAGTTTTTTAAAGATTTTATTGTATTATAATTTTTAAAGAGTTTATTGTATTATATTTTATTTCTGTAAAATTATTTTTTACATTTAATTTAATTCATGTTTATTTAATTCAATTTTGTTAAATATTTTATTTTATTTTATTTTAGAATTTTGTTCAATGTCAAAATAATTGTATAATAATTACTTATATTTTATTGGATTTTTTATTTTACTTTTTTAGGATTTTATTGCACTATATTTGATTCCTTTTAAGATTTGAATTTTTTATTATGTTTATTTTAATGTTGTTGAGTATTTTATTTATTTTAGACAGATAAATATTATTTAGTTCTGCTTAAGTCTACTTTCTACTTGAACTAGAAACTCATGTTTGTTTCAACTGTTCAGTTACCAACATTCTTCAAAACATCTTTTATATGTTTGACAAAAGAAAGAAACTCAAACATGTTTAGAACAACTTGAGGGTGAGCAAATAATAGAGAATTTTCATTTTTGGCAAACTGTCCCTTTAAGGCTCTTCTTAAAGGGACAGTTCACCCAATTCTGTCATGATTTATGTTGTTTTTTTTTAATCAATCAATTAATCAAATAAATAAATAAATAAATTCCACAGAGAGCAAGAAAATACTGTTTAACTCTTCTTTACTCTACTTTCAACTTAAAAATTTCATGTTTAATTCAATGTGTTATTTGCAATTTCTTCATAATTATTTATGAAATTCTTAAAAAAATATATTTATAGAAGCTGTAAATTTAAAAAAAGATAACTGGAGTACATTTACAATAAAATAACATAAGTTTAAAAAAAAAAAAAAATCAAATAAAATAAAATCTAAAAAAATAATACAAAATTAATTTTTGATTTATTCAAATAAAAATAAAAATATTTAAAAATAATAAAATATTCAAAAAATAAAATATTTGTTTAAAAATAAAATATTTAATAAATAAATAAAGAAACAAATGATTTACACAATTTCTACTTTAGTCTTTCTACAACATTTCATGTTTAATTCAATGTGTTACTTGCCATTTCTTCATAATTATTTGTGAAATTTCTTATGAACAATGTTATAAATAACAATAACAAAGTTATAAATAAAAAAAATATTGTTACAGTACATTTTACTAGAAAACACTATTTTAGTTTTTCTACATCAAAATATCATGTTTAATTCAGTGTGTTACTTGCTGTTTCTTTATAAGTGTGACATTTACTACCAGTTTGTAAGTGAAAACTGTTTTCATGCTAAATCTTTGGCATCATACACCATTTTTTTTTTAGTGTGAGTCTGATATAACTGTAAGCACTTTTTAAAGTCAGAAAAATGATTAATAGCAATGGTTTGCAATGTCACGGTTCAATCCAGCTATATGAATAATATCCAATCAAAATTTGACCACTTTATGAGCACATTTTACCAAAAACCACATAAATCCCCAGCTCATTCCTTTAAGATGTTTAACAAAGCTTGTCTGAGTTTGCAACACTAACCCAAAGAGGTGGCACCCAATGTAGAATCAATACAGTTAGAACATGCTGAATTGCTCAAAATACGAAACCCGCACATTTTGTTTAGTCATCTAAGACTAGTCTAGACAGACTACGCAGACAAAACCAAAACCAGCCAATGGGAAAGTGGTGCAAAGAAATCAGACGCACAGAGAAAATGTTGCACAAATGACGTGATGCTGATATGACAGTTCATAACCGTCAATCACAGACAGGCAAAGCTCCAGTACGGGTTGTGATCAAGGTTTTCTCTCAGACGAACGCTGTCAGACTGAAAGCAGTCTGCTAACAGACGAGTCGGTCGGGGTGGAGGTTCAGGGTTGGCAGAGGACCTGCTAAAGGTTGTCGTCTTTTCAGCACCTCATAAAACTGCACCCAGTGCCATTGGCCCGGTTTGGAATAACTCGGAGCGTTCCAGACGGAGCTCAACTTGTTAAACGACGTCTAGTCGAAAGCCAACAACATCCAGTTATGAAAGACCCCATGAAATGGTTAGATGTATTAAATTTTTAAATAAGGAATTTGGGCAGTATAGGTCTCACCTACACAGTATTTCATGCAACTGGTTCCTGATAAAACATCTACTATAACTATTTTATTTTTTACTTTTTTTTTTTTTTTTTGCATGTTGCATTAAAATATATAGTTATGTATCATTGAAAATACGGGATTTTTATTAATAATATACATTGTTTTTTTATATGTTTTGTTTTCATTTTTAAGGTTTAGCAATTTTGTTGTTTTTTTTAAAATATGTCTGCAGCTAGTTTTTTGATATTCAGTTTTAGTTTTAGCTAATTTTGTATATCAGTTTAAACTAAAAAAATTAAAGCAATGTGGACTGAAATATAATCAATAACATTTTTTAAATTTATTATTTATTTATTTTATTTTACTTAAGTTAACATTAATTTTATTTCAAATAATTTAAATTATTTTTAATGGTATCAGCCTGCATTGAACCTTGAAATACTAGTTCATAGTAACATTTTGCGTTGGTTTTTATTTTTATATCGGCCATTTTCATTTTTAAGTTTTAGCAATTTTTAGTCATTTTTTATTTGCCTTTATTGCATTTCAGCTTTAATTTAAGCTATTTTTGTACAACAGATTAAACTAAATAAAAAAAAATGAGCAATGTGGACTTTGTAACTAGCTGAAATAAAATCCTTTTTATTTATTTATTTTATTTTACTTAAGTAACATTAATTTTATTTCAAATAATTGTAATTATTTGTATGGTTTTAGTTTGCATTAACTACATTAACCTTGCATTGAACCTTGAAATTAAACCTGAGTTATTAGTAATATTTTGCATTGTTTTTTGTTTGTTTGTTTTTTTATCTTCCATTTTCATTTATGTCTTTTTATTGCATTTCAGTTTCAGTTTTAGCTATTTTGCACATGATGTTTTGAAATACTAGTTTTTATTAATATCTTGCACTGTTTTTTTATTTTTATATCTTCCATTTTCATTTTAAATTTTCTTAGTTTTGTCATTTTTATTTTTTAAATATGTCTTTTTATTGCATTTCAGCGTTAGTGTTAGCTATTTTTGTACAGGAAGTTAAACTAAATGTAAATAAACAATGTGGATTTGGTAACCAGCTGACATAAATTATTTTTTTGTCTATTTTTTTTTTTTTTTAAGTTATCTTTTTTAAGGTAATTATTTTTTTTTTTTATGTTTTTAGTTTTCATTAACTATATTAGTCCAGCATTGAATCTTGAAATACTAGTTTTTATTATTATTCTAAAAATCTAAAATCTATCTTCTGCTGTCATTTTAAGGTTTTAGTAATTTTGTTGCATTCTGTCATTATTATTAGTCATTATTAGGTTTTAGTCATTTTTGTACATCAAAATAAACTAAAAATGAGCAATGTGGACTTGGTAACTAGCTGAAATAAATAATTTTATTTCTATTTTTTATTTACTTTATATTTTATTTTAACTTAAGTTATCATTTTTTAAAAAATCATTTTTATTTTATTTATTTATTTTTTTTAAATAATTAAAATAATCTCCTGGTTTCAAGTTTTAGTAATTTTGTTGCAGTCTTTCATTCATTCATTTATGTATTTATTTATTTATTTATTTATTTATTATTTATTATGTCTAGAGTTTATGTGTGTGCTGTGTTCCAGTACAATAAATAAAAATGAGCAATGTGGACTTTTTTCGGCAGTTAACATTTATTTAAAGCAACAAAACTGTTTTTATGGATTTAGTTTCCACCAATTGTACTAACCACGCACTGAAACCAGCACTTTCTATTCATAGTCAGTCCAGAGCCAGTGAACAAGACGTATCATCAATTTTACATGTGCATATTTGCTAAAAGTTTCATTTTTAGGACTGCGCTAGCATATAAATGAGGGCAGAGACCAAATTAACACCAATTTTAATTTCAGGGGGTCTTCAAGAAGTCAGCTTTTTGATACAGACTGAATATAAATTGTGCGGTGTCAAAAATGACTTGCAAAATCTCAAATGAACTTTTTCAATGCATACTTACAGTTCATGAATTGTTGAGCTGCTTACGTAAACGCGCTTTCTTAAAAAGTAACTGCAATGGCTTCAAGGACAGCTTAAATCGGAGAGTTAATCAAGGTGACTTCTTGTTGTTGGACTCTTAAAGCTATCCGAGTGCCATTGAGTTTTTACAGCAAATTGACCTCTATTTGAGTAAAAGGGCTTTATATAAGGCCATATTTTAATTTAAATTCACCATAGTTTGCATCTCGCATTGAAGAAGCGTTTAGGTTATGCACTGAACTATTATGCATAAATTTATATCAAAAATGCATAATGATTCTAGAACAAATACACTGATGAATGCAGACCTGATTAATTTTCATAATCAACAGTAGATTAATTCATTTACCCTATTTAAATACTGCCTATGAAGGCAGCTGCTTTCTAAAGTAGCAACAATTGATTCAGATGGAATTTTGCATTAAATAAGTAGCATAAAAATATATAGCACCTGTAATTTTTAGATAAAATAGTCACTTTGCATAGTTTGCATGCTGCATTGCAGAAGCATTTAGGCTATGCATTAAATAAAATAAAAAGCACAGGATGCACAAACAAACAAAAATGTATATTAATAACCCATAGCATTTAAATAAAATGTCTATATTTTTAGTATTGTAAAGTTGCATACCATTGTTCTATCACAAATTTCCTGTGGTGTCTTCAGTTCATTCATAAGCCGTGGCATCATACTAATAACATAAACTGACAGCATTTATCACTTCATCACACCTTTGATGTTAATGCGTGCTCAGGCAACAAAAGTCTGACTTTCTTTTGACAATCACCAAGTGTCTGAGGAACGCTATCTTTGACAAAATCAGCGATCGTTATCTCACGGCCCTCGAGGCTCATCCGACAGACAACGACGAGCAATGCCAAAACCCAGACATGAAAAGAGTCCAAGTCTGAAAGAGCCAGAGGATGTTTCCATCAGAGGTGAAGCACTGCATCCAGACAACCTGAGCGGATCACAGAGTGCAATGTTTGGCCGGGGTAGAGTCACGTGACTTTTTTTTTGATCTGAAAAAAATTGAGGTGAGAATATGAATCGAGGTTTGTCAACAGACATCAGTCCTTTCAGGCACACTTCAACCCTTCTCGCAAACAACTTCACTTCCATGTCTGACGTATTTTTGAGTGCAACAAGATATGCAAAGAGAAAATGGTCTGCACTTGATTTTATGCACTCGGAATTGATTAGGTCATGCACAAAAAAAAAAAGGTGCATAAAATCATCCAATATGTGAATGTAAATGGCCATTCGGAGAGTAAAATGCATACATGAACAATTGCATGCATGCAGAAATCCAGCTGATACTCTCATATGTTGAACGAGAATTTAAATGCAAACTTAAGTTCGTAATCTATACATAATCAACGTTCAGCTCATAACATAAGGGTTTCGACAGGTCAGATAGCAAGCAAGTGAATATGTGAGCATCTGACAATTTCCCAGTTTCTGCCCATATCCAAACCAAATGTATTCAGCTCATTAACCTAATCAGTGATTAATTTGCATTAGATTCATTCACTTACATCTACTTTCAAACTGACCCTTTATCCCAATAGAATATGACATTAAAAAAATTGCTAAGCTAAAAATGCAGTACTTTAACAACTACAATACAAAAAAAAATAAACATTTATTTTTCATATTAAACTACTTTTTTTTATTCTTGATAAACTACCTTTTTGTTTAACATGTTGATGAGTTAAAATGCAGTACTTTAATAAGTATAAAAATACATCTAAAGCACAAATATTGTGTAAAATAGTCACTTTCAAATTTTTAAAATCATTTTTTTAAATTTTTACAAGTATTTTAAACTACTTTTTTGTCAACACATCATGCTTGATAAACTACTTTTTGTTTAACGTGTTGAATTAAAATCGCAGTACTCTAATAATCATTGAATAAAATATATGGAAAACACCAATACTGGGACCAATAGTCACATTAAAATTATATTTATAAGTATTTTAAACTACTTTTTTGTTGACAGTTTACTTTCGATAAGTTACTTTTTGTTTAACATGTTGCTATGTTAAAATGCAGTACTCTAACAAATATAAAAACATTTAAAGCATAAATATTGTATAAAAAAGGTCACTTTTAAATTATATTAAACTATTTTAAACTACTTTTTTGGTCGACACATTACTTTTGATAAACTACTTTTTGTTTAAAGTGTCGCTAAGTGTAAATGCAGTACTCTAATAAGTATTAAAATTCATTTAAGGCACAAAAATTGTGTAAACAAGTCACTACTAAATTATATTAAACTATTTTAAACTACTTTTTTGGTCGACACATTACGCTTGATAAACTACTTTTTGTTTAACATGTTGCTAAGTTTACATTCGCAGTACTCTAATAAGCATAAAAATATATGGAACACACAAATATTGTGTACAAAATTTGTTTTTAAATTATATTAAACTATTTTTAACTGCTTTTTTGTTGATAGTTTACCTTTCATGAACTACTTTTTGTTTAACATGCTGCTAAGTTGCTCTAACAAAAATAAAAATAAATTTAAAGCACACATATTGTATAAAAAAGTCACTTTTTAAGTATATTAACCTATTTTGAACTACTTTTTTGTTGCTATTTTACCTTTGATAAACTACATGTTGCCATGGTAAAAATCAAAGTACTCTATAGACAACAACACATAGAACACAGAAATATTGGTAGAAAGTGTAACTTTTAAATAATATTAAACCATTTTTGTCTAGTAAAAATGTAACTTATGTCATCTGCCCTATTGGATTGCTTTTTAATGAACTCATCTACGCAAAGCAAACCTGCAATGCAGCCTTCACATTTGCGTAAAATTGTAAAATTTTTCCATCGTTTTACAAATGTTAAGGGAACATTCCATTTTATCATATTGCAAAACATTATTGGAATGTTACTTTTGAAAGTTTTCCGTACATTCCGAAACAAATAACATTTAAAAAACATTAGACAAATGTTTAACTAAAATGTTTTCCATGAACAATACATAAACAATTTTTTGTTCTATTAACATTATTGGAAGAGCGCTAACGAGTAGTCAATTTGTATGTTCTTAACTTTGAGAAAATCATATCACAACGTTTAGAGAATGTTCCCTGTTAGCTGTAATGATGCTTTAAAACGCCACCCTATGGAGTCACTAGGATTCGGCACACAGGAGACATTTAACTGAATTAGTACGAGTTTCCCGGCCTTTCCCAGGATCTCCCCTCATGGCGTCGGGGAACTTCGTGCCATCTTGGTGCGAGCTGGCAGACGAACGCTTCATTTTCACCACAGCTGAATTCGTGGAGTGTTTTTCCATTACCGAGCAGAATAAAGCATTTCCTTTCATTCATTTACTGCAGTCTCTGAAGCTTGGACCAGCTCCCCGGAATGTAAACACATGCAGTCTGTAAACAGACTCACACAAACACACACTCGCTGAGATACACACACAAACACACACATCCATCTTGCTGTCCTACAACAACATTGTCTGCATTGTGCTGTTTTGCGTTCACCATCTGAATTACCCTAACGACATGACAAACTAATAAGACACGCATTTGGTCAATATGTAGCGGTTTTAATGATGTAATCAATGATGCTGATTTGTCTTCTAAACAAACATCTTGTAAAAATTAGGTCTGTAAGTCAAAGGCGCAATGATCCTCACGCAGCACTTCCTGTCCCTTCTTCACATACCTATAAATAATAAATGGCCAATGGATAGATAGATAGATAGATAGATAGATAGATATAAGTGGCTTAAATGTTTACTCCTAACCCTATCTTCAAAAAATGTCAGATAAACCAATAAATGATGCTAATAAATAGGCAAAAATCTACATGTTTTTCTCCAGAAAATTCAAATTATAGCTGGGTTGACAACATTACCCTTACGAAAGTTAACAATTGCTTTACTACAAATAAAACAAACCATAGTTAAATCATGGTAACTACAAATTAACCATGGTTTTGCTACACTAACCATAATTTAACCATGGTATTTGTAGTAAAACTGTAGTTATACAAATGGTAGTCAATATGGCAAAAAAAAAAACAAAAAAAAACAAAAAAAAAACAAAACATGGTTACTACACTTTTACTACAGTAAAACCATGGTTCATTTTCAGTTGAAGTGTGAACGAATCTCCACTAAATATTATTTCTAGCGCCTGCCATCCAGTCACAATAAGCTTTGTGTTTTGTTATTTTTGATAAGAAACGAACTCCGAGCTTTCAAATTCTGTCAATTTTATGATGAAATTCAAACAACAAATACCGTTTTGGCGCTCTTTGATGTCACGCGACAGATCGCTGCGGCCGCTTCACTTCAAACTGCAGCACGGCGCGCTCGATTATCTCTTCCGCTTTACAACTAATATGACGAAATACACATGAATGAATGAACGTCAGAACAAAAGGTATGTTGAAACAGTACAGCTTACTGAAATGTATCGTATCTGGTCGCATGTCGTCGCTTATTTGGTGTTTAAACCGCGAAAAGACGTCAGTAAAACAGCTTGTAAATAACTGTCATATTTCCCTCAGGAAAGACATTCAGTGACAACGGCTCGATAGCTAGCTAGAAAAAAATACTACAGATGGGAGCATTTTGATAAATAGAAGCACTACATTATATATACATTATAATCTTTTTATTTAACATGTTAGTCATGCTTCGTTTCTTATTTGTTTGAATAAAAGATTTATGAAAACACTTACAGCCATGAGAAACCACGGTTTAAATGCTTATATTTCAACAACGAACTGGATTAGAAACATAATTAAGCCAATCTCATTATAAATTTGATATTAAAGGGATTTTTGTGCTATTTAAATGTTTATATAGGACTCAGTTTTTATTTGTGTGTTGATTGTTATATCTAAAAAATAAATACCAATTGAATTTAGACTCCTAAGATTAATTTTTCCCTTTAATATTATACTAACGTATATGTTACCTGTATAAACTAATAGTTTACAGCATTATTGTATCTGATATCCAAAATCAAATCGAAATAGGTGTAAATATCCCTAATACAGATAAACTTAATACATTTTGCTGATGAATGCTGATAAATTAAGTTCATACAATTATCCAAAACACAAGTCTGTCTGAAGTGTCATATCAATTTTTGTCAGTTTTATTGATTTCATGCATTTGGTTCTGCAATTGGTGGCAAGGAATGTAAACAATGCCACTGAATTGAATGAAACTTGCATATTTTGTTGATTATTGCTGCTGAAAATGGAGAGTTTTTGTCATGTTTTGGGATATACTAATTGGTCGAACTGGGAAAACATTTGGAGTACTTTAGACTACCAAAAGTTATAACAAATCAAGGAGAAGAGTGCAAAAAAACTGTCTAAGGAGCAAAAGGCATTTGTGGTTTGCCAAACTGAACCAGGATTTCCAAGGCAAGAATCTTGACAACATTCATGTTTCTTCTTATCATTTCCAGTCAGGTAGGTAAAATATTTGGCTAATACTGCTTTTACATATCTTTACCACCTATTAACTTTAGTTTGTCAAAATATTGTGCCCTTTCCTGCTTACTAAGTCCTTCTCTATATGATTTAGCAGCTTCCACGCGTTTTTTTTTCCATGGTTTATACAGCATAAATTAGCAGAACAACGTATTCAGTAGTACATTATCCATGCAATCCATGCTGTTGTTTACATCCAAATATCGCAAACATAGCCACGCAACCGGGGAACTGACCAAATTGTGATGCATGTGCAAACCCTCTATAATGCAAACAACTAAAATGTGCTTGCGAACTGAACAAGCTAAACTAGCCGCAAGCTTCTATAGACTTAAGTAGGATATTTTAAGATTTGACCATCACCTATATCTCAATATGCCACCCACTGCCCTTCCAAAATGCACTGCATCATCAACAGGCCATAATTTACTCTCTTTCCAAAAGTCTCAGCTTTCAGCTCCATCTGGCCTAAAAAAATTGGGTACACTCAAAAGACTTCTGGATCCCAGAAGAGCTGCATTGTAGACATAATCTGAGGCATGCTGTTTACATTACGACCCAATAAATAAATGTGCTCTTGGAGAGGTCAAGGTCAGCAGAATCTGGACTCCATGCTTGTGTGCATTTACTGATGCTTACAGTACAAATGAGGTAAAAAAAAGAGAGGAAGATTAGATAAAAATGAGCTTGTCGGGCATTGTAGATGAATGTTGTGAAAGTAGAGCTGCTACCTTTAGTGTTCATGGAAATCTAAGCTAAGATTTCCATTATAATAGTACAGTGTCAAAATAGTACAGTTGAGGTCAAAAGTTTACACACACCTTGCAGAATCTGCAAAATGTTAATTATTTGACCAAAATAAGAATGGTCATACAAATGCATGTTATTTTTTATTTAGTACTGACCTGAATAAGATATTTCACATAAATGATGTTTACATATAGTCCACAAAAGAGAAAATAATAGTTGAGTTTATAAAAATAACCCTGTTCTAAAGTTTACATACACTTGATTCTTAATACTGTGTTGTTACCTGAATGATCCACAGCTGTGAAAACAGTTAAACTGCCTGCTTTTCTTCAGAAAAATCCATCAGGTCCCGCAAATCCTTCGGTTTTTCAGCGTATTTGTGTTTTTGAATCCTTTCCAACAAAGACTGTATGATTTTGAGATCCATCTTTTCACACTGAGGACAGCTAAGGGAATCATATGCAACTATTACATAAGGTTCAAACGTTTCCTGATGCTCCAGAAGGAAAAACGATGCATTAAGAGCCAGGGGCTGAAAACTTTTTGAAATTAAAGATCAGTTAAATTTAACTTATTTTGTCTTCTGGGAAACATGTAAGTATCTTCTGTAGTTTCTGAAGGGCAGTACTAAATGAAAAAATATGATATTTAGGCAAAATAAGAAAAATGTACACATCTTCATTCTGTTCAAAAGTTTACATCCTCGGCTCTTAATGCATTGGGTTTCCTTCTGGAGTATCAGTGAGCATTTGAACCTTCTGTAATAGTTGCATATGAGTCCCTCAGTTGTCTTCAGTGTGAAAAGATGGATCTCAAAATCATACAGTCATTGTTGGAAAGGGTTCAAATACACAATTTTGGAAAACCAAAGAATTTGTGGGACAGAATTTGTGTTTCGGACAAACAAGGGAAAAAACAGCTGTGGATCATTCAGGTTAAAACACAGTATTAAGAATCATGTGTATGTAAACTTTTGAACAGGGTCATTTTTATAAATTCAACTATTATTTTCTCTTGTGGACTATATGTAAACATCTTTTATGTGAAATATCTTATTCAGGTCAGTACTAAATAAAAAATGACATGCATTTTATATGATCCCTCTTGTTTTGGTAAAATAATTAACATTTTGCAGATTCTGCAAGGTGTATGTAAACTTTTGACCTCAACTGTAGCTTCAATTATTTAAGCAAAAACATCTCGAAAGGTCTTGATAAACACACATTTTAGTCAGATGTGCCCAAATTAACAGTGCTTACAAATAAACTGGTAACATTCCACCCTGCAAACCAACCACCCAGTATTAGTTATAAATTCAGGACCTCTGTCCTTAGTGTGCATGGTTTGCGTGTTCTTGGGAATGGAGATGGCATTAATTCAATGTCATGAAGGAAAATGTGAGTCAGAGGGTTTTTATACTGACATTGCGGCTGCTCAGCCCTCGGCGTCTGAGTCCTGATATCGATAAATGCGCCACAACAAATGGAAGGAAGTCTCATGAAAAGAATTAATTCCCTTGAGCGGGAACAATGTGTTGCAGACCTACAACAGAATTAAAATGAATACAACAAGCCATTGTGCCGTCGCTTCTAGAACTGTTGACGTTCAACGAATAACAAAAAGCCTCAACAGGAAGACATATATATGAAATTCCTGTTAAATATAGATTCTCCTCATGTCTGACATTGCTGTCGTATAATCCCACTCGGTGCCTGACATCACTGTGAATAAGCCGGCGCTTTGCTCCGGCGGCCCTGCTTGTGTTTTCTTAACAGGAGTCGGATTATCACAAACACCTCTGTGCAAACAGCGCCGTTACCTGCCGGGCCGCTGACAGACGACCCGCGACAACTCAGATTCCGGCACGGCTCTGACGGCTCGTCTGAGGACACGGCCATCCGTGACAGGCAAGAAAATCCTAATTAAAGAGAATGAGGCTGGATTTCTTATCCACAGTCACTTTCACTTAAATCCGTTCAGGGTTGTGACTAGTTCCGGCTGAGAGTTTATGTACGCCACAAAATGAAGCCAATCAGGCCGGGATGTTCAGACAAGGTGACCGCCTTCTTAATTCTGTTCACGGCTTAAAGATTCGACAACCAAAACGCATTACTTTCCACACTTCTGCTACCTGCTGCTTTCAACTGTGTATTATCTGCACATATGGTGAATGCCACTCCTGCAGTGTTTTGCTAGTTCTTGGATTAAATTTTATATTTTTATGAGACAAAATACTGCACAAAACTGAAGTGGTCATTCTGAATAGCATGCAATGTATTGACAGCCTTGTAAATGAACAGTGCACTATTTCAGTTTAAATACATTTCTTTTAGTGAAGGCTATACACACACAGTAAGAGTTTTTTTTAAAATAAATAGATTTTTTTTTTATAACATTTTATAATGTTACAAAAGATTTTTATTTCAAATAAATCCTGTTGTTTGAATCCTGAAAAATAAAATGCATCACGGTTTCCACAAAAATATAAAGCGGTACAACCGTTTTCAGCAAATGAGCAGCAAATCAGCATATTAGAATGATTTCTGAAGGATCACGTGGCACTGAAGATTGGAGTAATGATGTTGAAAACTTACAATGTTTTGCATTACAAGAATAAATTACATTTTAAAATATATTCAAACAGAAATTAGTTATTTTAAATTGCAAAAATATTTCACAATATTACTGTTTTTACTGTATTTTTAAACAAATAAATGCAGCCTTGATAAGCAGAAGAGATGTTTTTTCAAAAAAAAAGAAAAAAATCAAATCTGACCTCAAACTTTTGAATAGTAGTGCATAATGCAATCTGATCAAAGCAAATAAGACAAAACTGCTTATTTTACATAATTACATACAATTTCTAACAGACAGAACAACAGATACTTAATGCACTTTTACTTCAACACAGGTCCATTCCTTCTCATCAGCATCACTTAAGCTTTTTACAAGGTTTGAGAGCTTCGTCATTTCACTTGACTGTCAGCCTTGACTTCAGCTACTCTTATCATCAAAGCCTTCATCCTGTCTGAATTCATACTCAAACAGCCTATACACCAACCTCATGTACATTTAAAAGGAAAAGAGCCTCTCTATATTTGAACATCCCTCCTGTAGGGTGAGGAGAGCTCCTGAGGACTCAGTTTCTTCTCTCATTTTGGGCTAGAAGCTCTTCTTTAATGGCCAGCTGTGGTGAGATCATCTCAACATGAAGTTTCTCGACTAGCTCCCTGCCATCTGTTTCGGCAGACGCGAAGCCACTCTCATGATACTCTTACAGGAAGGATCCAGAATTAACTTTTTTGCCACACCTGTCAGTGACTGGAGAAATTTCAGTGGCCATAACTACTTGAAACATGAAATTTCATGCAAAATCGTAAAAAAATTGTTTTCCCTTGAGACTGCGTTAGTTTTACCTAAAATATAAGATCTGAGCTTTTCTTCATTAAAGGATTAGTTCACTTCCAGAACTAAAATTTACAGTTAATGTACTCACCCCATTGTCATCCAAGATGTTCATGCCTTTCTTTCTTCAGTCGTGAAGAAATTGTTTTTTGAAGAATGTTCTCCATATAATGGACTTCAATGGTGCCTGTGAGTTTAAGTGTCCAAAATGCAGTTTAAATGCAGCTTCAAATGGCTCTAAATGATCCCAGCCGAATTAGAAGGGTCTTATCTAGCGAAACAGTCGGTCATTTTCCAAAAAAAAAAAAAAGTAGATCCTTTTTAACCTCAAATGCTCATCTTGTCTAGCTATGCTCATGTGTACTCTTTGTAATCTGGGTCAATACAGTTAGGGTATATAGAAAAACTCCTATCTCATTTTCTCCTCCAACTTTAAATTCATCCTACATCACTGTAGAAGTACCGACCCAGTGTTTACAAAGTGAACATGCAAAAAAAGTGGAGAAAATAAGATGGGAGTTTTATGACAGTGTATTGACCCGCATTACACAGTACGCATGTGCATCGCATAGCTAGAAAAGACAAGCATTTTAGGTTAAAAAGTATATACATTTTTATTATTTTTTCATTTCGCTAGATAAGACCCTTATTCTTCGGCTGGGATCGTTTAGAGCCATTTGAAGCTACATTTAAACTGCATTTTGGACGTTCAAACTCGAAGGCACCATTGAAGTCCATTATATGGAGATAATTCCTGAAACGTTTTCCCTCAAAAAGCATAATTTCTTTACGACTGAAGAAAAAAAGACATGAACATCATGGATGACAATGGGGTGAGTACACTTTCTGTAAATTTTTGTTCTGGAAGTGAACTACTCCTTTAAGCCATTTATTAAACACAGAAAATACCCATATCTACTGCACATCTAGTGCAAATCCACTGAGTGTTTTTACGACGCGTCATCAGTCGGCAATACTGGCAGCATGGAATGTAAACAATGGCACTAAACTGAATAAAACTCTCATATTTCGCCAATTATTGCTGCTGAAAATAGTCAATTATTGTCATGTTTTGGGCTTTACTCATCAATCGGACCGGGAAAAACATTTGGAGTACTGCAGACTGCCAAAAATTATAACAAATCAAGGAGAGGAATGCAAAAAAACTGTCTGAGGAACACAAGGTGTTTGTGGTTTGCCAGACTAAACCAAGATTTCCAGAGCAATAATCTTGGTAACATTCTAGTTTGTTCTTATAATTTCCAGTCAGGTAGGTGAAATATTAGGCTAATGTCTTAATTTATACTGTTCGTACATATCTTTACCACCCATTAACTTTACTTTGTCAAAACGTTGCGGCCTTTCCTGCTTACTAAGTCCTTCTCTATATGATTTAACAGCTTCCACATGTTTATTCCGTGGTTTAGACAGCATAAATTAGCAGGACAACGTATTCAGTAGTACATTAACCGTGCAATCCATGCTGTTGTTTACATCTGAGTATCTCCAATATGGCAGCGCATCTGGGTAGCTGACCAAGCAGTGATGTCAGTGCAAACCTTAATACAAGTTATTCAAACAGTGTTTTTCTCCAGGGTCATACGTGTTAAGAAAGCTAACAACCTCTAAAACTGAGCTTTGTAAAAGTTAAAATAGCAATTAGTCATTTTCCAGTGTCTATTTCAACGTCGAGTAGGTTGTGGGTCAACCTGATTATCGCTAATTATGCAGGGATGATGTATTTTTGTAGGCCAACAAAAAAACAACAGGACTTTTCCAGTGGCATTTAATTTAATGCAGAAAATTAGCTCTGAGACCAACAAAAGAATCATAGATTCTTACACATTTTGCTCATCATCAGCTGAAGCCTGAATACAATCGGCAGAAGTAAAAAGCCAAACGTAGCCTAAGTGACTTGAGTTTAACGTCACCATCGTTAAGTTTCCGACAACTCTTTCAGTCTTTATTTAAAAACATTTCCCTTAAAGTTTGAGTTGGAATAGTTTGCAAGAGCGTGATTATAAACAAACAAGGCTGTGAAAGCAACTAGTGAGTAGATGAGTTTACCTGTTCAACATGATGACGCTCTATGTGCCTGACAACCTCTGTAGCTTCATTTAGACACTTGTTAGCTAATGCATTTTCCGAGACAAGTAAAGCTTTAAGGAGGTTGTACTGGTGTATTTTATGTCGTAGAATAAAACGTGAAAATAGCTTAAGCTTGTGTTCACGACCAATTATTTTAGGCATTTAACCAAAAACCCATTCATTGGCTTCAGGACGATGGAAACGAAAGGGCCAAAATGCTTTCTTCTGGGTTTTGGGCTACAAAAATACATAATCTCTTCTGCACTCTGTTGTACGGTATGGACGGTTAACGTGTGCAGTTTCACTAAAATGAAAGCATAGCATAAAAACAAATTTCGTTTTTCATGTTTAAGAGGACTTCACCTATTCCTAGTGTCAACTCCACCCTTGCCGCTGACATGCTTAAAATAGATTCCTCTCTAAGACACTCTGGATTTTACACATGCATGCGAAGATTTGAGAAAGCAGGAGGTACAACAGTGAAAACGCTCAGATTATCATACATTTCACATTTGTATTTCGTAAATAACATCCCTGAATTGAACTCCTAAAAAGAATAAGAGCACACCGTGTTAAGAAACGCAAAACGCGGTCATTTAATGCATTAATCCAACACTGATTTCCCTATAAAAGCCTTCAATTAAGATGTATTTCCTCCCTCTTCATGTGACATTCACACGTTTAACTAGGAAGGCATTCACGCGCTCTCGCTAACACCTACAGATGTGGTCTCCACACTTCCTCTGAAGCTGACCGCACCATCAGTGTAAACTCTTAATGATCTAAACCCAGCAGTGTCACTTCTGGCTTAGTAATTGTACGTTAGAGCGTAAAGCGCACACAAGCTATGTATATACCTCCAGCCCAACCCGCTAATTAGCCGAGGCATGTTTGCTTTCCTTCTGTCTCCTAACGATGCCTGCGACGAGAGGAAAAAAAAGCCTGTACTGCCACTCTTGCCTGCTAACAGTCACCAACAATTAAGTTATACAGAAAAGCCGTTCCACTCCAAATGCCTTTTATTTTAAGATATAAACTCAAAAAAATAGTTCACCCAAAAATTAAAAATATACCCAAAAATGAAAAGTGTAGCATCACTTGTTCACCAGTGGATCCTCTGTAGTAAATGGGTGCCGTCAAAATGAGAATCCAAACAGCTGATACATCACATTAATCCACAATTAATCCACACCACTCCAATCCATCAATTAACCTCTTGAGAAACCAAAAGCTGCATGTTTCTAAGAAACAAATCCATTAAGGCACATGATAAACTTAACATTGTCACTTCTGACTAAGATATGAATCCATAATGTTTCCTCCAGTGGAAAAACTCCATCTGTTGTCCTGTTGTCACATCAAAATCCACCCGCATATTTTTTTAGGACTGTTTTGGCTTGTAAACAGTGCTTTATCTTTGCATATTTCTCTCCTGATTCAAACTTTTCACTGGTGAAAGGAATGTTATAGATTGTGACTGTTAAAAACATCTTAATACAAACATGCAGCTTTTCACTTCACAAGATGTTGATTGATGGACTGGAGTGGTGTGGATTACTTGTGGATTATTGTTATCAGCTGTTTGGGCTCTCATTCTGATGGCACCCATTCACTGCAGAGGATCCATTGCTGGGCAACTGATGTAATGCTACATTTCTCCAAATCTGATTAAGAAACAAACTCATCTTGAATTACAATCTTAAAAATAAAAATAAACAAAACTTCAAAATCTGTGTTTTTGGTATGGGTGTGTGTACTTTACGTTAAAGAGTGGAACATCCAAGAATTGAGAATTGAAATTTACCACAAGACCATGTTTTATTCATAAATTGAAGATAAAACATTTACAACCCACACTCTTAAAAATAAAGGTCCTTTAAAAGCTTCTTCACAGTGATACCATTTTTTCTTCAGAGAACCATCTCTTCCTTACCATTTTATAATCTAAAGAACCTTCTTTCAACACAAAGAACCTTTTGTGAAACAGAAAGGTTCTTCAGAAGTAAAAGGTTCTTTATGGAACCATTTAGACAAAAAAGGTTCTTCTATGGCATCGTGAAGCACCTTTATTTTTAAGAGTGCATAGGAAGATCTCAAGAGACCCTACAGTGAATTAATCTTCTGGGTTTTGACGTCGCAGAACTCTATGCCGTAGTACTTTTCTTTCTAAGGACAAAAACAAGTTTGATCCGTCTTATCTGTAAGGGCTTCACTAAACTCTCGCAGTGGCAAACTCATTTTGGGTTTTGCACACTTCAAATCAGACTGAACAGTAAACATATTTCGCCATGTGGCCGACTATAAATGCTTCAACTCTTGCCTCAAAAATGCACACTCCACTTTGGGACAAAAATAAAGGAGGAAAACTGGTGAGAGATTTTCTGGATTGTGGGTTAAATGGAGAGAAAGCGAGACATTTGTGAGAAAGACGTGCACTTTCAGAGAGGAATGCATAAAATACCTTATAAGAGCCACCAAATTCTCATTTCTTAAAGTAGAAATTAGTTTTGACAGGTTTCTTCCATTGCAAAGGAGATTTAATGGAATAGTTGTTATAAGCTAAACATTTGTACTAAAACTCTGCCTGAAATGCTTCTGAAAGAAAGAAGTAAAAATTGGTGTCATAAAAATATAGTTGACACAGAGAGATAGCCGCACAGATGTTTTAATGTGAAATACTGAGATCTCTGACTTTTGAATGTACTGTAAAGTCTTTTTTTTTTAATCAGGAGAGAATTGAGAAGCAGAAAAAGTCAATTTAATTTCATTACTGTTTAGGAGAAACAGCTGAGATATTAAATTCTCAGTGTTTTTTTTTTCTTTCAACTTGGATACTCGGATAAGTTGTTTTTCAAAGAATTAGATGATAAATGTTTGAAGATTACAGTGAAATTACATTTAATTACAGATTTTGGGGGTCCCAAAAAATTAGCACAGTTCGAGACATTAAAACCTCCAGTGATACTCTAGAGGAGACATGTACGAGTCCAAATGCATGCATAAATCATTTGGTTTTGCGAGCAATGATAAATGTTCATAGTGTAATTTCTTTTGATTATAGATTTTGGTGTCCTCGCAAATATGAGCATAGTTTGAAACATTAAAATATCCTCTGAAAATCTTTAAAATACACATATGAGGTCTTTTTCTCAAGAGAAAAAGTTCTCTCTATTTAAGCTCATGGCAGTCTTTACAAAACTATTGAGATATTATAGTGATCTCAGTGTTTTTTTTCCCATCCAAATGCGTGCTCAAATCATCAGTTTTCTAAGAATTTAATGATAAACATTTGAAGTTCACAGTAAAATTATCTTTGATTTTATATTTGGCAAATTGGAGCACAGTTTGAGACATTACAATGTCCTCTGAAACTCCTAAGGGGACACATATGGGGGCTTTTTCCTGAACACAAACATTTGAAAAGCATGAAATTTGAATTTTTGAAATTTAATTTCATGGCAGTCTTGGAGAAATAAATTAGATATTATATAGATCTGAGTGTTTTTCCATCCAAATGCATGCTCAGATTATCTGTTTAGAAGATTGTATTAAAATTACCTTTGATTTTACATTTTGTCTAATTTGAGCACAGTTTGAGAGATTAAATGTCCTCTGAAACTCCTTAGGAGGCACTTATGAAGGCTTTTTCCCCTTCAAGATAAACATCTGAAAAGCATGAAACTCAAAAGTATTCATTTTCCTTTCATTTCATATATTGATAAACATCTAAGATAATACTGAGATCTCAGTGTTTTTTCTTTCCAAATGCATGCTCAGATCATTTGTTTTGGGAGAACTTTATGATAAACATTTGAAGTTCATAGTAAAATCTGTTTGATTTTAGATTTTTGATTTTAGATTGAGACATTAAAATGTACTCTGAAACTCTTAAGGAGACACACATGTGGGCTTTTCCTCAAGAGAAACATCTGAGAACCATGAAACTGAAAAGTCTTCATTTCCCCTCCATTCAATATATTGCGAGTCTTGAAGAAACATTTGCGATATTACTGAGATCTCTGTGCTTTTTCTGTCTAAATGCATGCTCAGATCATTTGTTTTGGGGGAATTTTATGTCTAGAAGAAACATTTGAGATATTACTAAAATCTTAATGCTTTTCTGTCCAAATCCATGCTCAGATCATTTGTTTTGTGGAGAATTTTATGATAAACATTCAAAGTTTATATTGAAATTACATTTGATCAAATTTTGTGAAATTAGAGCACAGTTTGAAACATTGAAATGTCCTCTGAAATTATTAGAGAGACACATATGGGGTCTTTTTCCTCATAAGAAACATCTGAGAAGCATAAAATTTAAGTCTCAATTTTCTCTCCATTTAATCTAATGACAGTCTTGGTGAAAACTGAGATATTATAGAGATCTCAGTGTTTTTTTCCCCATGCAAATGCATGCTCAGATCATCTGTTTTTGTTAGAAGTTCATAGTAAAGTCATCTTTCATTTTAGATTTTGCCCAGCACAGTTTGAGACATTAAATGTCCTCTAAAACTCGTAAAGAGACGCTTATGAAGGCTTTCTACCTCAAGAGAAACATTAATTTCCTTACATTTAATTTGGAGTCTAGAAGAAACATGTGAGATATTAGTAAAATCTGTACTATTTTTAGTACAGTTGAGACATTAAAATACTTTCCAAAATCTTAAGGAGACGCATATCTTTATCTTAAGAGAAACATCTGAAAATCATGAAACTGAAAAGTCTTCATTTCCCCTCCATTCAATATATTTTGAGTCTTGAAGAAACATTTGTGATATTACTGAGATCTCAGTGTTTTTTCCTGTCTAAATGGATGCTTAGATCATTTGTTTTGGGAAACTTTAATGATTAAGTTCATGCTGAAATTACCTGTGATTATAGATTTTTGATACATGTCAAGTCTTCTTCCTCAAGAGAATGAGTCTACATTTTCTCTCCATTTAATCTAATGACAGTCTTGGTGAAAACTGAGATATTATAGAGATCTCAAGTGTTTGTTTTTTTCCCCATGCAAATGCATGCTCAGATCATCTGTTTTTGTTAGAATTTTATGATAAACAATTAAACTTCATAGTAAAATCACCTTTGATTTTAGATTTTGCCAAATTAGAACACAGTCTGAGACATTAAATGTCCTCTGAAACTCCTAAGGAGACACTTAGGAAGTTTTTTTCCCCTTAAGAGAAATGTTTGAGAAGCTCAATAACCTTCGTTTTCCTTTCATATAATGTATTGAGAGTCTAGAAGAAACATTTGAGATATTACTAAAATCTTAATGCTTTTCTGTCCAAATCCATGCTCAGATCATTTGTTTTGTGGAGAATTTTATGATAAACATTCAAAGTTTATATTGAAATTACATCTGATTACATTTTGTGAAATTAGAGCACAGTTTGAGACATTAAAATGTCCTCTGAAATTCCTAGAGAGACACATATGGGGTCTTTTTCCTCAAGAGAAACATCTGAGAAGCATGAAACTTAAGTCTCAATTTTCTCTCCATTTAATCTAATGACAGTCTTGGTGAAAACTGAGATGTCCCATGCAAATGCACGCTCAGATCATCTGTTTTTGATAGGATTTTATGATAAAGATTTGAAGTTCATAGTGATCACCTTTGATTTTAGATTCTGCCAAATTGAAGCACAGTTTGAGACATTAAATGTCCTCTAAAATTTCTAAGGAGTCGCTTATGAAGGCTTTTTACCTCAAGTGAAACATTCGAGATGAACCAAGTCTTAATTTCCTTTCATTTAATTTGGAGTCTAGAAGAAACATGTGAGATATTACTAAAATCTCAATATTTTTTTGCAAAGTTGAGACATTAAAATACCTTCCAAAATCTTTGGAAAGACTTTTATCTCAAGAGGAACATCTGAGAAGCATGAAACTTAAGCAAAACTCACCATTATCTCCTTTAATCTCACAACATGCTAAAAATGCAGATTAAAGAGACCTCATTCTCAATTTTCTCTTTCATACGAGGTTGTTCGCTTCCAGATATTCTCTAAATCGAAGCGACGAGAGCTCATCCGTCCCCGCCTCTGACAAGGCCATTGCTCCAGACTCACAAAAGAATACTCCAACTTCATTGAGTGAAAGGCAACACAAAGCAAACAAACCCCCAAACCGCTGTCACGCCACCCCTCCCCGGCAGGCCTCCGCTGCTCTCCCCTCCTTCCCGGGCTCCTGCTATTCAGGGGAAATGTGTATTTCCCACACTGGAGTTGTCCAGCAGGGTCTGCCCGGCAGGGGTTTTGCCTCGGGGTGAACGGGGAGACGGACTAGAGGTTACATCAACAGACACACCGCTGCGGCATGTCACATCCTCACCGCCGGTTGCCTTGGCGCTGTTAGCCAGCAGCTCCGGGCCAGGAGAGCGAAAAGCTAAACCGAGCCATTCTCTTTCTGTAACATCAGGGTTTACTTTTTTCGCCAAGTCATTTATTACACATGGGTTTTTAAAAGCCTCTTTATCCCATTTACTCGGAATTATGATTATTATAATGAATCATGATCATTTCACGGTGCTGGTAACCTGCAATTATGGCCACGCTGACGAAGGACAAAGACGCTCATGGTGAACATCTGCGTTTAATAAATACTGACCTGACAAACGACACCCTTTAATCACTCACTGTCGGTTTTATACGCTACTGATGCGTTTGACAGACAAAACACTCACGTCCAAAGACAAAAACTCATTTCCATTTGTTACAATAATTCACATGAACTAATTAAGTTCATTTAAACATTTACTAACACATTATTAAGAGGAACTTAAGAGGAGCTACCACGAACTAACAACGAACAGTTATATTTTAAACAAAGATTAATAAATACGGCAACAAAAGTAATGCATCAACTAATGAAGACAGAAGCGACGAGTGAATGAAAGTGTGACAAAGCAACAGAAAAAGTTGAAAATTAAGAAAGAATGAACATAAAAAGGAGAGAAAAACAACTGTGCAACAATAAAAAGACATTACATTACAATAAGTAACTTAAAAAAGTGAAATAAACCAACTGAATTAAAGAGCAAAAAAGAGAGCAAAAGAAAAAAAGACCAAAGAAGCATGAAAATAAAAGCATGAAAGAGCAAAAAGCAAAGGGAGAAAGAAAAATAATTGGTGAACAAGTTACAGAAAATTACAAAAAGCAAAAGGAAGATCAAACCGAGAAATAAAAGAACCAAGAAATAAATGTGACAGGACACAAAATAGGCAATGAAAAAAGGAGAGCAACAAAAAAAAGAGCAAAATAGCAAAATAAACGATGAAACTCTCTGCTATGACAGATTTCAGTGCGTTTCCTCAAACTCAACAACTCTGCCATCACATCTGGAGCACAAGACTCAAAAAGCAGAACAGCTTTCATAAACGACCCCAAACATTTCCGCAACATCATCCCAAACACACATGCGGACATCCAGCGCTGACCTGAGCGTCCGGCGGTGACGAACAGGTGCAGGTCATTAGGCCCGACGCTGCCACCTTCCCCTGTAAGATGTGCGTAAATCCTTGTTGTGGAAAATGAAAGAGTGAAAGTAGTTCTAATTACAAAATGTAAATATTGAGTTTTCCCACAATGGGAAACAGACCACCCAAGATGCAAAACAACCCCCAACCCCCTCCCTCCCGTTGCTCCCCTTCTCTGTCTCTTTCTTTCGGCTGTCCCGTCAGCGCGACAGGAAAAGGAAACCTTAAGAGCATCACTAAACGTAAATGTGCACATACCAGACGTGCACATGCGTACATGAGCGACTGCTGACATCACTTGCGTAACAACCCATTAGCCGCGACCTCCAAACGAAACGAAACGTAACATCCATTCCTCCCGTCCTCATGCAAAAGCGTGCTAAATACCCAGCGGTTTACCGCCCGCTTTTAGAGTCACAGGTGAACGTCAAATACTTGACTTTATGGTGCTAAATACCTTTAAATGGCCTCCTTGAGACTGTTTTTCAGCTCTCGGCCACATATGGAACTGAGCAACATGTGGTCGGCATGGATCGAGCCCCGGGAGTCGCCATTTGTTGACATTTGTTTGTGCGGAGAGCATGTCGGTGAGTGATGGGGAATGGAGGTGAATGAGGGCTCAGCTGGGATCTAGAGCTCTGCCCTTCTGGACCTGAGACATCTTCATTCTGATGTTGTTCTAGAGACCCTTAAAACACCTCATTTCAGAGCTGTTCTACATAGTCGTTATTGGTTTCTTAAAGAACCTTTCAATGAATAGTTCTTAAAAAGCATTTTTTTAGTTTGAGGATTTTCCACTGAAAAGAACCTGCAACGCAATGGAAAGGTTCCATCACTTTTTGAAAAGTAAAAATTCCAAAAGATCAAGAAACATTTTGGTTCCTCAAAGAACATTTCTTTCTTAAAAGAACCATTTTAAAAAAAAAATAAAAGATTCATTATTGACATTTATGGTTCCATGAAGAACCTTTAACATTCATTGAATCTTTTCACCGCACAAAGTGTTGATTGCACTCTAATGCCATAGAAGATTATTTTGGTTCTCCAATTTAAAAATAAAAAGGTTCTTTATTTTATGGTTCCATGAAGAAAATTTAACATTCATTGAATCTGCACAAAATGTTGATTGCACTTTTAAAAATAAATGTTCCAACAGGGGTTTTCACAGTGATGCCACAGAAGAATATTTTGGTTCCTCAAAGAACCTTTCAGTGAACAGTTCTTAAAAGAATAATTTTAAAAATAATTTTATGGTTCCATGAAGAACCTTTAACATTCATTGAATTTGCACAAAATGTTGATTGCACTTTTAAAAAGTGATGCCATAGAAGAACATTTTGGATCCTCAAAGAACCTTTTAGTGAACAGTCCTTAAAAATAAAGAAAAAAAAAATCATTTTTTATTGCCATTTATGGTTACATAAAAAACCTTTAAAATTCATTGAATCTTTTCATTCATTTCATTGCACTCTTAAAAATAATGGTTCCAAAAGGGTGTTTTCATAGTGATGTCATAGAAGAACATTTTGGTTCCTCAAAGAACCTAAGTGAACAGTTCTAAAAAGAACCATTTTAAAAATAAAAAGGTTTGTCATTGCCATTTCCATGAAGAATCGTTAACACTCATGGAATCTTTTCACTGCACAAAACATTGACTGCACTCTTAAAAATAAATGAAATGTTCCAACAGTGGTTTTAACAGTGATGCCATAGAAGAACATTTTGGTTACTCAAAGAACCTTTCAGTGAACAGTTTTTAAAAAAAAAAACATTTAAAAAGGTTCTTAATTGCATTTATGGTTCCATGAAGAAACTTTAACATTCATTGAATCTTTTTATAGCACAAAATGTTGATTGCACTCTTAAAAAAAAATGTCACAGTGATGCCATAGAAGAACATTTTGGGTTCCCCAAAAAAAACCTTTCAGTGAACAGTTCTTTATAAAATAAGAAAATAAATAAATAAATAAATAAAGAACCTTTAACATTTATGGAATCTTTTTGTTACACAAAAGGTTCATTACACTCTTTAAAATAAAGGTTCCAAAAGGGTGCTTTCACAGTAATGCCACTGAAGAACTTTTTGGGTTCCCAAAAGAACCTTTCAGTAAACAGTTCTCATGTATTCTTAGTGTGAAGAACATTTTAATAAACTAAAGAATGAAAGATTCCATGGATGTTAAAGGTTCTTCGTGGAACCATATATGCCAATACACTCTTAGAAATAAAGGTTCTTTATTAGCATCAATGGTTCCATGAAGATCCTTGAACATCCATGGAACCTGGAAGGTTCTTTGGTGAACCAAAATGGTTCTTCTATGGCATCACCACAAAAACACCCAGTTGGAGCCTTTATTTTTAAGAGTGTAAAGAACCTTTATTTTGAAAACAATGAAAAGGGCTCTTTAGATGACCAAAATCTTCTTAATACTAAGAAAAAGGTTTGGTTATCTGGAGAACCAAAACAGGATATTCTATGACATAAACATTTTGGAACTTTTACAGCGCATTTTTATAATCTAAAGAACCTTTTGTGCAATGGAACGTTCTTTATGGAACAATCAATGCATATGAAGAACCTTTACTATTAAGTGTACTTTTACAGCCAAATGTTGACATTTTCACTACATTACTAACCTGCCCACAAACAGGCGTATTGCATTGTTCTTTGTTCTTTGAAAACACATTTCAGCACAGTCATTTAATTCCCGAGCAATTTATAATTAATAAAATTTATATCAATCAATTCAAGCTTTTATTTTAGATGGGCAGGGGAAATAAAGTGCCTGGAATTTGAGTTCTATGGGTTTTGGATCTTTATGCCATCACTAAACACTTTCAAAGCAACAGTCAGAAATTATGGAATTTAGAGATGCTTCATTTAGATACTAGATCATACCATTGTAGAGGTGTTTCAGCGGTGCACGAACCTGTGAACTCTAAACTGCTTTATTCTACAGGTGCTTAAGAGGGATCTGCAGACGATTGCGACAAACCTCTTAAGTTAAGAAAAACTTTAGTAATCTTTTGTTTTTAATTATAACTAAGATTTATCTTAACTTTAGAAGTTTGTTGCAACTGGGCACTGCCCTCTGGACTCTAGAATGATTCATTCTACACTCTTAAAAATAAATGTTACTGGCATCGGTGATCCATGGAATCTTTACATTGCACCAAGTGTTCTTTAGAATATTAAAACGTTCTTTATACTATTTTGTTAAGAACTGTTCACTGAAGGTTCTTTAGGGAACCAAAAATGGTTCTTCTACGGAATTTCTGCAAAACCCCCATTTCTACACTACACATCTAGAGACTGAACTCAAAATCATTTCATTTTAGAGCCATTCAAAAGGACTTGTCCCATGGCTGACACCGCCTAATTTCTAAATATCTGATTTTTTCCAAACATTTGACACCATGCATGTGCAGTGAGCAAAAACGTACTGACTCTGGCAGGCAGGACTGCTTTTTTGAACATCTAGCAAAAGTTGTTAAAATGCGGTATGTTTTACAGTTTGATGCATCATTATTGCTGTCAGTGAGCAAATAAATCTATCACGAAATTCTCCACACGTTCTAATAAACACACCTGCACGGTATAAACAGTTCAAAGATGTTAAAAATACCTGTTTAAGTCTACTTGAGCGCTGTTTGGGGAAAACTGCGTCCCCTAAGTTGTTCTTACTGAGCACGAATCATCAAACAGTTATTTTTTCCCGGAGTCATTCCTCAGCCAAAAGGTACATATCATGTGGAGGGTGAAAAGGGAAACTTACCTTGCGGGTTTCTGCTGGCAGAAGCGCCGGCTGGCTGCTGGACAAAGGCGATCAGAGCGACGCTGAATAATCCAAAGCCAGCGCGCATCAGGACAGCAATGAACATCATATTAAACACCTTGAGGGGGCAAATAAAATCAAAGCGGACAATTGCGAGACTTTGAGTCCAAACGTGGATGACCAAGCTTTATTCCCGGCGCTGGAACACGGAGCGTCTGTTGGATGAGAGAGAGAGAGAGAGAGAGACAGTGTGTGTGTGTGTTTTATTTCTTGGTCTTGCGGAGATTGTGTGCGCGGAGATCAGGAGGAGAAACACGGTCGAGTTGAGCGCTCATGATCTTCAGTCCTGCAGGAGACACAGACAGAAAGAGAGAGAGAGAGAGAAAGAGAGAGAGAGAGGGGAAGGAAGGGGGAGGAGAGATGCACAACAGCGCGTTGCTCTCTCTCTCTCTCTCTCTTTCTCTAATTGTTAGTCAATGGTTCTTTAATTGGTCAATTTAAAATAAACGAAAAGTTCTAGAAATAATAAATGCAAAACTTAAATTGTGCGGCTAATGCGTTCGCTAATTATTTAAATGTAAGAACACAAGAAAGTGTACAAAAAACGGCAAACACGCTTTTAACTGGTAAATGTGGAAAAAGAAAAAGAAAAAAACCCGGCGTCATTTTTGCATATGTTTATTTCTAAAGGGCTGTTTTTCATTTCATTTTTTTATTATCATGCTGTGAATGTCTTTATGCATTAAGGAACAGCTAAATAAAACACAATTTTCTCCAACATCATACAGTCATTTATTAGGCTTATTTTTACTTAATGTTATTTATTTGAATTTTAAAATGCTAGTACAAGGTCTTTCAGAACTTGTAGGAGTGGTACCTCATTTTTCTCTATTATTTTAAAAGGATTTTTAATTTTAATTTGATTTGTTCAGCTTTAATGGTTAAACAATAACAAATTGGGAAGAACAATTTTAAAGGAACAGTTCACCCAAAAATTAAACTTTGCTGAAGATGGAGTCACTCAGGCCATCCAAGATGTAGATGAGTTTGTTTCTTCATCAGATTTGGAGAAATGCAGCATTACATCACTCACCAATGGATCCATTGCAGTGAATGGGTGCCGTCAGAATGAGAGTCCAAACATCTTATAAAAATATCACAATAATCCACAAGTAATAAACACCACTCCAGTCCATCGATTAACATCTTATGAAGTGAAAAGCTGTGTGTTTGTAAGACACAAATCCATCATTACAACACTTGAGTCCATAATCCATAATATTGCTTTCTCTGGTGAAAAAGTCAAGCCCAAACAGTACAAAACAGCTATAAACACTAGATTTTTATTTGAGAGGACAGTAGAATATGGGCTCATATTTTGTCCAGAAGTGACAGTTTGAAGTTAAAACACCCAAATGATGGATTTGTTTCTTGCAAACACACAGCTATTTGCTTCTCAAGACATTAATTGATGGACTGGAGCGGTGTGGATTACTTATGAATTATTGTGATGTTTTTATCAGCTGTTTGGACTCTCATTCTGATGGCACCCGTTCACTGAGCATTCACTGCTACATTTCTCCAAATCTAATGAAGAAACAAACTTATCTACATCTTGGATAGCCTGAGGGTGAGTATATTTTCAGCAAAAGTAATCCACACTCCAGTCCATCAATTAATGTCTTGAGAAATAAAAAGTTGTGTGTTTGTAAGAAACCAATCCATCATTAGGATGTTTTAACTTCAAACCGTTGTTAAAATAATTATAAATTAAATGTTTATAGTCGTTTTGTACTGTTTTGGCTTGATTTTTTCTCTGGAGAAAGCATTATTATGGACTATGGACTCATATTTCAGTCAGAAGTTTAAAAAATAATAATAATAAAAAAAGTCTTAATTGTGGATTTGTTTCTTACAAACACAGCTTTTTGCTTTGCAAGATGTTAACTGACAGACTGGAGTGGTGTGGATTATTGTGAAATGTTTTTCATCAGCCGTTTGGACTCTCATTCTGACGGCACCCATTCACATCCATTGGTGAGCGACTGATATAATGCTGCATTTCTCCAAATCTGATCTCGTCTATATTTTGTGAGTACATTTTCAGCAAAAGTAATCCACACCACTCTCGTCTATCAATTAACATCTTGTAAAGCGAAAAACTGTGTTTGTAAGAAACAAATCCATAATTAAGACATTTTTTAACTTGAAACCATTACCTCTGACTGAAATATGAGTCCATAATCCATATTAGTGCTTTCTCCAGTGAAAAAGTCAAGCCAAAACAGCTATAAACATTAGATTTTGATGTAAGATGACAGCAAAAGATTATGGATTATAGCCACATATTTTAACAACAATGATCCTAATGATGGATGCTTTTTATTTTTTTACTTCTCAAGACATTAATTGATGGACTGGGGTGGTGTGGATTTACTTTTGCTAAAAATGTAGATGTAGATGAGGTTGTTTCTTCATCAGATTTGGAGAGATGTAGCATTACATGACTTGCTCACCAATGGCTCCACTGCAGTGAATGGGTGCCGTCAGAATGAGAGTCCAAACAGCTGATAAAAACATCCCAATAACCCACTCCACTCCAGTCCATCAATTCATGTCTTGAGGCTGTGTGTAAAAACTGTGTGTTTGTAAGAAACAAATACATTGTTAGGATGTTTTAACTTCAAACAGTTGACGACTTTTTCACTGGAGAAAGCAATATTATGGATTATGGACTTGTTTAAAGTTAAAAATGTCTTAACTATGGATTTGTTTCTCACAATCACAGCTTTTGGTTTCTCAAGATGTTAATTGGTGGACTGGAGTGGTGTGGATTACTTGTGGATTATTGAGATGTTTTTATCAGCCGTTTGGACTCCCATTCTGACGGCACCCATTCACACCCATTGGTGAGCAAGTGATGTAATGCTACATTTTTCCAAATCTGAACTTGTCAACATTTTAGATGGCCTGAGGGTGACATTTCCATCAAAAGTAATCCACACCACTCCAGTCCATCAAATAATGTCTTGAGAAGTAAAAAGATGTGTTTTTGTAAAAAACAAATCAATCATTAGGATGTTTTAACCTTGAACCATGAGTCCATCATCCACAATAACACTTCCTCCAGTGAAAAAGTCCATCTTCTGCTGTCCTCTCACATCAAAATCTAATGTTTATAGCTGTTTTGGACTCTTTTGGCTTGACTTTTTCACTTGAGAAAGCAACATTATGGATTATGGACTTGTTTAAAGTTAAAAATTTCTTAACTATGGATTTGTTTCTCACAATCACAGCTTTTGGTTTCTCAAGATGTTAACTGGTGGACTGGAGTGGTGTGGATTACTTGTGGATTATTGTGATGTTTTTAATTAGCCGTCTGGACTCTCATTCTGACGGCACCCATTCATATCCATTGGTGAGCGAGTGATGTAATGCTGCATTTTTCAAAATCTGATCTTGTCTACATTTTGGACGGCCTGAGGGTGAGTAACCCATTCCTTTAAATCACTGCACAGCAGTTTCTTGTATGAGCGGCAACACATTTCGCTCCACCAAGTGCACAGACGAGTTTCTCTCTTTCTGACCTTGCAGGAATTCACAATCAGCAGCGGGAAGGAGCGCGGGTGAGTGGGGGGTTGCCATGGAAACGGCTTCCGTGGGGCAACAGAGGTCAGACGCTCCAGGAGCCACGTGCAATTCATGGATTCCCTCTAATCTCGCCACAAAACTCCAGAAAGTATGCGCGGCCGAGACACGTTGGGCAACTGATAATTGATCCTCAGTTACATATTTCGGCTGCGTCGATCCGTCTCGCAAATTCGCATCCCGAAGGCATTTCGGGCTGAGCGTGCACCGCATCCCACGTACTGAAAGATCGTAGGCAGCCAGAAGAATCGTGTCAGAACAGGCCTGCTCAAACACAAAAATGATTCAGGGTTTTCTACAGAGGACAATTAACCCCTGCAACAATTAAAAAACATGCCAGAGGTGTGACTTCATACTTAAACCTCTCAAAAAAAAAAAAAGATGGAAAATTAAACTTCTGGATGGAGTTTTCTCGGAAACTTAGTCACCCTTGTCTGAAGGGTCCTTCACGACTTCAGACATCTGGTGCGATTGCAGCTCGCGTTTACCTTTGGCCTTTCTGCTGGTTTCATAACAGGGAATTTACCGCAGCTTTTGTCCCGGAGAAAGTCGGACTCATTATTCACACATCCAAACAAAGCGGAATGAAATCACAATAGACTTCTTTTTTTTCTCTCAATATCGCCAGATAATTGTTCGGGACATTCCTCTGGCTCTCATGTTTTAACTCGAGGTCACTCCTCCTCCGAATAACAGATTCCATGCTGTCATTAAACATTCAGCTCGAGTTTTTCCTCCAAACTTCCTCCTGCTGTCAAGCCCCAGTACAGTTCAACAAAGGCAGACGGAGGCAAGCTTCAGCCTGTCCCCTACTCCATCATTACTGCGCTCGCCAAAGTTACTGTTTAGTTTTAATGCTTCGCCTTTTTTCAAATGAACTGCTTGATTCGCATGACTTCACCTTTCTGCTCTGTAATATTCTCGACGTCGTGAACCTGGATGTGAGAACTGGGTCATGGCGCACAGCTTTCAAATACCTTTCCTTCAACACCGAATCTATATTTTGGTCCTCACAGACATATTTATACACACTTATTCAAAAAATTTGGTAAAAGCATGCTTAATTTAGTCACTGTGCATGCAACTGATGATACTATGCTAATATGAGACTGTTATAGTAAGTATAATGTTTTTTAAAGAAGATTTTTCTGCTCACCAAACCTGCATTTATTTCATTCAAAGTACAGCAAAAACAGAAAAAAATGTGAAATATTTTTTACCACTTAAAATAACTGCTTTCTTTAAATATATTTTAAAATGTAATTTATTCTTTTGATTTCAAAGCTGAATTTTTAGCATCATTACTCCAGTCACATGATCCTTCAGAAATCATTTTAATATGCTGATTTGCTGCTCAAATCTATTATTATTATTGTTGAAAACAGCTGAATTTTTCAGCTTTCTTTGATGAATATAACATTCAGAAGAACGTCATTTTTTAGAAATCTTTTGTAACATTAAAAATGTCTTTATCATCACTTTTGATAAATTTAAAGCATCCTTGCTAAATAAAAGTATAAATTTTTATAATTTCTTTCCTCAAAAAACAAAAACAAAATAATATATATATATATAGTTATTTATTTATTATACTGACTGCAAGCTTTTGAATGGTATATTGTAAATTGTTATAAAAGCTTTTTATTTCAGATAAATGCTGATCTTTGGATCTTTCTATTCATAAAAGAATACTGAAAAAAAAAAAATTTTGATATAAAAAATACTGATGAAAATAATAATAATAATAATAATAAAATGTTTCTTGAACAGCAAATCAGCATATTAGAATGATTTCTGAAGGATCATGTGACACTGAAGACTGGAGTAATGATGCTGAGAATTCAGCTTTGATCACAGGAATAAATTAAAATTTTAAATATATTTAAATAGCAAGCAGTTATTTTAAATAGTAAAAAAGTTTTTCACATTATTATTGCTTTTGCTGTATTTTGGATCAAATAAATGCAGGCTTGGTGAGCAGAAGAGACTTCTTAAAAAACATTTAAAATCTTACTGTTTAAATATATATACACATATATATATATATATTAAATGCTCACTAAGGCTGCAGAATTAAGAAAAAAAATTTTAATACAATTAAAATAGCCATTTTCTATTTGAATATATTTAAAGATGTATTTTATTTATTTCTGTGATTAAAGCTGAATTTTCAGCATCATTACTCCAGTCTTCATTGTCACATGATCCTTCAGAAATCACTCTAATATGCTGATTTGCCGCTCAAGAAACATTTCTGACTATTATCAATGTTGTTTTTTTTTTTTTTGGACACTTTGATGAATAGAAAGTTCAAAAGAACAGCATTTATTTGAAACAGAAATCTTCTGTAACATTATAAATGTCTTCCCTGTCACTTTTAATCAATTTAATGCTGAATAAAAGTATTAATTTTCATTATTTACAAAAAAACAAACAAACAACAAAATTGTTTCCCTGATCATATAAACCATAACTAAACATTTCCCAATAAATCAGAACACATTTTCAGACTTTGACTCTTTCTATCACATATTTTCCCATTAGTCACATCGGACCACCCAGCGGACAGATGTTTTGTAACATCAGGCAGGATATTTTGATTGTCTTGTAAGCTTCATCAACCTGGATTTGCCCACACAGTTCTTGAGTATACTAGAGTCTGAGTCATGCAATTAGACTAAACCAAGCGCAGCCTCGCTGCGTCTCAGAAAGAGACACTCGGAAAGCCGACACAATTCCCTCTTTATCTGCTTGATGGGGTTCTGAAGGGCTTGACTCATCTGACTTTAATCTTTCAAAGGAGAAACAGATTTAGAAGATTGCGGAAAGTATCAGGCAGATTTATGTAACCTGGTGGAAACTCAAGGTGCACTGTGGGGACATCTAGAGGTCGAGATGAGCAGCACAACATACAGCTGATGATGACCACCAGAAGAGAAAAATGAAAAGTAACACTCTGTCCTTGTTTACACACCTTAAAACAGCATCAAATAAATCTAGAAATCAGGATTAAAACAACATTAAATAATTACAGATCAGAGTTTGGTGGATATTTAATATATACACTATCATTCTTTTTCATCAATGTTGAAAACAGTTGTGCTGATTAATATTTATAACAAGTATTTCACTAATTATAATTCAATTGCAAGTAGCACTTTGAAATAAACTTGATGTTTTTAAGTTGAATTACTGAACAAAAAAAAAAAACATCATTAAAACACCTTAAAATAAGTTTGTATGTGCATAGAAATTCTTCTAAAGCTTATTCAGGATTTAACCCACATTAAATAAGTTAGAGGTCAGAGTTTGGTGGATATTTAATATATACACTATCATTCAAAAGTGTGAGATCAGTATGATTTTAATAAAGGCTGCATTTATTTGATTAAAAATGCTGTAGAAACAGCAAAATGTTATTACAATTTAAAAGACCAGATATCTACTTTGATATACTTTAAATTAGAATTTATTCTTGTAATGCAACACTGAATTTTCAGCATCATTACTCCAGTCTTCAGAAACCATTCTAATATGCTTATTTTTTCATCAATGTTGAACAGTTGTGCTGTATGATCAGTATGATTTTTAATATTTAAAATAAGAGAAGTCTCTTCTGTCCATAAAAGCTGCATTTATTTGATCAGAAACACAGTAAAATCAGTAATATTGTGAAATATTATTACAATTTAAAATACCACATTTTTATTTGAATATATTTTAAAATGTAATTTATTCTTGTGATCAAAGCTGAATTTTCAGCATCATTTCTCCTGCTTTCAGAAACCATTCTAATATGCTGATTTTTTCATCAATGTTGAAAACAGTTGTGCTGATTAATATTTATAACAAGTATTTCACTATATTATTCAATTGCAAGTAGCACTTTGAAATAAACTTGATGTTTTTAAGTTAAATTACTGAAATAAGGATAAAGGATAAAATGTATTATAAAACAAAAACAAATAAACATCATTAAAACACCTTAAAATAAGTTTGTATGTTCATATAAATTCTTCTAAAGCTTATTCATCAAATAAGATCAGGTCAGAGTTTGGTGGATATTTAAAATGTACACTATCATTCAAAAGTGTGGGATCAGTATGATTTTTAATATTTTAAAAAAAGAAAAGTCTCTTCGGTTCATAAAGGCTGCATTTATTTGATTCAAAATTCTGTAAAAACAGCAATATTGTGAAATGTTATTACAATTTAAAAGACCAGATATCTATTTTAACATACTTTAACCCTTTAACTGTCACAGTCCACCCTGTGGGACGCCTAGGTTTACTTCACCATATCACAGTTAAATCCTAATCTAATCATGACAAACTATACATTGTTGGAAAAGTCTAAAATTCCTAAATAGATATTTTACCATATTTTTGTGTTTGAAATTACGTAGGAAAAGTAATAGATTAATATTTGTCAAGAGTGCAACATAAAAAAATCTACATCATAACAAGAGTTCTGACCTTTGTCACAAAAGACTTTCTTCGTTGCCTTTTTCCCTGTCACGTTTTAGAAATCATAAGAAATTATATATCAGTTCAAAACTTAAAATCTCAAAATTTATCCTTTGAAAGGCATTTTAAAATCAGACATTGCATTACCACGGAAAATGTACATCAAATTATATTACAAAATGTTTTCATTCAGGAATTATAATAATTTAAGTCTGGATAGTACATTTTTATATCTGTGTTCAAAAATGGGAGTGACAGTTAAAGGGTTAAAATAGAATTTATTCCTGTGATTTCAACACTGAATTTTCAGCATCATTACTCCAGTCTTCAGCATCACATGATCCTTCAGAAATCATTCTAATATGCTGATTTTTTCATCAATTTTGAAAACAGTTGTGCTGATTAATATTTATAACAAGCATTTCACTAATAATAATAATTTAATTGCAATTAACACTTAGAATTAAACTTGACGTTTTGAAATAGAACAACTGAAATGAGGATAAAGGATAAAAAGGATAAACAAAATCATTAAACATCATTAAAACACCTTAAAATAAGTTCATATGGATTCTTCTAAAACTTATTCAGGATTGAAACCACATTAAATAAGTTAGAGGTCAGAGTTTGGTGGAGACACAGGTATGATGTAGGGATGTGGGTTTGTTTTTTGATCGGATGATTTGACGTGTTTTGGCCCACAGTTTAATCACGACATGGTCTGCTATCACAATCAGGGCTGAGGAGATCAGGTGGAAACCTATTTGGACACAGTTAAACGATATGTGACCGAGATTAAAGCTGTGTTCCAGAACCTGGTACGCTGACAGCAATTTAAGGCATCATAGACTGTAAAATCAGTTCAAATGCTGGCATTAAAACACAAGTCACGTGACAAATACTAAAAAATGCTATCAGTTTTTTTTTTGTTGTTTTTTTTTTAAAGTCAAATAAACTCAAGTTGTCATGCAAATTATATGATTTCTTATTAAATATTTTGCATTAAATAAGAATAATATTAAACAATTAAAAATGTAATTTATTATATGACACAATGGATGTCCTAAATTGTATGCAGAAACATTATGTTGTCTTCTAGGTTAACTTCATTTGGCCAAATTCAGAAATTCAGCATTGCATATATTATTTACAGAGAATATAAATAATAGCAAAATCCAATGTGACATGTTCAGTAAAAAAAAAATAAAAATAATAAAAAAAATAATAATAATATATAATAAAAAAAAAAATTGATGGATAAATTAGTGCTGTGCAACTTTTTAATCGCGATTAATTGCATCCAAAATAAAAGTTTTTCCTTTATATTTGTATATTTGTTTATGTATATATATATATATATAAAAACACACATACAGAATATATTTTGAAAATATTCACATGTATTTACATGTATATATTTTTATTGACATAAGTAATATTATATATACATATATTTAATATATAAACATTCTTCTTAAATATATACATGCATGTGTGTGTGTTTATATATACATAATAAACACACACAGTACACACATATATTATGTAAACAAATGGTCAAACAAAAACTTAATCATGATAATCGTTGCACAGCACTAGTATAAATATTTGATAAATAAATAAATAAATAAATTTAATTCAAATAACAAATCGATTATTTAAGCAAATGTTTGCATGACAGATATGATTTATTATTGTTAAAATATTACATTAACACATAAAATATTAGCTATGCAACACACTAATGGCAAATTCAATTTAAATGTGATTATAGTTGCTGTTAACTAACACTAAAACCATAAACAAAATATTTTTTTTTATCATTTTTGTTACTATTTGTAACTTAAACTAATTAAAATAAAAACAATTATAAAATAAATAAAATAAAATAAAATAAAAATATAGCAACTAACTGAAATGCGTTTAATAAGGCAAAATTTCTCATTTATTTTTGAAACTAAATTTCTGAAACTAAATGTGACTTAGGACCAGAAAACCAGTCGTAATGGTCAATTGTGAAACTGATTTTTATACTTCATCTGAAATATGGCAAATGTTTTTTTTTAGGATAGGACAGTATTTGGCCGAGATATTTGAAAAGCTGGAATCTGAGGGTGCAAAAAAATTTAAATATTGAGAAAATCACCTTTAAATTTGTCCAAATGAAGTTCTTAGCAATGCATATTACTACTCATAAATTACATTTTAATATATTTACGGTAGGAAATGTACAAAATATCTTAATGGAACATGATCTTTACTTAATTTCGTAATGACTTTTGGCATAAAAGAAAAACTGACAATGTATTTTTGCCTATTGCTACAAATATGCCCGTGCTACTTATGACTGGTTTTGTGGTCCAGGGTCACAAATAAACTAAAACTAATGAATAAAAACTAACAAATACTATGTAGACATGTAAAAAAATAATACAAATAAAAAAATAAAAAAACATACAAATAAAATCTAATTCAAAATATTAGACTCCATTTCAATGAGATGCTCTGTTAGTAAGCAAAACACAATGAATCCTGCTACACTGCTTAGGGTCTCTAAGGGTCTCTTATGAGCCAATAAACCAAAGAAAGCATTTACAAACAACCTCCTTGTAACTGTGTTGCACCCTTAGGTCTATTTTGGGATGATTGTGTCTAATCTCTGTTCATTTGGAGTAGCTGTGAGGGTAATTGCTGAAGATATGAGTTCAGGAGATTATCTGTGGTGATTGCAGTGGTAATCAGCTCGTGTAAGTAGGTTCTCATGAGCTCTCGGCCTACCTGCAGGATGAGACACTTGGGCCTGCACACATCATACGGGCATAATGTGAAAATAATCCCATGACATCATTATCTCTGGTGTTTTTCTGGTACGTGCTGGTCTGCAAGCAAACACATCTCTCCTCAGGCCTTGACCTATAAGATACAAAAGCAACAATGAGAGTTTAGCCATAATGCTAATATCCCAAAGGAGCAACTGAATTAAACTACACCCACTTCATTCAGCCACACCCTTTTCTCCAAAGCCACGCCCATTTATAATTTTTCATTTATTTCATCATACAAAATATTCAGTGTTATCTAACAAAATACATTTGAATCACATAAAAAATACACTGTAAAAAAATTTGTGGCTTCAACTTAAAATAATTTGTTACCTGCCTTAAAATTTTAAGTTTAGACAACACAAATATCTAAGTTGTCACTTATTATATTATATTATATTATATATTTATTTACCACATAATTTGATACATATATATATATATATATATATATATATATATATATAGAAAGAGAGGGAGAGAGTTTTAAGTAATATTTTGAATTTCTTTTTATTTTTATATTTTCATTAAAATGTTAGTAATTTAGTTGTGTTTTTAGCATTTTATTAGTTTTTGGTTTTCTTAAATTGCCAATATAATTTTTATTTCAATAATAAAAAATTATTAAATAAAAAAAATTGAACACCTTATGTTACTTACGTTAATGCTGATTTTATTCCAAGCTATAATTTAATATAATATAATAATAATATTTATAATAATAATTATAATAATATTTATTTACCACATAATTTGATACATATATAGAGAGAGAGAGTTTTAAGTAATATTTTGATTTTTTTCTTTTTCTTTTTACATTTTCATTTTAATTAAAATCTTAATAATTTAGGTTCATTTTTATCATTTTTATTAGTTTTTGGTGTTGTTAAATTGTCAATATAATTTTTTTTTCAATTAAAGTTTTAGTTATGGTTTTTTAATAACAAAATTAAATACTAAAATGAGTTAATTAAATTAGTTATTAGTTAATCAAAATAACTATAACTAATATATATATATATATATATATATATATGCCCACAAGGTTATCTGTGCCAACAGTAGTTTTAATTATTATTTTTAATTACTTTTTATTTTTCTGTTTTAATTTTTTTAATTAGTAATGTAAGTGATTTTTTCATTTTTTTATTATTTATTTTGTAAGTGTCAATATATTGCATAATGATATTTTATTCAATTTTATTTCCAGTTTAGTTTATTTTAGTACACCACATTAAAATTTTGTTATTTCAGTTAACGTCAAATATTGAATATTATATTGTTTTAATTTATATTTTTAGTTTGTTTTTTATTAGATTTATTTTTATTCGATTTTTTATTATTTTATTTTTCTGTTTTCATTTCAGTTTTATTTAAAGTTTTAGTCGTTTTGTTGTTTTTATCATTTTTATTATTATTTATGTATTTGTTTATTTTTTAAAGTGTAAATAAAGAGTTTCAGTGTTAATTTATTTTATTCATTTATTAGTTTTTATTTTTTTTTATTATTTTCCATTTTTCTGTTTTCATTTTAAGTTTAGTTAAAGTTATAGTATTTAAATTTGTCATTTTATATATATGTATATGTGTGTGTGTGTGTGTGTGTGTGTGTGTACAATTTTACTGTTTTTACAATTTGTAGACAATGGACTCACTCACATGAAAAGTATTTTGTTGGAATTTTGTTGACGCAGACTATCATTGGCTCTGAATAAAAAATGCAAACTATTATTCCCCCTGGACACTGCTTCCCTCTCAATATCAACAAACAAACAGAAAAGCCCAAATAAATCAGCTCTGAATGTGTCCTAATTGTCCAGTCACTCAGTAGAAACGTCCAAATATCTGAAAAATGTCATTATTAGTGCGAGCTCTTCTGGGAGGCCTTTAAAGAGGTTCCTGGCAAACCTCAAAGGTTTCGCAACTTTGTTGTCGAAAACCGCAGTAACGTGATTTTGAGGAGATCATGATGGCAGCCGGACGCGTAACCCCGCCGCCATCCTGCAGCTCTGATTCACCATCTTCATCCAGATGTGTGGCCCGAGTCTCTGTGGTTAAAGCGCTCTAGGATGTCGCAATAAAAGGCATTCTCTTCAAATTTGTTGCTTCCTCTTTTTCAGCAGATGTGAAGGAGGAGTATTAAAGCAGGCCGAAGTACTTACTTTTGCAGACTGCTCTCTTCTGCTGCTAATTAGACCTAATAAAATCCTGGTAATTGAATAAAAATGTGCAAAAAGCTACTCAGTTGAAGCATTTTAATAAAGTACTGTATGTTTCAATTGCATTAAAGGGTGTATATGTATGAATTTAAATGTATTAATCTGCATCTCTCATTTACAATACAGTCTTTTTACAATGACTATCACTTCATATAGACTAATACAATCACATACAACAAATATTTATCACAGTATATACTGATAAATGTAACATTCAGTTAATGGTATGAGATGATGCTTCCAACTGATTTCCTATTGAACTGTCACCAACTGATTTGCAATGGTCATACTATTTAAAATACAGTGAATTAAGCTACAAACTCGATTATAATGCACAATATTTCCATCTAACATGCATTTTGAAGTGCAGCTCGTCATAATGGAGTGTTTCACTAATTAGCAATAAACAGTTAGCTCACCTGAATATGTTCGTAGATTTGTGTTGGATGTTTGAAAGCAGTTATCTTTTGATTGGAAATATGGATATTTTAATTGTAAACATCATTTTTTTTGCTTATTTCAGTTAGTGTCATAAACTAGCGAGCTAAGCTAGTAGTAGTGCTGACAGTGTTGTATAAACATGGCTTGAGGAACTAGAAACGGAGGAATAGACAAACTGATTCAACTGAGTGAGTCGTTTACTCTGGAACCGCTCGGACTGCTTCAAACTCAAATCGTGGCTTCAAACATTCATTTCAATTGATTCACTAGTTTAAAGGAGCCATTCATTTTTGAATTTCAACATCGCTTGCAATGATTTAAACTCAGAATCAGCTAATCATGTCGGCACAAAATGATTTGAATCGCTCCAATCTGAACTACGAAACGGATTTGCGAATCATTTGACTCGGATCGCAACTTCGGAGCGCATATCGCGAATCATTTGATTTAAATCGGAACTTCAGGGCGGGTTTGTGAATCATTATTCAGATTGTGACGAGCGCGTATCGCGAATCATTTGATTTAGAACAGGACTTGGCAGCAGATTCGCAAATCATTTGATTCAGATCGCAACTTCGGAGCGCGTACCGTGAATCATGATCTAGATCAGGACTTCGCAGCGGATTCGCAAATCATTTAATTCAGTTCATGGAGTACATATCCCAAAACATTTGATTCAGATCGTGACTTTGGAGCGCGTATCGCGAATCATTTGATTTAGATCAGGACTTCGCTGCGGATTCGCAAATCATTCGATTCGGATCAGAACTTCACAGCGGGTTTGTGAATCATTATTCAGATAAGTATGGCGTATTGAATCATTTGATTTGGATCAGGACTTGGCAGCCGGTTCGCAAATCATTTGATTCAGATCGCGGCTTCCGGTGTATGGCGAATCATTTTATTTAGATCAGGACTTAGCAGCGGATTAGCCAAATCATTTGATTCAGATGTCCGTAGCACCTATAGCCAAATCATTTGATTTAGATCAGGACTTCGCAGCGGATTCGTAAATCATTTGATTCAGATCGCACCTTCAGAGCAGGTATCATGAATGATTTGATCCAGATCAGAACTTCAAGAGCAGGTTTGTTAATCATTATTCAGATCGTGACGAGCACGTTTTGCGAATCATTTGATTTAGAACAGGACTTGGCAGCAGATTCGCAAATCATTTGATTCTGATCGCAACTTCGGAGCGCGTACCGTGAATCATGATCTAGATCAGGACTTCGCAGCGGATTCGCAAATCATTTAATTCAGTTCATGGAGTACATATCCCAAAACATTTGATTCAGATCGTGACTTTGGAGCGCGTATCGCGAATCATTTGATTTAGATCAGGACTTCGCTGCGGATTCGCAAATCACATTGATTGATCAAGAACTTCTGGCGGGTTTTGTGAATCATTATTCAGATGCATTGTGGCGTATTGAATCATTTGATTTAGATCAGGACTTGGCAGCGGATTAAGCAAATCATTTGATTCAGATGCAGCTTCAGTGTATAGTGAATCATTTTAGTGATCAGGACCATGGCGGATTAAGCAAATCATTTGATTCAGATGCTTAACTACCGTGGCACCATGGCCGTCATTTTGATTTAGATCAGGACTTCGCAGCGGATTCGTAAATCATTTGATTCAGATCGCACCTTCAGAGCAGGTATCATGAATGATTTGATCCAGATCAGAACTTCAAGAGCAGGTTTGTTAATCATTATTCAGATCGTGACGAGCACGTTTTGCGAATCATTTGATTTAGAACAGGACTTGGCAGCAGATTCGCAAATCATTTGATTCAGATCGCAACCCGATGACCGTGAATCATGATCTAGATCAGGACTTCGCAGCGGATTAAGCAAATCATTTAATTCAGTTCATGGAGTACATATCCCAAAACATTTGATTCAGATCGTGACTTTGGAGCGTATCGCGAATCATTTGATTTAGATCAGGAACGCTGCGGATTCGCAAATCATTCGATTCGGATCAGAACTTCACAGCGGGTTTGTGAATCATTATTCAGATCGTGACGAGCGCGTATTGCGAATCATTTGATTTAGATCAGGACTTGGCAGCGGATTCGCAAATCATTTGATTCAGATCGCAGCTTCGGAGTGTATGAGCGAATCATTTTATTTAGATCAGGACTTCGCAGCGGATTCGCGAATCATTTGATTCGGATCGCAACTTCGTAGCACCTATGGCAAATCATTTGATTCAGATCCTAACTTCGAAGCGGGTTCGTGAATCATTTCGCAAATTGAAAGCTTCGTGATAGGCCCACATGCTCAGATGTCCCGATCTGAAATAATGGTTCGCGAATCATTATTCAAATCGGAACTTCGGGGTGCGTATCGCAAATAATTTGATTTAGATCAGAACTTCGGAGATGGTTCACGAATCATTTGATTCAGATCGGGACTTCGAATTATCTTTCTTTCTTATTAAACAGTACAAAACATTAAGGCAGTGAAGTTACAAAAACAAAACAAAGAGAAAAGAAAAAGTATACACAGATACAAATCCCATAAAAAACTAACCATGGTTTTATTATGGTAAAGGTGTAGGTGTTTTTGACGTATTGATTACTATTTGTCTAACCACAGTTTTACAATAAATACCATGGTTAAACTATACTTAGTTGAGCTAGTTTTGTCACACAGACCTGGCACAGCCGAGCAGACTCTTCCTGTTCCTGTTTGCTAACAGCTTTCTCCAGGTAAACTATAGTGCGTTCTGCTGTTTAGTAACACCAGAGAGCAAAAAAAACATGTTGCTCTCCCTTCATCCATCATTAAAGAGGCCGCAAACAGCTCTGACCCCTAGAAACCAACCATCTGGACCTCCTGCGGCTTTTTAATCACTGCTTACTCATTTAGCCGAGGCTTTTATCCGAAGTGACTTACAGTTCACTTTGCGAGGACGATTCTCCTGCGGTACCCTGAGATGTCTCGCTCAAGGGCACAATGATGATAGCTCACAAACCAGTCTTTGGAGGGTTTGAACCTGCAACCTTTGGTTACCATCCCTGTCCATACAAGAGCGCTATGGTGATTTACACTGATTTACATTCTCCGCAGGGTCTGCGGCCACCTGGTGTGTGTTGATACCACTGTCAGATTACATCATTTGAATTTTCAGAATGATTACGTTTGGAATGTCATATTAGCATAATACTTTTACTATTGCAGCAGTATATAGTATGTAGAGTTGAAGTCGAGAGTTTACATACACCTTGCAGGATCATTAAAAATGTTCATTATTTTACCAAAATAAGAGGAATCATACAAAATGCATGTTATTTTTTTTAGTACTGACCTGAATAAGATTTCACATAACAGATGTTTAGTCCACATACACTTACATACACTTGATTCTCAATACTGTATTCTTACTGAATGATCCTGAAATATGCTGAAAAAATCTGAAAGATTTTGTGGGACCTAAATGATTTTTCTGAAGAACAGCAGGCAGTTTAACTGTTCAGGACAAACAAAAAAGGGACTCATGAACAACTAAACAAAAAAACAGCTGTGGATCATTCAGGTAAAAACACAGTATTAAGAATCAATCATATGTAAACTTTTGAACCGGGTCATTTTTATGAATTCAACTAATATTTTCTTTTGTGAACTATATGTAAACGTCTTTTATGTGAAATATCTTATTCAGATCAGTACTAAATAAAACATAACAAGCATTTTGTATGATTCCTCTTATTTTGGTAAAATAATTAATTATAAGATTCTGCTAACTTAGACCTCATCTGTATATTTTTTTTCCCTGTATATTTTCCAAGCATGGGCTGAATTTGAAATGGAGTACTGTATGTTTTTTCATGTCAGAAATAATATGTTAGTATGCTAAATAAAATATTAGATGAAAATTTGAACTTAAAAAAAAAAAAAATTAGAAATGTTGCCTGAGAATATAAGTTCTAGCACTAACATTACTAACACAGACACACACACAAAATGACAAAATAATAATAATAATAATTTTTTTAACGACTGCAACTTGAATGAAACTGAAATTAGTAAAAATGATATTATTTCAGTACTAAATTACTAAAACTATAATTAAAAATAGATAAAACTAAAAATAACAAAAGCACAACAAATTTTTTAAATAATAACAAATAAAAATGAATAAAAAAATAACAAAAATGATTCAAACTTGAATGAAAATTAGTGAAATTATATTAAGTACTAAATTACTAAAAAACTAAAAATAAAAGCACAGCATTTTAAAAAACTTAAACTAAAATTAAAATGAAAATGGAAACAGAGTGTGGTTATAATTCATTAAAACTAATTCTAAAACTATTAGAAATGTTTTTATTAATTGAAATAGAGCTGGCATGAAATATAGATATTAAATGAGAAACTTAAAAGAAAATGAGAAACATTGCCTTGGCCATTACCTGAAGTAAAATAAGATGAAGCTGAAATCTAAATGACTATATAAGTATAATTAAATACTATAAATAATACTAAAATAACACTGATCACACAATGCTTATAAAATAACACTTAATTTAGACATTATCGCTCACAATCAAGTCCAATGCAAAGCTGGGAATTAGAAATACATACACATTTTTTTTTTTCTTACATTTAAGTAAACTAAACAGGTGTTTGCACATGGGTATTTTATTAAACATTTCCACTAGAGGGCGTCACATGCCTAAGAAACTGCAGTCCTTCACGATCCAAAAAATCGGCATGGGTCTGTCCTGACACCACTATGAAGAAAGTTTACTATCAGTGTAAACAAAGGACTATATTCTGAATAGCTGCCGAATGATATGGGTTTTTAACAGCCAGTTGTGATCATATGAAAACCTATGAAAAGAGAATTAACGATTGCGTAATGAAATCACCACTAGCAGATCTAGTCTCACGGGTTGGTTAAAACCCAAACACCCAAAACGTGCAGGTGAAACATCTCAGGTATGTTTTATCAGTTCTCATGTCAAATCGGATTAAAAACCTAGTGACGCGAGTGATTTCTGACGCGTCTTTCACTCTCAAAGGCACGTTTGATCATTCCAGAGTCTGACGTAACTTTTGAAGATTCGAAACTTTTATCATTTTGTTCCAGTGTTTTAAATCCTTTGTGTTGTACGGCATTGTCCTCAGTGCTTGCTTTATTGTGCTGTTGTCGGCTAGTTATGATATGTTTTAAGCCAAACGGCATACAAACTCCTGCACCTGTTCAAATGCTATGATATTCTTACGCTTGCCGAAGCACGTAAATGAGCTGAAAACTTGATCTGCCCAACTCACTTCAGGCTCAAACGGTTGCTGACAAAGAAAAGCAGGTCATTTACCCTCAGATCACACACAACTCTGCTGCTTCGGATCAGGTTGGACGAGTTCCCGCCTGATAGAAGAAGCTGATGTTATGAAAGGAACTTTCAGAATGTTACCTCAGCAAGACTCTGTTGACAAGAAAAACATGGATTGCTATTCGTGCGTCATAGACGAGGACAACGAACTCTGACTCAAAGAGTTTCAAGGATTTCATATGAATCATATTTACAGAACTCCTATAAAATCTTTCAAAACCCTTAGAAATTCCTTATAAATATATGGAATTACTGCCATGTGTTACTAATATTTCCGCAGAGCGTGTTATTTTACAAGAATAACTTTTATTTAAAAGTTTTTAAAATGGTGTGAATGGCACTTTTGAACAAAGAAATATATACACCAGAGATGAGATGAGATTTGAGTCAACATACAATCAGAATCTATAATGACTAAAAATTCATCTTGTGGAAATCTTATGTTTGTCATTTTTTTTTAGAGGAAAATACTGCAACTATATTTACATTTTACACATAAAGTGAAAGTGATCTGAAAACCATAATTATCTTAATGCCATGGCAAAATAATATCCATTTACATTTTTTTTTCTTAGGCCACGTCCACTTGATTGGGATCAGTTTGAAAACATATCTTTTGAGGCAAGTTTGTCCACCAAAACCAATTTTTCCCCCCCAAATGGCAAAAATTATAGAGTTTCTATTATAATAATATATTATGTAGTATATAGTTCTGTCATCACATCCAAAATAAGTTTGTTTACATAACATGTGTGCACTGTGTGTGTGTATGTATATATACATATATATATACATACATATACACATACACACACACACACACACACACACACACATATATATATATATATATATATATATACGCGCACACACACGTTATGTAAACAAACGTTCAATTAGGGGCAAGAAAATACATTTCCCACCACACAGTATTAAAATATAAGTTTTAATTATTTCTTAAAATATATTTATATTTTTTCAATGTAGTGACAAAAATATACAAAAGATGGCAAAAATATATTTACATAACTATATTTTGTAACATATTTTAGCATAAATACTTTTGTCCATTTTTGTATATATTTTTTAAATATATATTTTTTATATTAAAAATATTTCCATATGGGTAAAACTTATTAAAGTGGATAAAGTTAAAAATGCCATTTATGATTAAAAAAACGATGCATATTTAATCATGTAACATATTTGAAATACTATGATACTATAATACAACACTATGAAAGTGGTGGGATATTTAGCTAATAAATTATCGTTCCAGAAGAATAGCATGATAACTTTATTACAACTAATTGCACTACTTAGTTGAAAGTAATAAACTAGTATATTAATGCTAATTAATGCTAGTTATTTCTGGCAACTTTCACACCAGCCTGAAGGAAGTGCCTCTGTACCTCACTCCCAATTTATCTCAAAACGGAGACAGGAGAGATTGTGAATAAATGGGAAAAAAAGGTAACTTTACTTTTTTGAAAAAGTAACTATTTTCTTGTAAATCTAAAAGTAATCGTTACTTTACTTGTTACATGAAAAAAAGTAATCTGATTACTTGTACTTGCATCTCAGTGAGTTTTCTTACTTTTTAAGCAGATGGTTTCAAGTTGACAAGCAACTTTTGGAAAACGATAGAAAAGCAGAAAACGTTGTTTTCAGATTAATCCGGGTTCATGTGGACGCAGCCTTACCAAAACAATTTAGAAGAAAGTGCATATATTACGCTGTGTCAATTACTTAAGCAGGTAGCTAAAGATGCAAATCGACCACCTAGCCGAAAACCAAAAGCATCACAAATGATGTCAAAGTCTGTATCATCAGCAATCGCCCTTTCAATGCTAATGTTCCTAATACCCCGAATAAATTGCGAAATTAGTACCCTGAGAAAGGCCAGTGGCACCATCCATTAGTCCCTCAGCAGTCCCAGTTTTTTCAAGGCTTCCTTTCGGTTCTCTCCATTTTTACCGTGCGGAGAAATCATCACGCTTATTCCGGAGCGAGGCAATTTTTGCCCGTCATTCCCAGGCTGAACCGCGGCAGCATTGAGTGATTTGGTTGATTCCTCAACCTGCCGGCCAATACCAAAGTCCTTCGCGCTCCCTACAGAAGGAGGTCGATCTCTGGTCTTTCGTAACTGGCCTGGCGACAACTCAACTTGGGTCCTGTCTGGGACCGTCGCCTCCGGGGCCGGTTCAACCCTTCTTGACCTTGTGCGCTCCAGCGATGCCGTTTTGATCTCGTAGGACCTCGCCGGTTGCTTCTTCAAAGAACCTTCCCTGGTTTTTTGGTCTTGGTGCTTTAGAGTGTCTGCAAGAAGTTGCATGTCCCCCGGTACGGGGCTTTCAGAAAGTCTAGATATTTCCTTAACGGGTTCTGATGGCATGCAAAGCGACTGAGGCTGAGTTCTAGCTTTGAACGTTGGCGAATGAGAAGGAGACACGCCGTGGCCCGAGTCAACCTCTTCGTTCTTCAGCAGGCCTAATTTTTTCAAAGCCTCCATTCGGATCTTCTGCGGATCCATCTGTGGACGTTCGGATTGAGGAAGTAATGAATGTGTTGCTCCTGTGTCCTTATGACTTTTGAGAATGATATTCGATGGGAGCTTCTTTGGTTTGGGCGCCACAACCGGTGGACTTTTGGTGTCGCTGTAGTCTTTCGGCACATGCTCTGAAGACGGCGAAGGCGTCATCGGTTTGTCCGATGCAGAATGGTGCCCAAGCATTAATGGAGCCAAGTGAGGTACTTTCTTCATGGAAGCCTTCTTGCGTAGGCTTTCGATGTCATTGTGGGACAATGGTCCGCTTGGCGTTTCAGGGTCTGATTTGGTCACCTCAGTTGGCTTAATGGATGCACCAGAAACGTGAGACTCCACTTTGGGGAGTTCGGGAACCCATTCTGGTGGCTCATCGTTAACTGGAGGTTTTGGCGAATTAGCAAGGCTTATCTTCTGCGCTGGTTCGTCCATGAAGTCCGAAGGTGGAGGAATAAATTCCATCGATTCCTCTGAGGAAGCTTTCTCCTGCTTTGCCTGAGACTTGACAGCCAAACTCTTCAGTGCATCCTCTTTGGCTTTCGACTTGTTAAGCAAACTTGTTCTGACTGGAGGTTCGGGTATGAACGAAGGAGGCAAGTCCACTACATCACTTGACTGTCCAATGCTTGGTTTTGAAGTTCCTACTTTTGGAGCAGGTTCTTCTGGAACTGTCCGTCCAGGTTGTTGAAGGTCAGGACTTGATCTAAACCCATCAGGAGCATCAATAAATGCCACAGGTGCTTCTTTGGGAGATGTCTCTATTGGTTTGTTGACTATCTTGGCACTGGCAAGGAGTAATGGAGTTGGCACAAGGTACTTCTGAGCTGGTTTATGATTTCTTCCAATCACTTTCTTCGGATCCTCATGGGCTAACAGCTCTGAAAGAGAACATTTGTGAGCCATTATTGAAACAAATCATCTTTAAAGGTACTTTGTGTTTGAAGACACACTGCTTACCCTCAGGTTTGTTCTGGTAGATGGATGTCCGCTGAGCGGTTTTTCCTTTCAGGCCATTAGATGGTCGATCAGGCTCGTCATTAGACAAACCGCTGTCGTCTTCTGCCTCCAGAGACTCAATGGTCTCCTCCAGGAACATGAGACAGGCTCTTTCCTCAGCAGAAAGGTGCTCCAGACTATCATCGCTCTATCACACAAAGAAAAGTGTGCTTTTTATTCAGCAAGGATGCAGTAAATTGGTCAAAAATGACTGTGAAGACATTTACAGTTAGGGTAATGAGGTTGAAGAATGTGCAAAATGTTAATTATTTTATCAAAATAAGAGAGATAATTCAAAATGCATGTTATTTTTTATTTAGTACTGACCTTTACAAGATATTTCACATAAAAGATGTTTACATATAGTCCACGAGAAAATAAGTTGAATTTATAAAAATTACCCCGTTGAAAAGTTTACATGTGCTTGATTCTTAATACTGTGTTGTTACTGAATGATCCACAGCTGTGTTGTTTTGTTTAGTGATAGTTGTTCATGAGTCCCTTGTTTGTCCAGAACAGTTAAACTGCCCACTGTCCTTCAGAAAAATCCTTCAGGTTTCACAAATTATTTGTTTTTTCAGCATTTCCAACAATGACTGCACGATTTTGAGATCCATCTTTTCACACTGAGGACAACTGAGGGACTCATATTCAACTATTACAGAAGATTCAAACGCTCACTGATGCTTCAGAAGGAAACACGATGCATTAAGAGCCGGGGGGTGAAAACTTTTGGAATTTGAAGATTAGGGTAAATTTAACTTATTTTTTCTTCTGGTAAACATGTTAGTATCTTCTGTAGCTTCTTAAGGGCAGTACTAAATGAACAAAAATGCTGAAAAACCAAAGAATTTGTGGGACCTAAAGGATTTTTCTGAAGAATAACGGGAAGTTTAACTGTTCAGGACAAATGAGGGACTCATGAACAACTATCACTAAACAAAAAAACACAGTTGTGGATCATTCAGGTATTAAGAATCACAGTATTAAGAATCAAGTGTATGTAAACTTCTGAAATATAATTAAATGTCTTTTATATGAAATGTCTTATTCAGGTCAGTACTAAATAAAAAACAACATGCATTATGTATGATTCCCACTTATTTTGGTAAAATAATTAACATTTTGCAGATTCTGCGAGATGCATGTAAACTTTTGACCTCATCTGTATAATCTCATAAAAGGTTTTAGTTTCAAACAAATGCTATTGTTTTGAACTATCTATTCGTTAAAGAAAATAACACAAAAATAACATTTATCCTGGTTTCCACAAAAATATGAAGTTTTTAACATTGATAATAGTCAGAAATGTTTCTTGAGCTGCAAATCAGCATATTAGAATGATTTCTGAAGGATCATGTGACACTGAAGACTGGAGTAATGATGCTGAAAATTCAGCTTTGCATCACAGTTATAGATCACATTTTACTATATATTCACATAGAAACCTGTTATTTTAAATTGTAATAATATTTCACAATATTACAGTTTTTAACTGTTTTTTATTAAATAAATGTAGACTTGGTAAGCAGAAGAGAGTTCTTTCAAAATTATTTTTGAAGCTTGCAAGCTGCTTATTCATTATATATGCGTAGAACGGCATTTGTTTTCCACAGAGGAAATAAGGTCACAAAGGGTTGTAGTAACATAATGAGTAAACAGTGACAGAAGAACTACACAACTTCCCTAAAAATTAACGAGTTTCAATAAGTTCAAATAAGATAACACAATGTTTCCTTGTTCCTCTTTTGAGCAATAATGAGTAAAAAAGCAGCTTTTCAACTCAGTTCCTCATGTTTGAAAAATCGAACGTTGGATAAAGAAGTGGTTAACCCACGAGTGAATATTTCACTTAATCTTGTATCAAGCCCAAACTTAAAATGTCATCCAATCCAGTCACTTTTATGATACTTGTCTAGTGTCTTTGGAGCTTAGCAGATATGATTACTGTAAACTGTCTTTGCATGGAAAAGATCTAAGCAAAGATGTTCCATGGAAAATATAACCGCAATAGCAGGTTTGAAATTACATAAGGATGAATCAGTGTTTATTTTGGATAAACTGTTCTAGGAAATCACTGAGGGTCTAAAATGAAATCATAGATGTTCTAGGAAATGAATGAATTGCATCATACTCACAAATCCAGAGTTGATGCTGAGCACGCTATCACAGCTTCCTGCACTGTCCATACCAGACACAGATTCAATGGAAACGCCCCCGGGCCAGGTGTCACTTTTTGGCATTGCACATTGGAGGAGTTCAGTTACTGGCACGGGTCTTTAAGTAGCTTATTTAGTGGTGGAAAATAGAGGACCAATCTATAAAGAAAATACACACATATATATTTATATATATATATATATATAAACATACAGATTAAACAATAATAATAACAAAATAATAAAAACTGAATTTAAATATATGAATACATAACAAATAAAAAAAAATTTTTTTTTTTTTAAAGACGTTTCTTCTGCTCACCAAGCCTGCATTTATTTGATCCAAAGTACAGAAAAAACAGTTAAATTTTGAAATATTTTTACTATTTAAAATAACTAGTTTATATTTGAATATATTTCAAAATGTAATTTATTCCTGTGATCAAAGCTGAATTTTCAGCGTCATTACTCCAGTCTTCAGTGTCACATGATCCTTATTATTATCAATATTTAAAACTGCTGAATACATTTCTTTCAGTATTCTTTGACAAACAGAATTAATAAGAAGCTTTTGTAACATTATACACTATATCATTTCACATTTTTAGGAAAGACATTCTAGAAATGTATACTTTTATTTAGAATGGATGCTTTAAATTGATAAAAAAGTAGGGCTCTATGAAATCCCTTTTTTTGTTTTTTCCCCAAATTCCTTTTATTTTTTTCCAAATTCTGTTTTTTCCATTTTCATTTTTCTGGATTCTGTTTTTTCCCATTTTAATTAACTCATTTTTAATGGTCAAATCAAATGTTATTTTCTAATTAATTAAAATCATGAAAGTTATACAATTTCACATCAATTTAATAAAGGTTTAATAAAAATGACATGTTTAAGGCCCTATGAAATGTTTTATTTTTTTCTCACCATGTTTTATTGTTATCAAATTATGTGTTTTAGCATGTCTAATTATTTGAATGCATACTTAATTTATTCAAATTTATTCTTAAAACAACCTTATTAAAGTTTTTTTTCCCTGTATTTAAAATGTTCTGGTTATCAAATGAAGGTATAAAAATTAATTTCATTTATATTTTAATTATTAAAAATTAAGCAAACTTTTTTTGGCAAACAAAGGGGAATTTACTATTAAAATTAAAACATGGAAGAAATGTTGTGTGATTTATACCCTAAAAAATAATGTTTGTTTCATTTTAGTAGTAATAGTAGTAGTAATAGTAGTAATATATATCTTGCACTATGCCTTCAAGTTAAACCGGACTTTTATTTTGACAGGTTGCCGTGTCTACCTTTACATTTCTGTGCGTATATGATATAACGCTAGTTTTCCTAAAATGGAACGGTCAAATGCTCATGAAGTGACTCTCAGCAGATATTGTTCATGTATTTATGTTCTCATTTAGTGTGACGACAGACGCTGAAATCACCGTGAGCGTCACGCGCGCTTCAGTGTGTGTAGTAAACAAAACCGCTTGTCTGCTCCATTCATTAAAACAAAGACACGCAGAACATGCAGGATTCTCATTTAAAATGGTATTTTTGGGGCGTAATATTTACAGATACTAGTCCATGTTGCAAATCTTTTCAACATTTAAGTTTAATGATGCACTTTTGATTAATTCATTCAAACTGTGACAAATTCCGTGACATTCCGCGTTTTTCAGTAAATTCCGTTTTTATGACTGGATTCAGTGATTCCGTCCGCGTTTTCATCACAGGGCCCTAAAAAAGTGATGAAAAAGACATTTTAATGTTACAAAAGATTTATATTTCAGATTAATGCTGTTCTTCTGAACGTTCTATTCGTCAAAGGAACCTGAAAATATTCTACTCAGCTGTTTTCAATATAATAATAATAGTAAATGTTTTTGAGCAGCAAATCAGAATATTAGAATGCTTTCTGAAGGATCATGTGACTGGAGTAATGATGCTTAAAAAAAAAAATCACAAGAATAAATTACATTTTAAAATATATTCAAATAGAAAACAGTTGTTTTAAATAGTAAAAATATTTTAAAATTTTACTGTTTTTGCTGTACTTTGAATCAAAGAAATGCAGGTTTGGTACGCAGAAGAGACTTGTTTAAAAACATTTAACATCTTACTGTTCAAAAACTTTTGACTGGTAGTGAATAAATGTAAAAATGTAATTGATAATGATTTGATAATAAATGATGTTTTCTGGACATGGTGTTTTGGACACTACCAATATGATTTAGCTTGAAGAACTTAGAGTATCATCTACATACTTCAGTATATGAATATGAATCAAAGTGCCATGATGTATTTCAAAGTACAATGGTGTTCCCCATCTGATAACATCACTTTACCGTGACAGCACTTTACTGTCAGGAGTGTCTCTATCTCCATCTCGGTAAAAATGACCATAGTCACACTGTCGACGCCACACTGTACAGACATGTGTGAGATATGAGTTTAGCAAACTCGAAGCAGACAATTTAACTAGTAGTCCGGGTTGAATCTGATTTCATCTTGTCTAGTTTTGTTCATGGTTTCTGGACATGAACGTAAGCATGTTTGCATCAGTATCACTGAGATGCTATTTTAGTTTTTATTAATATTTTAAATTACTTTTATTTTCGTTAAAAGTTTTAGTAATTTATTTTTATTTATTTATTGCCCATATAATTTTATTTCAGTATTAGTTCATTATTAAAGTAATTTGTTTTGGTTAATTTAAACAATATGAAAATAAGAAGTGCTTCTCTGGCTACTAGCTGAAATGTGTTTTCTTTAAATATTATTTTTTATTTCATTAAATGTTTATTTAAAGTAAATGAAAATTATTAAAAGTATAATACATTACAACATACAAGTACATTTGTCTAATGAAAGTTTACAAAGATAAAATATAAAAATACAATAGATTTTTTTAGTATTTTTTGGAAAAAAGGTCTCTTCTGCTCAAAAATAGAGTAAAAACACTAAAAATTGTGATTTGAAACAGAAATCTTTTGAAACATTATAAATGCCTATTTTGATCAAATGAATGCATTATTTTCTTTAAAGATTTTATTTTATTTCATGTTTATTTCAAGTAAATGAAAATTCTTAAAAAAAAAAAAAAGATTGTTTCACTTTATTTTTAGTTTCAGTTTTAGTTAACTATAATAACCCTGATTTGCATCTGTATAATTTGACTATATTTTACTGAATGACTGACCGGAATATAGTAGTGTTTAACTGGGCACACAGCTTTTTGGCTCAGATGCACAGTAGAAATCCTGTTTCTTTGCTCTCCTAACCATGTGTGTTTAGTTGCATTTGGGTATTTGCATTTATCATTGTTTGTCCCTGCTGTCCATGACCTATCAGGACAGACCTGTGACCAATGATTTGCACTTTTTGCATGCAAAATGTTAGATTGCACAGGCTGCGAATCGATTCGTTAATCAATGAATGTCTAAGCACAGATGGCTAGACGTTCAGTAAATACCTGCATCCACCCATTACACAAGCACAGTGTGACATGAAAGAATATAAGCATGTCTGACACACCTATTGAGATGAGCAGATCAAAATAAAGGCTAACACTAAAAGACTACGCCTAGAGAACATGATGTGCCCAAATTACTAATATTACTAATGGAGAGCGTGTGATTTCAGAATGAAACTGCTGAAGGTGAAATCTAAAGCTGAATGGGATCTTTGGGCGAAGTAGACACAGCACTGAAACCTAGAAGCATTGTAGGGAATCACAGGTGTACTTATGAAGTCAACACTTGATAACAAGATTATCCCGCCTTGCACTGTAATAAAAAAAAATTTCAAAAAGTTGTTTTAACTTAATATTTTGAGTTTAACTTCAATTTGTTACCCCTCTGACTTAAAATTTTTAGTTTAATCAACTTGAAAGTTACTTAATGTTAATTTAAGTGACAACTGAAATATTTTAGTTGATTTGAAACTAAAGATTTTAAGTAACAAATTATTACTTACATTTAAACAAACTGAAACAACTATCTTTTTTTTTTTTTTTTTTTTACAGTGAATGAATTTTAAAGCAGCACTGCAAATTTACTTTGCTGAAATCTTGTTGGAAAAAAAAGGATGTGCATAAAATTGACTTAATTTCAATCAACCATCCAACCATTTTTAAGAATTAAAATTTAATTAATTAAAAAAGAATTATATTATTTAAAAATACATAATGAATAACACATTTTTAATCAATCGGCTTTTTTTGTTTTAGTTAAAAATAAATTAAATATTTAAAAATAATTACATAACATTAAAAATACATAATACATCATACAAATTTTGGCTTAAAGTATTTTAAATTATTTTTCAATTATTTTACATAATATTTTTTCTGTTTGACTATATATATATATATATATATATATATATTAGTATTGAATTAATTTTAAGTATATCTAAGCTTTTTAAAGTATAATGCATTACAATATACAAGAACATTTTGTCTAATGTAAGTTTACAAAGGCCAATAATAAAAATGCAATAGATTTCTCTTATTTTTGGAAAAAAGGCTCACCAAGGCTACATTTAAATGATCAAAAATACAGTAAAAACACAAAAAATTGTGAAATATTATTACAATTTAAAATTACTGTTTTCTATTTGAATATATTTTAAAATGCAATTTATTTCTGTGATGCAAAGCTGAATTTTCAGCACCATTACTCTCTTCAATGTCAAATGGCCATTATGAAATCATTCTAATATGCTGATTTGCCGTGCAAAAAACATTTTGGATTATTAAATGTTAAAAACAGTTGTGCTGCTTCATTTATTTGAAACCGAAATCCTTTGAAACATTGTAAATGCCTATTTTGATCAATTTAATATATCCTTGTTAAATAAAAGCATTCATTTCTTTATTTTAAAAAGAAAAATCTTTCTCCCCCTGAACTTTTAAATGGTAAAAATAAGTGAACGTCCCCCTAGATGATCAAAAAAGCAAAGCAGATCAAGCCAGAAAAACAGACGACAGCAGCGCCCGGAGAAATGTGAACAAGTGTGAATGCCAGCCATTGTTAGCGAAAGTTTTCAAGTCATTCAGCATATTTGAGGTGCTGTGCCTCGCTGAGGTGAGCTAATTACAAACACACACCTCTCCGTGCGAGAAACAACGCAACGAAGAGGGCGATGGCTTCGGCCAACACCTAGAAAAAGCCTGCGTTTGCCCAGGAATGCCACTGCGCCTGACGGATCTGCTGCAAATTCCTGCTGCTCGCTCAATTTATTTATGTATTAACAGAATCACTTTGCCTTTTGGCTTCAGGATGGTTTGTCTTCAGCTATGATCAAAATGCAAACAAGTGAAATCGGATCGGTATAATGTGCCAAGCGAGCTCAATGAAGCTTTGAAATAGCATGAGGTAATCAGGTTCTGCGGCGTATCATCGGTCTTGCCCTTGAGCCTACACAGCACTATTGTTTTCATAAAGTGAATGTCTTCATGTTTTCTCTGTTTATTTGAGGGAGTGTCGGCTCAAAATAGACATAGAACAGGAACCAGTATGTCAGTGTCAAAGCATAGCCATCAAATATCAGCTGTTTAATTTAATTGAAAGTTTGTGACTTGATAGTTATAAAAAAAGGGAAATGTAACTTCAGCATCAGCTTATAAAGTGGATGAAATATGCCAGAAATAAAAATTAATAAAAATACGTTAAAATAAAAAGAATTTAATATAGCATTACTGTTTTCTTTAATGTTTTAGGATTTTTATGTTTTGAGTTAAATATAAAACATTTAAATTAAAGAATTGAATTAAATAATAAAATAATAATCATCATTTTAATAAATAAAAAAAAAATAATTTAAAATATTTTTTTAAAAATAAATAATTCAAAAATAAATTATTTTGAATTCGTAATTATTTTTCTATAATCAATTTAGTTAAAGTTTTAGTGATTTTGTGGGGTTTTTTAGGGCTATTTAACGATTAATCGAGATTAATCCAAAATAAAAGTTTTTGTTTACATAATATATGTGTGTGTGCTGTGTGTATTTATGTATATATAAACACACAGACATGCATGTATATATTTAAGAAAAATATGTTGTTTATACATTAAAACTATTTATATATAATACCAGTTATATGAATATAAATATATACATGTAAACATTTTCAAAATATATACTGTATGTCTGTGTATTTATATACATAATAAATACACACAGTACACACACCTATATTATGTAAACAAAAACTTTTATTTTGGATGCGATTAATCGCAATTAATCGTTTAACAACAGGTTTTGTGTTTTTTTTGCTTTTTTTGAGTCAAAGTTTATTTTAAGTAACAAAAATTGTTTTATGGTTTTAGTTAACTATAATATCCCTAATTTCAGTTATGTAACTGAAACCGTTTTATTGAATATTTTTGTGTACTATGCATTTTTAGGTAGAACCACCAAATATCAGCATATGTTTACATTTTTTTAATTATTTAAAAATATGCCAGAGAATGTGAAATTGATGTAATGTTAATTTTTCTGAATCCATGATCTTTATTCAAAACGTTTAACTAGCGTTACTACAATTTTATCTATTCCTGATTTAATTTCTGATCATTATTAAAAAACGCATTATATTTTGGAAGTACTTTGTACTACAGTAAACGTGTTTGAAAAAGATTAACATGTGCATTCAGAATATTCAAGTCGTATGGAAAATATTTCATATAACTTTATATTTTACATAGCTTTATAACTTTATATTACACTGCTCTCTTGACTAGTCTATTCCGATTGGACAATAGCAGCATTCTGTGCTCGTATATTTTAGTTTAATGATGCTGACCTGTATAATTGACCATCATCACAGACTAGTTACATAATGTTCCATGAGAATAATGTGACAAAAATGTGAAATATTTAGCCAGTGACATGAAGGCCAGTCATCTGCTGCTCCTGGCCAATCATTTACAGAGAATAAACACACATAGTCCACATTCACCTGCAAAGTACACATAAAAAAGCAGCAGACCTCTCTGTTTGCATTATTCAATATAACCTATACATCATTCACAAAGAACACCCATATATGAACACTACACCCTGGAAAGATTTAAGACCAGCCCTCAACTGTTTAGGTGTCACTGAACACTAATTAAACCACAACAAACAAGCTTTCAGTTTCATCAAATGGATTAAACATATGAGCTGTTGAACGAATGACTAATGATAATTCTAGAAGAATGTTTTGGACCATATGCAATTGTAAAAGTTGCATTATAGGAGTGACTGGGCAGTTAAATGCCTTTTGAATTACGAATAAAGCTATTGTTTTTAAAGAAAATCCAATACATAAAGTAACATTATCTTCAAAGTTTAAGTGAACAGGTATTTACCATCTGCCACACAAACTCCTACTGCCATAAAAAACTACTACTGACACACTCTACAGGTAACCTGTTACCTACATTTACGCTACGATAGTTTGTTTACTTTAAGTTTTTACGTCTTTTTAATTAATTATGAACGCATTTGAAACACTCGGTCGTAACAAGAGTCTGAAAATCGCGTCAAAGATCCATTAAAAGGCAGATAAAGTCTTACCTGTCCGTCAGGAATCGCAGTCGCTCACCTGCGTGTCTCTTAGCTGTTCTAAAGTAAAACAGAACGTGTGAGGTTTTTCACCAGCGCAGCGCTCTCAGCCAATCAGGGCATGCGTTACGCACAAAGCCGCAGCTGATTGGCTGAAAGCCTGAGAACACTGTAAACACTGCTGTTCAGAATGAAATATTATCTTACTGCACAGTAAACACTATCCAACAGTGGGAAAAAACATAATGCGGAATGCCTCAATAGTAAACATACAGAGCGATATCTGTTTTGTGTTCATCTGCTCCAATTTGCTCTTTTTACATTAACTATCACTTCGTATAGACTAATACAATCAGATACACCAATAATTTCTTAAATATTACAACATATACTGATTAAATATAATACAATATATAAATTAACATTCACTTCAATGGTATGACTGGATTCATTCAACTTATTTCCTATTGAACTGTCACCACCTTAACACCTGACATGTATTTTGAGGTGCAGCTCGTCATTTAAATGGGGTGTTTCACTAGTTAGCAGTAAACCGGTTACCTCACCTGAATATGTTCGTAGATTTATGTTGGAAGTTTCCACGTAGAAAGCAGTATTCCTCTGAACAGAAATATGCAAACATCTGTAAACATAATATTTTTGTCAGTTACTGTCATACAACTAGCAAGCTAATCCAGTAGGCTAGTAGTACTGACAGTACTGACGGTGTCTCATTATCATGGCTGAAAGCGCAAAAAGCGGAGGAACAGACAAACCGATGAGTGAGTCATTTACACTAGAACCGCTCTGATTGATTTAAACTCGAATTCGATTCACCAGCAAAAACAGATTGAAAGAGCCATTCAGTTTCAAATTTCGACATCGCTTGCAATGATTTAAAAAAAAAAAAAAACACTAATGTTGGGTGGAAACGGAGCTTTCCAAAATTCTGAATCAGTTAGCCTAAACATGCATAGCAAAATGATTTACTGTTTCGAAGCGCTCTAATCGGATCACGTATCGCGAATCTACTGATTCATCAGAACTTTGGAGCGCGTATCGCCAATCATTTTGCGAACTGAAAGATTCGTGATACGCACTCTAAACTGCTGATCTGAAATGATGGTTCGCGAATCATTATTCAGATCGAGACTTCGGAGCGCGAATCTTTTGATTTAGATCGGAACTTTGGAGCCGGTTCGTGAATCTTTTGATTTATATCAGAACTTCGGAGCGCGTATCGCGAATCGTTTTATTTAGATCAGAACTTTAGAGCAGGTTCGCGAATCTTTTTATTCATCAGAACTTCAGAGAGGGTTTGCCAATCATTATTTAGATCGGAACTTCAGAGCATGGGTCACGAATCGGGAATCATTTGATTCAGATCGGGATTTTGAAGCGGGTCCACGAATCATCCGATTCAGATCGGAACTTCGGAGCCAGTTTGTGAATCATTATTTAGATCGCGTATTGTGAATCATTAGATTCAGGTTGGGATTTCAGAGCAGGTTTGCAAATCATTTGATTTAAATCGGAACTTCGGAGCAACTTACCGATATTAGCGAATCATTTAATTCAGATCGGAGCATGTATAGCAAATCCTTTTCCCTGATTTCTTTCTTTTTTATTAAACCACAAAATACCAAAGCATACCCTTATAAAAACAAAACAAAGAGAAAAGTAAGTATACACAGATACAAATCCCTTAAGAAAATTAGCCTTGATTTTATAATAGTAAAAGTGTAGTAACCATGGTTTTGGTTACCATTTGTCAAGTCACTTTTATTTATATAGTGCTTTTAAAAATACAGATTGTGTCAAAGCAGCTTTACAGTATTACATAGCAAATAGTGTGTCAATAATGCAAATATATATATATATATATATATATATATATAGGATAACCACAGTTTTACTACAAATACCATGGTTAAACTATGGTTAGTGTAGCAAAACCATGGCTCATTTGTGGTTAGTCCACCTGACTTTAAAGCATTTACAGCAGGCAACAAAACTGCAGCAACGTGATTACAACTTTACCGTGCCTTAGTTATCCGTCTTGGTATGAACGAGCCTTAACTTGTACAAGCTGTTGTTATACTTCCTCTTTAGTCTATATAATCGTATTAAAAAAAACAAATTGTGACTCGTGATTCACGTTTTATTACTCTGTTGTTGTAGAATAAGATGCATTTAATTTCATTTCACTAAACAAATGTAGGCCTACTTTCCTTTGAGGGCACTGGTACATAGGTCAGATATTTTGCCATTTCCCCTATTAGCAAAAGCAAACAAAAGTAAAGCTCTGTGAAATCAGCTCATTGCTTTAGTTAAACCATGACATTCCCCCAGGACATTCATTGACTTGGTTACGGTTATCAAGTTTATGGTATGTAATCAATATAAACCCGCCTGAGTTCTGGGTGTAATCTGGATTCAGGTTAAATTAGCCAGAAACACTTTTTCGCTGGTTCTTTCTTCGAGTGAAGGAAATAATCATTAAACAACAAACCTTATGTTGTGTTCTGAACTTTCTTGACCCCAAAAAATGTTAAACGCCTACAAAAATTGCTTTTAAATTTCTCGCTATGCTGTATTATAACTAAATCTTTGATTTAATCTTTTTATCAACTTGTTTTCTTTCAGTCAAAACAGGTTCTGCATTTCTGTTTGGAACTGACTGATTGTAGGCCTCATTGATCTGAGCTTATTCACCTCAGTTTATGAGTCACAACTGACACAATTATCCACAAATTATACTCAAAAATGAGGTGCATAAGCTCAGATCAATGAGATGGAGATCAAAGATTGATGCTACAGCAGGTGACCTCACTCTCGCTTTCATCACGCGTAAAAGCAAAGGACAAGATCTGACAATTAAAAGGGAGGTTCCCTTTTGTACTGTTGAAAAATAATGCAAGAACTGGAAACTCAAATGGAAAATATTATGACGCAAAATCTAAGTGTTAACATGACTTGCATAAATTGTCCAAACCACAAAAAAGTAAATAATTAAAAAAATAAAAATCCCTGTTAAAATGTACTGCTGGTGTGTTTGAACTGAGCTGCAGTCCAGTGATTTGAGGGATCCTTCACGCTTTTTTGCTGTGTTTTCATTGAGCACATCTCTTGTCACACCGGTCCCTAACATGATTAACCCCAACACTCACAGATTAGCCTGAATTAACTTCTCTCAATCCACTTTTACCAACCGTGTCTTAATCCCACCGCCTGCTAAAACTACAACTGTGTCGCATCCGAACGTGAACTTAATATACTCACCTGTAGCTTGTTAATGTCATTCAACTAAAACAGAAGCACAAGCATAGTCACTAATATCAGTATGTTTCAGATCAACCAGAGTGGGTTTCTAATTAGTCACATTTAATAGAGAACAATTTAGATGCATTAGAAATATACCAACCTACTTTAAACATTAGCCCCTATTACAACTCAAGCAATCGTCTCAAAAAACCAACTGAGCAAAGATGACAGATTTTATGGCATTCATGGGGGTTCCTGAATCAACTGCCATTGAGACAGATGGGAAACATCTTGGTTTGGAGCCATAAAGTCCTGTTTTGTTAGTCCATGAGCCCAACAGGGACATCTAGAGGAGAAGAAATGAAAGGGCAAAATTAAAAGCAGCATAAAGAATATCTTAGCAAATCATTGTTAAAAATAATTATTTATTAGAAATTTTTAGTGGAGATCATTGGCTGCACCATAGGTTGATTTTTATTTATTTATTATTTTTTTTTTTAACCTATTTACCTATTTATATAGACTTATAGTTAATATTAAGCATTTTAAATAGATTTTAAAATAAACAGTTATCTTAAAATATAATTAGACTTATTATTAACATCATAAATATTTATGATCATATATTTTAAATATTACGTTTGTTGCAGGTATTATTCAGTTGAGATAACAGACAGTTCTTAAGATGATCAATCAGACGCAAATATCAAAACAAAAATTTACTCAGGACATTATAGTGCATTGGATATTACATACGTGAAAATATTATAAATGTGAATATAACCAGGTTATAAATATTACATATATGATTAATATAATTTATTATATTCTAATTAAATCTAATATAATGAATGAATTAATATAATGAAATATAATTTAAAATAGAAATATTGGATATTTAAAATATTATGTTTTTAAATATTTGAACATAAATTAAAACAAAAAGGCTAAAAGGCTTTTAGAAATTATAAAAACAGTATTTGTAAGCATAAAAACTGAATGTTTTGCCTATATGATTAGGAAAAATGTTAAATTAATTTTGGATAATTTTGGAAATTTTACGTTTGTATCTTTATTTAAAAAGCAAAATGAATGAATGAATGAATTAATAAATTTAATGTTTTATATGAATGATTATTATATAGTATTATGTATTTATTATTAAAAATTATATAAGACAATTATTTTTTACAATAATAAAATTAGAATTTTAAAAAATATAAATCAAAATATGATTAATCAAATTATTTTTTGTCACTATATATAATATCATTAGAATTAACTCATCTTTTTTATATGTAACTGACACATAAAGATTCATTACACTGCACTGGATATTAAAAATTGCTTGAATATGATGAAATTTTTTTTATATATACTTTTTTATAGAATAAATCTGCCTAAATACACAATTAATTAAGATTTAAAGTCTTAATACATTTTGCAGTGTTACTTCTCAAGTAAATGCACATATTTTAACTGGAAAATTAGACAAAAAAATAATTAAGAAGACATTTCACAAACAATACATTTCAAATCCACATTTTTAACAGTAAATATCGTTTTGCCATTTAAAATCAATCAAAACATGAATATATTTTACAACAGAAATAATGTTGTTTTGATTATATCATTTGATTGATTTAAATCTTCGTCGGGACACTGTGTTGTTGCAGTGAAGTAAAACTGAACTATAGACTGCTGAAGGTTGGGATATTCAGGGCGGGACGGTCAGCTGCTGAAATCACGGAGACCCGGCTGTTTAAGTTCCCTAAAGAGACATTCATCGCCCCTCCCAACACATCTGGAACTGCTCTCGGCTGTTTCTACACTTACAGCAAAGGCAGGGTCAGACATTCCCATATTCACAATAACAATCTCAACTGCACTTCTCTGCAACTGCCCTGTCATACATTTTAAATATCAATACACTACAGTGTGTTAAATAATGACAGACGTACACTTTAACAGCAGTCAGTGACCTGTGAATCATCTGACATGAGATGTACATTAGTACATGACATCACCTAACATCATGTGCAAAGTCGTTTAAAGACAAACTTATGCAATGTGTGATTCATGAGTGAAGGATGCTGGGTAAAATGCTCTCCACCCATGAAAATCACTTTGGTTTAAAGACGTCTTGCTCTGATGTGGTTCATTAAATAAAATACATCATTCACGTAGGGGTGATTCTGCAATTAGAGTAACTTTTCTTTAAATAAATAAATAAATAAATACAGTATATATATATATATATATATATATATATATATAGGTTAATTACCTTATATTTACCTTTGTGTGTGTGTGCCTGATGAAACAAAAATTCCCAGAATTTCTGTGTTTTGAAATATAATTATAAATGTGAATATAACCAGGTGAATATAACCAGATATATATATGTGATAAATATAAGATGTACATTAATATTGTATTCCAATTCAACAGAAATATAGTTTACAAAATACATTATATCATGTTTTTAAATATTAGAATATACATTAAAAGGCTTCTAGAAACAGTACTTGTGGCGATATCAACTTTTTGAACAACTGTTTTAAACTTTTTTGGACAAATGATATTGCACGTTTTGCTTCTTATATGGTAAGGGAAAATGTTAATTTTATTTTGTAATATCTAATTTTAGATATGTAAACAGTTTGTATCTTTATTTAAAAATCAAAATAATGAATAAATGAATTAAGGAATAAATCTATTTATTTATTGTTTATGAACTATTATTATTAAAAAAAAAAAACTATATATATATATATATATATAGTTATAATTTATATATATATATAGAACATTTATGTATATAATTTATAAATATAGAATAATTTATAAATAAATTATAAATATATATATATATATATATATATATATAAAATATAAGTTGTAACTCATATGTAACATTTCTAAATATCATTTAGAAATAACAGAATATATGTATATAAGTTATATATATATATATATATATATATATATATATTATATAAGTTATAACTTATATATGTAAAATTTAAAAAAAAATATTTATATATAAATATTATATATTTTAAAATCGTTAATCAAATTTTTTTCTATTTTTTTAGGGTCACTACAAAGTATATTATTAGAATCATTTATATATATATATATATATATATATATATATATATATTATGTAAGTTATAACTTTTTACATCATTACTCAACTTATTTTTCTATTTTTTCAGCACACATCATAGCATTAAATCTATTCCACACATGATCTCAGGGAATCAAACTAAAGATCCACTTGAGACTGGAAAGCTTGAATGGATGAGCAATCACAGGAAGACACATACACATCTGGGAAATACAGAGCAAAGATTTATCTGCGGTTTGGATGAGGTTTTGATCAGATGAACTGTTTTTGTTTTCCTATCTCTAAGCATCTCTGTCCATTAAACAAATCACCCAACATTGCATACGCTGTAATATGTACTAGTATGTACTATGCATAATATATATATGAGCATATATTAAATATATGTATATATGAGAATGTGTTGTCACTAGATTAAAACTAAAGGCAAACTGTGTAGAAAAAAGCTTAGAATTTCAACCACAAATCCACATCACATCATTTTTCTCCTAGGTAACCCATCAACTGGAGATTTTACGGTATTATCGTCATTTAGAATAAACAGAAAACAAAAGCAGAATGACAAGTGCAATTATTTTTATAATGCAAAACAGTTTCAGAACCCAAACATATGAAATAAAGGGGATTTTGGTGCATTTCTGAACAATGCTGCAAGACGTCACTGGCCGTGAGCTGCACACATGTGCAGTGTTATGGTGTTTGGAGTCTGGTGTTGCTATGCCTGTACACATCTGGCAGCTGGAAATCAAAATCTGAACAGTGAAAGTGTCCACACCTTGAACAACGCCTTACAGTTGAGAGAACATAAACCAGTTTAACACCAGTACGATCAAGCCTTTACTTTTAAAACCAGCAATATAAACTTTATAGTGCAACTCACATGAACGGATTACTTGAGAGCCACATACAAGTGAATTACGACTGAAACTGATAACTGAAGAATTTTGTTTGGTTTAGACACAATCCATCAGCTCATTAACACATGACACATTATATAATCATACAAGACACTGCCAGGTATGTGAAAATAATTTCCCTGACATGCAAATGTCACTCAAAGAACAATATGATGCACGTCTACATGTTGCTGAGAAAGCCCTATAATTGTAAGGATATGACGACCTTACTTTACAAGGTTTGTTGTTGACGGTAAGGCACCACCTAGTGACCACATAGCAACTCTCTGAAAACCATCTCAGCAACAACTTCACCAGCCACTTCGAACACCCTAGCCAGCAACCAACTATAGCAATACCCTGGCAATCACCTAAGACTAGCATCTACAGAGCAATTACCTAGCTACCACTTAGAACACCTAGCCACAACTTAGCAATGGCCTAGCAACCACCCAGCACAGCCTTATAACCACCTAGCAATACTTCAACAACCACACTGAAAACCTTGAAACCACCTCCACATCACCCAGAATGCCCTAACAACCATCTAGCAACACCCTAGCAACCACTCAGAACACAGCAGAAGCACCTGGCAATAATCCAGAACACTCTAGTAGCAACCACATAGCAACTCCATGGCAACCACCCAGAACTCGCTAGCAACATCCTACTGTAGTAATACCCCAGCAACAATCCAGAACACTGAACAGCCCCCTAGCAATCATGAAGAACGCTCTAGCAACCACATAGCAACTCCCTAGTAACAACCTACTGTAGCAACACCCCAGAAACCACCCAGAACACAGTAACAGCCACCTAGCACTATACAGCACAGAAACAGAACAATAACATCCCTTAGAATTATCCAGAACACTCTAGAAACCATAGCAACTCCTTGGCAATCACCAGAACACACTGTAACATCCTACTGTAGTAATACCCCAGCAACCACCCAGAACACAGTAACAGTCCTGGCAATCACCCAGAACATCCCCAGCCACGCACAAACCCCTTGGCAAAAACACCCTAGAAACACCTACTGTGCAGCAACCACCGAACACAGTAACAGCCACCTAGCAATTATCCAGAGCACCCTAGTAACCACATAGCAACACACACACCCTGGTAACAACCTACTGTAGTAAACCACCCAGAACACAGTAACAACCCTTAGCAATTACAAACACCCTAGCAGCAACAACGCAACACCCTATAACACCTGCAAGCACCCCAGAAACCACCCAGAACACAATAACAACCTAGCAATTTCAGAACACTAAGCAACCACACGGTAACTCCTAGCACACCACCACACCTAGTAACAACCTACTGTAGCAACACCCCAGAAACCCAGAACACGGTAACAGCCACCTAGCAATTATCCAGAACACCCTAAGTAACCACGGCAACCACACAACACCCTAGTAACATCCTACTGTAGCAACACAGAAACAACCCAGAACACAGTAACAACCCCTAGCAATTATCCAGAACACCCTAGCAGCCACACACAACACCTAGTAACAACCTACTGTAGCAACACCCCAGAACACAATAACAACCCCTAGCAATTATCCAGAACACTCTAGAAACCACAGCAACTCCCTGGCAATCACCTAGAACACACTAGCAACATCCTACTGTAGTAATATCCCAGTAACCATCCAGAACACAGTAACAGTCCCCTGGCAATCACCCAGAACACCTTAGCAGCCACGTACAAACCCCTTGGCAACCACCCAAAACACCCTAGCAAATGCCTACTGTGGCAACACCTCAGCAACCACCCAGAACACAGTAACAGCCACCTAGCAATTATCCAGAACACCCTAGCAACCAAACACAACACTCTAGTAACAACCTACCGTAGCAACACCCCAGAAACCACCCAGAACACAGTAAGAGAACACTGAAGAGCCCCCTAGCAATCATGCACAATGCTCTAGCAACCACATAGCAACTCCCTAGCAACCACACACAACACCCTAGTAACACATAGCAACTCCCTGAACACCATGGCAACACCCCAGCAACCAAGCAGCATGTCCTAGCTATGACCCACAGGACTCTAGCACTGATACAATGATTTTTACACACACACAAAAAAAAAACTACAAAAACTACAAACATTTTTTTAAGCAATTTTTCTTTACATTTTCTTTATATGAAATGCTTGTGAAAGCTTGAAACATTGTGACATGAATTGTAGGGCAACCAGAGGAGCTTATAATTTTTAATAATAATTATCCTTTCAATTAAATAATCCTCTCTGTTTGCAGCTCAGTTAGAAAGGCGGTAAAGAATTCCACTGGCGTCACTTACAGTAAATGGGAGCTGGTTTAGCGTAACCCGCGGCAGGGAGGGACCCACTGTAGGGTGCACGGGCTAAATATAAGGGTGAATCCCTGCCAGAGACAGCAGAGCCTGGTACTGAGGAAGTGAGACCAGGACTGTATGGAAAACATGGGGAGGTCAAATCAAATCAAATCCATGTTATCTCAGGCATTTCTCAAGCTGCTATGACATGCCAAGTGACTAAAACACAATCTTGTCTCAAATCTTTACCGTTTCAGTGTGTTCCTTGTTAGATCTGACTCAGACAGCTGTAAATGAGTCATGTGAAACCTTCAGATGAGGTAAGGAAGCCGTGCAATGCGAGTTAAGTTTATGTGCGTGTGAGATGTGTAATATGACCATGGGCGGCATAAATACAGGATTGAAAGGGTGGGAGTGCTGAGAGGGTCCCGTACTAACTTTCTCTCCCTCTTCCACACACTAACAGCCCAGAGAGAGACACTTTCACTTGCTCTGAAGACTTTAAGGACAGCAACTGACAGACCTGAGGGCAACTAGAGGAGAGGTTGCATTCGACTGCCGACGGCTTGTTTAGGCTTCTCAGGGGAGAGAGGCAGCATGTATTGGAACGTGGCTCTCCGGAGCGTCGGGCTCTGGGTCATCCTGAGTTTAGCCACCGGTCACCTGACAGAGCAGGAGACATCAACTATTGTGGACATGCACAATGAGCTTCGCTCTAAGGTTCAGCCCAGCGCCGCCTTCATGCAGAAAGTGGTAAGAGATGCACTTGACACAGCACATTTGGCTTTGGTTCTTTGGTGTAACCAAAGTAATGAGTAAGATGTCTTAAAAGTTAAAGTACAAGTACATGCAAAAATGCAAATGTTGTCATTATTTAAGGACACACTCATGTTGCTCCAAACCAGTAAGATTTTCTTTCCTCTGCGGAATTTTGAAAGAAATCGATCTTACTAAATCTTTGAGGATTTTTGAGTTTGACAGCACTAAATATTCTTCAAAATTCAAATATTTAAACTACCAGTCAAAAGTTTTTGAACAGTATGATTATCAATATTTTATATATATATATATATATATATATATATACATATATGTTTTTTTTATTTTTATAAATTAATACTTTTATTTAGCAAGGATGCTTTAAATTGATCAAAAGTGATTATAAAAACATTTATAAAGATTTCAATTTCACATAAATGCTGTTCTTCTGAAGTTTCCATTCATCAAAGAAACCTGAAAAAATTCTACTCAGCTGTTTTCAACATAATAATAATAATAATAATAATAATAATAAATGTCTTTTTTAACAGCAAATCAGAATGTTATAATGATTTCTGAAGGATCATGTGACTGGAGTAATGATGCTAAAAATTCAGCTTTGAAATCACAGGAATAAATTACATTTTAAAATATATTCAAATAGAAAACTGTTATTTTAAATAGTAAAAATATTTCAAAATTTTACTGTTTTTGCTGTACTTTGGATCAAATAAATGCAAGCTTGGTGAGTACAAGAGACTTCTTTAAAAAAAACATTAAAAATCTTATGACTGGTAGTGTATATTCTTCAAAAAGTCAACGAAGAGTAAACTATGATAACGTCTTTAATTTTTAGCTGCACCTTCTTAAATTAAAATGCACTTGGATATAGAATTTTTATATTTATTATACAGTGCCATTAAAAAGTTTGGGGTCAGTAATATTTTTAAATGTTTTTTGTAGATAAGTCACTTATTCTCACCGAAGCTGCATTTAATTAATTGAAAATACAGTAAAATGTGTAATATTGTGAAAAATTATTATATTTCAAAATAACTGGTTTCTATTTGAATATACTGTAAAGTGTAATTTATTTCTGTGATGCAAAGCTTAATTTTCAGCATCAATTCTCGTCTTCAGTGTCACATGATCCTTCAGAAATCATTTGAATATGCTGATTGGCTGCTCAAGAAACATTTCTGATGAGTCTGATCTTTCATCTCATGAGGGCTGTTAATGTTTTTGGCTTTGAGCTCAAAGTTTGTGTGTTGCATATGGGTTATGAGGTCAGAGCATCTCATCATCTTCCATCAATCACTGGAATTAGATCTCATTACTGCTGTAAACAATAATTAGCACATCAATATCCAAAGTAATTGAGTCATGATGCATATTCATGGGGCGCAATTACTTTTGAAACACAAGAGAGTTTAAGTAATACTATAATCATGATTATACTTATTCCAAATGAAACATGTAATAAATCGCTCAATATTTAGTCTCATTTAAAGAGACATTTCAGCCAAAAATGAACATTTTGTCATCTTTAAAGGAGAAGTCCACTTCCAGGACAACAATTTACAAATAATGTACTCACCCCCTTGTCATCCAAGATGTTCATGTCTTTTTGTCTTCAGTCGTAAAGAAATTATGGTTTTTGAGGAAAGCATTTCAGGATTTTTCTCCATATAATGGACTTCATTGGTGCCCCGATTTTGAACTTCCAAAATGTAGTTTAAATGCAGCTTTAAAGGACTCTAAACGATCCCAGCCGAGGAAGAAGGGTCTTATCTAGCAGAACGATCAGTCATTTAAAAAAAAATAAATAAATAAATAAATAAGTAAAATGTAAGCACAAACGCTTGTGTAGCACAGGCTCTGGGATGCGCGTCCACGATCCTACGGATTAGTAATGGGTCGTTCTTGAATGATTCTTTCATTTTGAACGAATCTTTAATGTGACTCGGGAAGAACGAGTCGTCTTGGTGAGTGATTCGTTCAATTGCGCATGCGCAACATCCTATTAGGTTCTGTACTGGAATTAGTTCATATGTTTCGAGTCTTCGGGTTTTTCAAGTCGTTCATTCATCTTATGGGGCTGTCACATGATGAACGAACGACTCAAATCCGAAAACTTGTCAGATAAGAGGTGAGGTGAGCTAATCATAGACTAAAGACCCAGGTAAACAATGAATTAATCTTTTCTGTTTCTTATAGCATTATAGTTTTGTCTTGTTTGTAGTGTGATCAACGTTTGTGTAAGCAGTAGATGTGTTAGGGAAGTAACACGTAACATTTTAATTAGATTTTGCTAAAATGAACAAAATGACTCAAAAAAAGATTCATTCATTTTGCTGAACGAGACTTAAAGGTCCAAGTCGGTAAAATGATCCGAACTTCCCATCACTACTACGAATCACGTCTAAGTTCATCGTCTGTGTACTGAGTATGGCGAAAAACTCTATTTTACTTTCTCCTACAACTTGAGAGGAGGACATCTTTGTACCTTTTTGTTTGTAAACAGCGTTTGACTTACTTGCACTTTCTTAGTCTTTGCACGTTCGCTTTGTAAACACTGGGTCTGTAGTTCTGCATGACCTTTCGACGTGATTCAATAGTACATAGCGTCGTGAGCGTGCATATCAGAGCCTGTGCTACACAAGCTTTTGTGCTTAAAACATAGAAAAAAACCTATATTTTCCAAAAAAAATTACCGATTATTTCGCTACATAAGACCCTTCTTCCTCGGCTTGGATCGTTTAGAGCCCTTTGAAGCTGCATTTAAACTACATTTTGGAAGTTCAAAATCGGGGCACCAATGAAGTCCATCATATGGAGAAAAATCCTGAAATGTTTTCCTCAAAAACCATAATTTCTTCACGACTGAAGACAGAAAGACACGAACATCTTGGATGACAAGGGGGTGAGTAAATTATTTGTGAATTTTTGTTCTGGAAGTGGACTTCTCCTTCAAGTTGTTCCAAATCTTTTTTCTTATACTTTTTCTACCATGGAAGTCAGTGGGGACTGGTAACTAAATGATGACAATGTTTTCATTTTTGGGTGAACTGTCTCTTTAAGAATTGTTACTGTGTGAAACATACCTCAGCTTTATCATGTGAATGCAAGAATCACAGCAGCACAAAGCTGGTATTATAATGCATGAGACTGTGCTTTATCTGATAAAGAGGGACTTTTTGAACAGAAACCATGAAGCGGCTTGCTTTTGACTGGATGGAGTATGTGTGGGTGTGTGGATGTACTGATACTGTTGTGCAATGTATGTATGTGTGTGTGTGTGTGTGTGTGAGACACGCTGAGGAATGTGCATGTTATATGAAACCGCAGGAATACTGTGCTGAGTGTGAGTGTTTTAATAAAGCCCCATGTGGTCATCCTGTCTTACGGTCTTGTGTTTGTATTGTGGGTGAAATTCAGTGCATAGCTAAGGAAAGATTCATAGCTTTTGGCCCTCTTTCGAAACGTTTTGTTCACTTACATTTATACAACAAAAGGGTGGTACTGTCTGGGTCATATTTCACTGCAAAATGAAAAGAAAACATGGCCTTGCATGAAGATAAACAAAACTTGGTTATTTATGTTTTATTTATTTGTTTCTTATTTTGTACACTGTCATACTGAGATCATTACTTTCTGTTTGCATTTTATTTTAATGCACATTAAAGTTATAAATGTTATTTTGCATAAAGAAAACAAAGTTTATTCATTTATTTATTCATTCACAAATAAAAGGAAGAACAACAAACACTACCAAACTACACTACAATACAAATACCTTTCTAATAAAATGATAATTTTTTATGGTGATGAAAACATATTTTTTTGCATTATATTTTAATGCTCCAATACTCATGTGAATTATGAAAACTATTATTTTACATAAATGCATTAATTACAAATTATGTAAAATAATAATTTCACTCTTAAAAATTTTGTTTGCATTATATTTTAATGCATATTTAAAAAATGTTATTTTGCATAAAGAAAACAAAGCTTGTAAATGTTAGAAATGTAAACAAAGATTGTTCATTTATTAATTTATTCATAAATTAAAGGAAGATCAACAAACACTACCATAAAAATAAAATACTTAACAATACAAAAAGACTTTACACTACAATATAAAGGATTTACTATTAAAATTATCATTTTTTTTTACATTATGGTAATGAAAGCATTATTTTTTTGCATTATATTTTAATGATCTAATATTCATTTGTAATATTAATTATGAAATTTATAATTTTACCTAAATACAATAATTACAGTTATTTAAAATAATAATTCTACTCTTAAAAAAACTTGCTGTTTGCATTATATTTTATTGCACATTTAAAAATAAAAATAGATTTTTTTTTTGCATGAAGAAAACAAAGCTTATTCATTTATTCATTAAGAACAACAAACACTACCATAAAAACAAAATACTTTACAATACAAAAAAATACTTTACACTACAATATAAACATTTTACGCTATAATATAAATACTTTACTATTAAAATTAGCATATTTTTTTTACATTTTTGCATTATATTTTAATAATCTAAAACTCATGTAAAATATGAATTATGAAAATTGTAATTTTACCTAAATACAGTAATTACTATTATTTAAAATAATACATCTACTCTTAAGAAAGTTTCTGTTTGGATTATATTTTAATGCACATTTAAAAATAAAAAAATAGAAATGTTAGAAATGTTAAACAAAGCTTGTTAATTTATTAATTTATTCATAAATTACAGGAAGATCAACAAACACTACCATACAAATAAAATAGTTTAAAATACAAAAATACTTTACACTACAATATAAATGATTTACTATTAAAATAATATTTTTTTTTTTACATTATGGTAATGAAAGCATTACTTTTTTGCATTATATTTGAACAATCTAATACTCAATATTAAATATTAACTATAAAAATTATAATTTTATACAATAATTACAATTATTTAAAATAATTATACTCTTAAAACACTTTCTGTTTGCATTACATTTTATTGCACATTTTAAAATAAAAATGGAAATGTTATTATGCATAAAGAAAACAAAGCAAATTCATTCATTCTTTAAGTGCAAACACTACCATAAAAATAAAATACTTACAAAAATACTTTACACTACAACATAAAAATTTTACACCATAATATAAATACTTTACTATTAAGATTTTTTTTTTACATTACGGTAATAAAAAACATGACTTTTTTGCATTATATTTTAATAATCTAATACTCATGTAAAATATGAATTATGAAAATTATAATTTTACCTAAATACAGTAATTACTATTATTTAAAAAAAGTATTACTTAATTAAAATTATACTCTTAAAAAAAACAGTTTGCATTGTATTCTAATGCATTTTAAAAATAAAAAACAGAAATGTTATTTTGCATAAAAAAAAACAAAGCTTGTTCATTTTTTCACTCATTCATAAATTGAAGGAAGAAAAACAAACACTACCATAAAAATAAAACAGTTTACAATACAAAATACTTTACACTACAATATAAATACTTTACTATTAAAATTATCATTTCTTTACATTGTCACAAAGTTTCTGTTTTCATTATATTTTAATGCACATTTAAAAACAAAAAAAATAGAAATGTTATTTTTTATAAATAAAACAAAGCTTGTTTATTTATTAATTTATTCATAAATTAAAGGAAGATCAACAAACACTACCATAAAGGTAAAATACTTTATACTACGATATAAATGATTTACTATTAAAATGATTTTTTTTATATTATGGTAATGAAAGCATTACTTTTTTTGCATTATATTTTAATGATCTAATACTCATTTGAAATATTAATTATGAAAATTATAATTTTACCTAAATACAATAATTACAATTATTTAAAATAATAATTATACTCTTAAAAAAACTTTGTTTTCATTTAAAATTTCATTTAAAAATTAAAATAGAAATGTTATTTTGCATAAAGAAAACAAAGCTTATTCATTTATTTACTCATTCATAAATTAAAGGAAGAACAACAAACACTACCATAAAAATAAAATACTTTATACTACAATATAAATACTTTACTATTAAAATTTTCATTTTTTTACATTATGGTAATGAAAACATTTATTTTTTTTAATGCTCTAATACTCATGTGCCATATTAATTATGAAGATTATAACTTTGCCTAAATACAAGTTTACTCTTAAAAAAAACTTGGCTTTGAATTAGTTAGAATTTATTTGAAATTACACTAAATTTGAAGTAGAAATTTATTTTTGTAAAACATATTCCAATAATCCCTGTTTTATTTATCTTTTTTTTTTTTGCATTGAATATGTAAAATATATTTTTCTTCTTTGCAAGAAGCATTGCAAGATTCCCTCACTGACTGATCTATACAAAATATCTTTTAAATGGTTTATTTAAAATGTGAGTAAAAATAACTTAAAGTCAAATAACGATAAAATTGTTTGTTTCGTTTGAGGTGTGGAGCGAGGCACTGCGTGTGGTGGCGGAAGCATATGCCGCAAAATGCATCTGGGATCATAACCCTGATCTTGAGGAACTCACAATGGGTGAAAATCTCTTTGCAGGCACTGGACCATTTAATGTAACCAAAGCAATGCTGGGCTGGTATGACAAATGTCTTCACTAAACCATAAAAAATCTGTGATATTCAGGAATATTATCTATAAGCAGAATTACAACTCATTTCTTTGCACACACAGGTTTAAAGAGCATATGGATTATATCTACGAAAGCAATAACTGTTCTGAAGACAAAATGTGTGGCCATTACACTCAGGTGAAAATCATTTCCGTTCGCCACGTTTGATTGGTTTTCACAGCTTGAACGCACAGATGTGACGATGAGTTTTTCTGTTGTTGTTACAGATGGTCTGGGCAAACAGCACTAAAATTGGCTGTGCTACTCATCTCTGTGACAAACTTGAGAATCTGGATTTTGAGAAGGCCACTCTTCTCGTCTGCAATTACTTCCCTCCGTAAGAGTGTTAGAATGATCCACACTGAATATGACTTTTACAGAAATTATGATGCTAACTTAGCACCATATGCGCTCAAATATAAATACAGGTGCAGTCTTTTTTTATTTTTTTATTCAGTTTTTTTTATTTTTAGTCTATTTCTTATTTTTTTTTCTTATTTTTTTTTTTATTTAAATTTACTTGTGTTTGCATTTTATTTAATATTTTGATTCTAATATAATTATGCTTAATATTGATTTTTTTTTCCCATTTATTTTACTTTAATTACAGTAACTAGTTAAATTAATAATTAATTTAATTTAACTAGTTACTTTAAACTAAATAAAATTATAATTCAATTAAAATAAATAAAAAAGTAAATACTATTCATAATAATTATATTAGAATCGAAATATTAGATAAATACAACATCTTAAACACATAAATAAAAAACAAATAATAATATTAAAGCCTATTTGTTTAATATTTTGATCATAATATAATTATGAATAATACAGTAATAATTTTTTTATTTACAGTAACTATTTAAATCAATAATAACTTAACTTAAAAGAAAATAAAAAACAATATTATTCACAATAATTATATATAGAATTATATTATAATCAAAACATTAAATATTCATATTCATATTTTAAAAACATTTTTACATATTTAAAACACATTTACATAATCATAATAATCATATTACAATTATATAAAAATATATTTAAGTAAAAATAACTAAATATTTCTATTTTTATTTTTAAATGAAATTTTAAATGAAAACAAAGTTTTTTAAGAGTATAATTATTATTTAAAATAATTGTAATTATTGTATTTAGGTAAAATTATAATTTTCATAATTAATATATATATATATATATTCAGAATTTGTAAATATATTAGAGCTTGACATAACTAGTAAAACTAGTAATAAAAAAATAAAAAATAAAATGTAAAACCAGTACAATTTTAGAAATTCTTTAAGATGCCAATGTTTTCCATCTTGGTTCTTAGATAAAAATGACAGTTGTTAAGTTAAACAAATTAATGAATTAATAAATTAATGAGATGTCCATTTTCAACTGATTTAGCTGTTTTAGCTAATTTAAAAGCCTATTTATTTAATATTTTAATTATAATATAATTATGAATAATACTGATTTTTTACATTTATTTATTTATTTACAGTAACTATTAAAAATCAATGATAATTAATTTAATTAAGCAGTTACTGTAAATTGTAAAAACAACACTATTTACAATACTTATATTAGAATTATATTATAATCAAAACTAATAAATACCTCTTAAATAAATTGAAAAAAAATAAATAAATAAATAAATAAAATAAAATAAAATAATGTATATATATATATATATATATATGGGTGTGTGTGTGTGTGTGTTTTAAAAACATGAAAATTTAATCATATTAAAATTATCTATGTATTGAAATTGTCTATCTATAAATTATATTTAAGTAATAATAACTAAATTCTGTAATTTGCACATTTTTATATATATATTCAAAATTTCTACTATAGTAAAATTTATAGTTATTATAGACATTTCCGTGACAGTTTTAGACATTTTCATGACTTTTATAGGTCTTGAAATCTCACTTACAGAATTCTTTTTACATTTTTTTGACATATTAAAGCATTTTTAGAAATTCTTTAATATGTCAATGTTTTCCATCCTGGTTCTTAAATAAAAATTACAGATGTTGAGCTGAACAAATGAATGAATTAATAAATTAATGAATTAATATGATGTTTGTTTTAATATTGATTTAGCTGTTTAGCTCATTTAAAAGCCTGTTTTTTATGTTTTACAACAAATGCTATCTCAGTTTATCTACTTCAAAATTTAATGTTTATTCAATGAGTTACTTGCCCTTTCTTTGTAATTATTTGTAAAATTTAATAGCAATTTTTGAGTCAAAACAAAGTTTTTGAAGTAAATCCTACACCAACTTTATTTCAGTGTAATAAAATAAAACATCTATCAAATAGTCCCTTCCTTTTTCCTTTATTAGAGGAAATGTTGAGGGACAAAAACCATACGAATCTGGGGATCCATGTTCAAAGTGTCCAGATGAGCTATCAGTGTGTGACAACAACATGTGCGGTAATGTGAAGACTTTATCAGATCAATTTAAAGTTAACATAAAATAAAAAAAGGGTGGAAAATGGTCATAGAAAACCAAAATATGACTCAAAACTCTCTCTTCCTCACAGTGGTTGAGAATCTCGTTCATCCATCCAAGGAGCCGGAATCAGAAGACACTGACGCTCCAACTGTCTTACCTGGGCGTCCACGAATGACGACGGAGCGTGAAGAGTCCACACAAGTGCACATTATAACTGTAGAAATAGGCGGGAGAAGAGAAATTAACCATGGATACAAGATGGAAAGTGTCTCAGCTCTTCTGGTGATGTCCGTCTTGCTGTTGGCGGCTCTTGTGTTGTAAGGGATGAGAACCTGATGACAGACACAAAACATTTGTTTTAAGGAACAGCTCACCCAAAAATGAATATTTGCTAAATAATGTACTCACCCTCAGGCCATCCAAGATGTAGATGAGTTTGTTTCTTCATCAGATTTGGAGAAATGCAGCATTATATCACTTGCTCACCAATGGATGCGAATGGGTGCCGTCAGAATGAGAGTCTAAACAGCTCGTAAACACATCACAATATTCCACAATTAATCCACACCACTCCAGTCCAACAGCTGTGTGTTTGTAAGAAACAAATCCATTATTAAGACGTTTTTAACTTCAAACCATTGCTTCCAGCTAAAATACGAGTCCATATTCTTGCCTTCGTCTGAATCAGGAGAGAAATATGCACAGATCAAGCACCGTTTACAAGCAAAAGCAGCCTAAAACAGCTTTAAACAAACAAGTTGGTGGATTTTGATGTGAGAAGACAACACAAGATGGACTTTTTCACTGAAAGAAGCATTATTATGAATTACGGACTCATATTTTGACCAGAAGGGATGGTTTAAAATAAAAAGACATCTTAATGATGGATCTGTTTCTTATAAACAAGCAGTATCAATCATGAAATACGTCACATTAGATAACAGTTAAAAACAATTCACTTTTCACATATCTAGAGCAATTCTGACTTTGACTTTCAGAAGCTTCAAGCCCTAATTTTTGAAACTTTCTTTGATGTCTACACAGGTCTCAGAAAAGCTTAAGGATAAATGAACAGGTTTTTGTGGATTAGGCCTAATGAGTGTAAATATTTTTGTTCGCAAACATCATTCATCTCTTATCTTGAGTGATATTGTTCTTGGCTGACATTGGTAGGATTTGTGCATGTCTTATAGTGACGTACGAAAGACTTTGCAATGTAAATTGATGTCTTTTAGAAAACTTTTGACTCATTATGACAAAAGACTTGAATTAGGGCTGCAGTGACATTATTATACACTATAAAACATGGGAAGAAACACTATTTAGGTCTAAATTTAAGGTTTTTATATTTGAATTGCATATCAAATTTGGATTAGTATTAACATAAACTACAGTTTTAACATAAATTAACAACAATTAAAAAAAAAATAAATCACAATAAAAGATTTGTGCTGATTTTAAGCAGTTTGAATGAATAAAAAGAAAAAGTCCTACCTTTTTCTTACATGTTGTTTCATGTATGACAGACAAATATGCATCACATTTTATTTATTAGTTAATGTTAAAACTGTGTAATCCACATGGATGGAAATTTTATATGCAATTCAACAAGTAACAAGCACGTTTTCATTTAATTTACCATTTGTTCTATTGCAGCTTTATATATATAGTGAAAGAAAAACTGTTTTCAGATGTTTTTAAGATCATTTTTAATACAAGCAGACAGTTTTTGATCATCTATTCATCTCGACGTCTTTTCAAGTTGACGATTATTTTTGCTGCAAATTATCTTCAAGGATTGACTTTGTACAGCGTTTGATGCAGCAGGCGTAATGCTTTTGCATGACAATCATGCTTTTTATAGATTTACAATATAGTGTTTGTTGTAATTAACTTTTTGAGATTAAGACATACTGTATGCTCTCATGAAAGTTCATAAACATGACATGTATTGTATGTTGGCTACATATTTTTATATACAGGCTAAATGACATTTATTTTGTGTTAATATCCAAACTCTTAATAGACAAAAACTAGAATGGAAAAACCTGACTGAACTGGAAGCAGACCTTATATTGCTGACTTGATTATTGATGTATTAGATTCATTTCAAATGACCTATCTTGGTCATTTTCAAAAATAAATGGTTAAATGTTTACTATTGTCCTTATTTTTACTGAGAGAACTTCTATGCACACTTGTTTACACTTATGATGGAAGATCGCTAAAATATAGGCAATTATGTTAGTTATCGATCATCTCCATCAATAATCATTCAGATTATAAAGTTGTTGGACACAACAGATATCGCTAGATGGCAGTGTAACTCAATAAAACTGTTGACATTTCTGTTTTTAATGGACTCAATGTAAGTGACTGTCTTGTATGTTCAACGACCAATAAAACCTATGTTTTAAAAACATATAAACATCTACGTCTCTTAGTTTTGATGTCCTATATATTAACGTTTAGCAAATGAACATATTTAAAAAGCCATAAACTCTAGATTGTGCATTTCGTCCGATCAAATGTTAGCAAACATTAGCATACAGAAATTGCGCGCCTCGTTACTGGCAGCCATCTTGGTTCAAATAAATTATACGTAACAGTTACCGTAAAAACACAGGTTCACGTTCATCCTCATCATCCTCATCCTTAGATTCTTGAGGGTTTGCAGTCGTATGTGAGGCTGGTGATATCAAAGTTGTTTTTGACCATTAAAGAAGTTGCTGAGGGTAGTTTAGCTGTTCTGTGTGTAAACTAAAAGCAGTTGGGAATTTTAAAAAACGGAAAAGCCTTTTTTGTTGTCGTACCTCAGCTTCCTGTTTCAACAGGAAATACATAACAACTCATTAAATAGTGGTGTAAACCATATATCTATGGTGTAAACCTTATGTTATGAGAAATATTAAGATTATGAGTACAACAGTATTAACTTGAACAGGTGTGAATATTTGTTGGTTAACACTGTCTAGTTTGCCACTGCTGGTAGTTGTTGTAACTACACCATATGTAGGACAAAAAGAAGACTTTTTTTTTTTAAATATTGTTCATCATTTGCTTGCTTGTTCACACAGCATATTGTGTGATTTATATTATATTATATTATATTATATTTTATAAACCAAATTAAAACCACAAAAAATCATTACTTGAAATAAAATTAATGTTAGCTAAAATAAAATAATTAAAAAATAATTTTTATTAATTCTTTAAATATTGTTATTTACTTGCTTTTTTGCATAAGCATATTGTGCGATTTATATTATATTATATTAATACACAGCAGCATTATTACAGCTACCTAAAACTGAATTAAACTAAATTTAAAAAAAAAAAAATCATTACTTGAAAAAAATTAACGTTAGCTAAAATAAAATAAAAAAGCAGACATTTTTATTTATTCTTGAAATATTGTTAATTATTTGCTTGCTTGTTTTCATTTGCATATTGTGTGTATTATTATATTATATTATATTATATTATTATATTAATACACAGCAGTGTTATTATAGCTACCTAAAACTCAATTAAAACTTAAATTAAAACCACAAAAAAATCATGACTTGAAATGAACTGAATGTTAGCTAAGATAAAAAATTTTAAAAAAGCAGACATTTTTATTTATTTTTTAGATATGGTTAATTATTTGCCTGCTTTTTTGCATAAGCATATTGTGTGATTTATATTATATTATATTATATTATATTATATTATATTTTATTTTATTTTATTTTATTTTATTTTATTATATTTACACACACAGCAGCATTATTATAGCTAAAACTGAATTATAACTAAAATGAAAACAATAATAATAATAAAAAATCATTACTTGAAATAAAATGAATGTTCCCTAAAACAAAATATAAAAAAACTTTCTATTTCAGTGAATTGCCAGGGTAACATTTCATTTTAATTTAGCTCATCTTAAATGACTAAAACTAAACTGAAATAAAAATTTGTAAAACTTAATATACACTAACTATAAAAATAGACAAAAAAACCCTATTAAAATAACAAAAACATTATTCTCTTTATGATACTAAATTAATACCGCAGCCTACCACTAACAAATAAATAAAAACAAATGCAAATTTGAAGACGCTTATTGACGTGTTCAGATCGGATCAAATCAAGGGCCTCAAAAATGATTTATTTCTATTCATTCAGTGTAATAGGATTAAAACACTTGTCCAAACACTCTTGAATCTCCTCATAATATCAACACTGTTCAACAGGACTGATTAACATTTACATGAAGAACAAAGCAAATGTCAGCATCTCACAGATCATCTGTGCGACGGGATCAGATCCATTCATTCAGCAAACCAAAGGGCACTTGAACTTTACGCCCGTCGTGTTTCGTGTTAATCCGTCCCAAGTGTGACGCTGCCGCTGTCGACGTTCACTCGGCTGCGTCAAAGCACCCTGGCTTTCTGACGCATGACATAACAAACAAGCTTAATTGCAAAAGCAAACAGAGCTCATGTCGTGCCTTTTACAGAGGATCTGAAGGAAAAGTGTCAGTCAACTTATGATGCTTGTCTGCTTGTAAAAGTAATACAAAAAATATTTATTTCTTTATTTATTTAAAATAATGTATTTATTTATGCATATTTATATTAATATTATCAATATAATATTATATAATTACTACTATTATTATTATTAGCATTCAATAAAAATAATTACATTATTATAATAATTAATAAAAATCATCATTATTATATAATAAATATATTAGAATGTATTTATTTATTTTGAATGTTTAAAATGATTTACATATATTTTTTCACTTATTTAAAATTATAAATGTAAAATTAGTTTTGTTTATGTAAGCATTTATTAATTTATAACCATTGCATATTTATTTATATTAATGTGTTTATCATTATAATTTAACAAATAAGTAATTCTTTAAGAAGGTTTATAATATATAATTATAATTATTTATATATAACAATAATAATAATCATAATATTAATCATTACATTATTATAATAATTAATAATAATCATTAACATTATAATAAATATAAATGTAATATTTATATTATATTTACCTACTTATTTTATTAAATCATTTAAGATGCTTTATTTAATACTGCTTATTTAATTATTTAAAAAATATTATATTTACATCTTTACTTTTTTATATTTTTTATTATTTAAATGTATTTATTTATTTTAAATGTTTAAAAGTATTTATTTAAATGTATTTATTTATAAACACTGTATATTTAAGATGTTTTGTTTTAATTAATTTATTTGAATAAATCAATTATTATAATTTAATAAGTAAGTAATTCTTTAAGAAGGCATATATTAAATAATAATTATTATTTATATAAATAATAATAATTACATTGTTATAATAATATTAATCATTAACATTATAATAAATATAAATATTTTATTTATATTATATATACATATTTATTAAGATGATTTTTAAGACTTCTTATTATTTAAAAATTATTATATTTACATATTTACTATTTAAGATGATTAATTTAAGACTGCTTATTTAATTATTATTTTAAAATGAAATTTTAAATTATTTATGATTAAGATTGTTTACTTATGTATTATGTAAATGTATTTATTTATTTTAAATGTTTAAAAGTATTTACTTAAATGTATTCACTTATTTAAAATTATGTGTTTACAATTGCTTTAGTTTATGTATGTATTTATTTACTTATTTTAATGTAATAAGTAAGTAATTCTTTAAGAAGGCTAATTTATTTATTATTTAAAAGTTATAATATGTGTAAAAGTGTGGTTAAAATATAAATAAGTATATATATAAATATATATAAGTGTAGTTATTTATTTATAAACATTGTATATTTATTATTGTTTGTTGTTTTAATTAATTTATTTGAATGCATTTGTTATTATTTTTTTATTTATTTACATAGGATGATTTCAGATTTTGTAATTATTTATTATTTAATTGTAATTATTTTAAATATTTACAATTATTTATTTACATTTATCAATTCACTTATTTTCATTTTTATATTCATTTATTATTTAAATGTATTTATGTAGAATTAAGATCATTTAAGATGGTTTGTTTGTTTATTATTTAAATTTATTATTGAATTAATTGATTTATTTATTTTATTTATTTACTCACTTATTCAGACTTTCCTAAACTGTTAGTTTCAAATCAGAGTTTGTGAATTTATCTGAGGGCTGACTGGTTTGGTTCCTGGCTTACAACTCTTTGACAAGCTTTTGTTCTTTTTAGTATTTTTTTCCCCTTATAAGTTCAAGAAATCACACCTACTCATCTTCTACTTTCTCTCACACTGTATGATCCAGTGGCATCTCTGCAGGTCTCCACAGGCCTGATGTTCAGATTTATGGCCCTCATCATGATGAATCTTGGCCTAAAACTGCAGGATTACTGCGTTCCACCGGGCTGGAGAGCTTTACCTCGTCCTGCAAAGCAACACATCTGTCATGACCGCCGTGAGCCTGCTGGACAAACACCCACACATGTGACGAGCATCCTGTCGCTCTGATGCTGGATCACACGCGAGCGAATGAAGACGGAGAACTCATCACACCTGCAAATCAGGCAGGACGAAAGAAAGAGAAATACTCAGTTCAGTGATCTTTACATTGAAAGCTTAGATGACTGCTGGACATTCAAAGATAAGATAATAAAAAATCTACTGAAAGGTCACTCTGTTTTCATAAAGACGTAATCTGTTCCACACATGACAGGAATAATGTGTCCTTTATATGGATGACTTTGTTGTTCTCACAAATCTGTATACGCCCCGATGACTTACTGCTAACAATTAACAATTCATTAGCATAACAGAATACTGAAATATATGACATGACTAATTTAGTGTATAACACAATAAATAAATGTTAAAAAACTTTAGCTTTTTAATGGTCTATTTTCCTTTTTAACCTACATATATGCTTTATACATCTATCAATAAATAAATATTGTTTATTTATATAAAAATACTAAATCACATAAATTAAATGTTATTTTTCCCCTTTCCCCTATGTTTCCCCTTGTATGCCCTTATTTGGTTGTTCCTGTTCCGTTTCCAATTATTACGTCACTGTTTAATTGTTCTCACCTGTCCTCGTCTGATTAGTCTGTGTATTTAAGTTTGGTTGTGTCCCCCGTGTCCTTGTTGGTTCTTAAAGTCTCTTTATGTTGTGCTGCTTGTGGATTCCTTATTGTTCCTGTTTGTTCCTGTTTATACTGTGGATTATTTAATAAATGTGCATGTACTGGACCTCCCCGCACACCATGTCGTGACAATATTATTATGAATACATTATTAATATTATTATTACAGAATGTATTATTTCATAAATAAATATATATATATATTTTTTTTTTTACCAAATCACATAAATTAAACATTATTTTTAATCCATTTATTATCTATCTATCTATCTATCTATCTATCTATATATATATATAGATATATATAAAATACAGAAATCTATAAATAAAATAAATCTCTATAAATAAATAAATATTGTTTATATAAAAATACAAATCAAATGAATTAAATAAATAGATATGTTTTGTTTATATATATATATATATATATAAACAAAACATATCTATAAATTAATATGAACGTATAATTTAAAAATAAATAAACAACTATATGAACTTCATCAACTATTTACCTTTACATTTGTTTATATGCTTTCATAGATATGCATCTAACAATAAATTAATAATCCATAAATCTATAAACAAAATATATCTATAAGTTAATATAAACCTATATAATGAAGAAATACTCTTTTATAAATAAGTATTATTTGATTATATAAAAAATACAAAATTAAATGAACATTATTTTTAATCCATATTATAAATATATAATTTATCTTATATATATTATATACATATATGTGTGTGTGTGTGTGTGTGTATGTGTGTGTGTGTTTGTATAATTTATAATTTAATATATTTCAGAAATAAAAATATTTATGTACATTTATTAAGAGAGTTCAGCAGCAACCTTAAAAAAGATTTTTAAAATATTAAATGTTTATACTGTTTATATTAGAATTTAATATACAAATTATATAGAATAAATAAAGTATATATTAGAATTTAATATATAGACAGAATAGATTATATAGAATAGAATTTATTTAATGGATAGAATATGTATCAGCAAGTATATAATATATATATATATTTATATATATACATACAGGATTTTACACTGAATGACATCATTACTAATCTGAGTCAAAGGCCTTGAGTTTTTGTCTTAGAGAGCTTCAGTTCCCAGTGTTGTAAAGGTCTAAGATGCTAATAGCTTTCACTGAAGACAATGTGACTCTGGTATTCAAACGCTGGTTCAGATCTGCCGCTCACTGATTGAGCGATTTTGCCCTCGGCGGACATTGAGAAGAGTTTTAAGGATGGTGTGTCCTCCAGTGACGCACGACAGACCCTGTGTGTGTTAATTAACTTTTTTTTTTTTTATGAATCTCCTGACTCATTATCACCAAAGACAGGAATTAAACTTCAGTGGCATTAATACTCACACTAAAACACGTCCACCAGAGAACAAAGACATGAAGAGCATATGAAGGACACACACATTCACGTTTCAGTTTTTTATGCTTTGTCATCCTGAAGTCATTTGTTATTTCAAATAACAGGTTAATCTGTGCTTGTATATGTGTGTGTGTGTGTGCATGCTTCATTTGCACAGGCTGTGTGTGTTTTTGCTTTAATATATGACAGTCAGAAATCTTTACAGCCATAAAATCATCAAGATCTCCAGGTCCCGCATCTTATTTGAGAAATAAACAACTCGATCCCCGGCGGAGAGAGTCTTTCTCAGACTATGAATGCTGAAGATCTCAAGGGCTAAAAAATCCACACAGATATTAAATCAAGAGCTTCGGCGCTACTCAAGACAAATGTTAACAGCGCTTTAGTGGAAAGCCATTACACTGTACAGCAACAACAGATGCACACAATTTATGCAGTCATAAAAACCACCTGCTATTTTATCCTCCAGTCATTTCTGCATAGAATGAACTTTAATCCAGCATCATAAATATGCCTTTAGAGTCCAGTAATGTGCTCATTTTTTTACAGAGATTGCATCAAACATATGGATTTAAGATGCATGATACATAAAGCCTGGACATGCTGAGGTAACGAGTATTATATTATAATTGAAAATTATGATAGATAACCATGCTATACACAGACACACAGACACACACAAACATATAAATTTATAAGTCTGATTTGATTTTTTTTTACAGTAAAGCATGACTATATTAAATTAAATAGACATATATAGAAATATATGCATAGAAACCAACTTTAAAAGTCATTCCCATCCTAAACAACATTCACTACAGTAAAAACTGACAACTAGCCCCTAGCCCCTGCATATTTCATTATTTTTTTTATTGTTTGCAACACATCATGTCATGGATCTTTCGTCCTTGACCACTGAGACACTTGTTTATGGTTTCTCATATATTTATTACAATATATACTGATAAATTTAACATTGACTTAAATGGTATGAGGATAACTGGATGCTTTCAACTGATTTTCTATTGAACTGTCACCAATTGAATTGCAGAGGTCAAACTATTACAAATATAGAGAATTAAGCTACAAACTTGATCATAATCCACAATGTTTCCATCTAACATGTATTTTAAGGTGCAGCTCGTCATATTAATGGAGTGTTTCGCTAGTTAGCAGTAAACAGGTTAGCTCACCTGAAAATGTTCGTAGATTTGAGTTGGATGTCTTCGACGTAGAAAGCAGTTATCTTCGAAATACATCCTGTTTTATTTATAAACATCGTACTTCATCAGGTTGTTTCAATTAATCTCATAAAAATAGCAAACTAAGCCAGTAGTGGCACTGACGGTGCTGTATAGCTAAACATGGCGAAAGGAGCAAAAAGCGGAAGACAAACGATTCAATTGAGTGAGCCATTTACGCTGGAACCGCATCATTCATTTCACGATATTGTCTAGCGAAACACAGTTCTGAAGAGCCATTCATTTTCAAATTTCGAATCAGTTAAACCACTGCATCGCAAAATGATTCACAATGTTTCGAAGCGCTCCGATCGCGAATCATTTTATTTAGATCGAAACTTCGTAGCGGTTCGCGAATCTTTTGGTCCAGATCGAGACTCCGGAGTGCATTTTGTGAATCATTTGACTTATATCGGAACTTCGGAGCGGGTTCGCGAATCGTTTGATTCAAATCGGGACTTCGAGCGCGTATCATTTACAGGAGCTGGTTCGTGTATTTTTATTAAAGAGACTTGAAATGCTGAATCATTTAATTTAGATCGGACCTTGAGGTTGAACGGTTGTGAATCTTTTGATTCATCGGGACGAGCGCATATTAATTATTCAGATTGGGTTCGCGAATCATTTATTTAGAAGTTCGTGAATCTTTTGCGCGTATTGTGAATCATTTGATTTAGATCAGAACTTTGGAGGGTTCGAATCTTTTGATTATAATCGAGATTTGAAGCACGTGAATTTATTGTTCGGACTGAGCGGGTTCGTGAAACTTTTTATGGGGACTTCGGCGCGTATGGTGAATCATTCAGATCGGAACTGCGGAGCGGATTCGCGAACTTTTGGATTCAGATCGGAACTTCAAAGCGCGTTTTCGGAATCATTTGATTTAGATCAGAACTTCGGAGCGTGTTCGTGAATCTTTTGATTCAAATCGAGACTTAAAGCCCGTGAATCATTAATCGGACTGAGCGGTTCGTGAAACTTTTTATGAGGACTTCGGAGCGCGTATCGTGAATCGTTTGATTTAGATCAGAACTCCTGATTTGCGAAACACTCTACAATCATAGGATGTCTAGCCTATTTCAAATGAATGTGAAATTTCAAATGAATATCATATGCAGCTCAAAACTTTAGAAACATTTATCTTAAGGCTTTCCCCCCTCCTCAATTATTTCTACAATGAATTTGGCTTATGTGTGTTGTTTAACTTATGCTTGCGGTTTATGTGTTCGTTTTATTATTCATGCCACAGTAGTCATTGTCAAAAATTGAATAATATTATCTTGTAAAAGACAAATGAAAAATGTCTTTTATGGATAGCAACATATTTAAGCTAATCTGGCAATTTAAAAATGTTTTATTGGGGTCTATAAAAATGAAACATTTAATGATCTATAAGCATTTCACAGATTTCATCACTACTTAGGCTACATAAAACAAACCATACTGTACAAAAGCCTATAATTCTCCAGTGGCTTAATTCTGATGTGTTGCTCGTTTCAGTCGGTAGTTTACAAACACGACGCCTTCACCGTGTTCACCGCTGGGGGGCGCGCGCGTCCGTTCCTCTGTCGTTTAAACAAAAGGCAAAGCTAAAAAAAGTTTTTTTGCAAGTCATTTGTGTTTAAGTTTTCTTCTTCTTTCAAGATATTGACAAGGTGATTATTGCATTATTGCATTTCTACAACATTTAATATTAATATATTAAATATATATGTAACATATAACATATTTATGTCCTCATTAACATACACCAGGACCCGAAACCAACTGACCATGTCATAACACGTTCTCAGAAGTGTTAACAAAAAAAAACATGCCCACTACACAGTGCACAACAATGCACTGCTGTGTGTCTGAGGGTTATAACAGCAGTCACCCCTGCTGTACCGTGTTCACTCCTCCTACAGCGTTTGTAACCTGCTCATGTCCCTCGCAGCACTGAGCACAGAGCGATGGAGATCTGGCCTCTGCCATGACTCTTAGTGGGCGGCTGTGTGTTCGTGCCACCGGCGCAGAGTGGGAACGACTCCCACATCCCACCACAACACCTTGCAGGCGCTCTGTCATCACGCAGCAGCGATATTTTAGTGTGTGCCACCTTTTATTTACCCACATCAGACTCCTCTGGGTCTAAAACCTCTTTAAAACTAGGAATTACATAACATTTCTGGATGACAAAGTACATCAATGCAGGCGAAAACAAAATTAGTCAGTGCGCAAAGGGCTGTTTTCTAAAATATAAATATATCAGAGGGTCAAAGGTCTTTTTAGACAGGCCTCTGATGGATATCTGTGACCTTTATCACTACAAGAGTTTTCAGTGTCTGAAGTTTGTGAAACTTTCTCCCACATGTAAAATACAGCTGTGTTGAGCTCATACGCCTCCATCTGTTGTTTTTGAGTATCAGCACGTTTGTATCAAAAAATATTTTAGAGCCATGCTTAAAAAATGTTTCTGCATCAGAGCATTTACAGTTAGGTCTATACATTTTATCCAAAGATACTTTAAGTAATATAAATGTATACCTTTTAAATTTTATATACACTACCAGTCAAATGTTTTTGAACAGTAAGATTTTTAATGTTTTGTAAAGAAGTCTCTATTTATTTGATCCAACAGTACAATTTGGAATATTTTTAGTATTTAAAATAACTGCTTTCTATTTGAATATATTCTAAAAAGTAATTTATTCCTGTGATTTCAAAGCTGAATTTTTAGCATCATTACTCCAGATCCATCAGAAATCATTCTAATATTCTGATTTGCTCCTCAAAAAAACAAAAAACAAAACATGTATTATTATTATTTTGTTGAAAACAGCTGAGTAGAATTTTTTCAGGAGAACAGCATTTATCTGAAATAGAAATATTTTGTAACATTATAAATGTCTTTAGCATCACTTTTGATCAGTTTGAAGCATCCTTGCTAATAAAAGTATTATATATATATATATATATTAAAATTGTCAAAAATACATAATAATATATATTTATATATTTTTCACACTCACACACACATATATATGAACATCTATTACAATCTATTATAAAAAAAAAACTTAATTTATATATAAATGTATATAATTTATACAAAAACTAAATTACATGTTAGTAATTTTTTTAGTTTAAAGGTAATAATAATGGGCCTATATATTATATTTAATTTCATATATGTGACCCAGGACCACAAAACCAGTCATAAGTGTAGATTTCTCGAAAATGAGAGTTTTACATCATCTGAAAGCAGAATACACAAGATTTCTGTTGATGTATGGTTGTATGTATTGATTTTTTATGATAGGACAATATTTGGCCGAGATGCAACTATTTGAAAATCTGGAATCTGATGGTGCAAAAAAATCAAAATATTGTGAAATTCACCTTTAAATTGTCCATATGAAATTCATAGCAATGCATATTACTAATCGAAAAATAAGTTTTGATATATTTACGGTGGGAAATTTACAAAATATCTTCATCGAACATGATCTTTACTTAATATTCTAATGATTTTTGTCATTAAAGAAAAATTGATACATTTGACCCATCCAATAAATTTTTGGCTATTGCTACAAATAAACGTGTGCAACATAAGACTGGTTTTGTTGTCCAGAGTCACATATATTTATTCATTTCACAAATTACATACGTAAACATTTATTACAATCTATTAATTTAAAAAAATTAAAAGATCAATTCAATAAAAACTACAAATAGTCTGGAGATACACACATATATATAAAATTTTTAGAATAGATTGTAATATATATATATATATAAAATGTAATAAATTACATTTTAAAATATATTAAAATTATATATTAAAACAGTTATTTTAAATAGTACAAATATTTCAGACTTTTACTGTTTTTGCTGTATTTTGGATCAAATAAATGCAGGCTTGGTGAGCAGAAGAGACTTCTTTAAAAAACATTACTGTTCTCTTACTGTTCAAAAACTTCTGACTGATAGTGTATATATTTATATGTGTGTGTGTGTGAGTATATATATATATATATATATATAAAAGTAAATAATAATCAAATAAATGTATTATGACATACAATACAACAACATTTTTTGCAACAGTTTTGCATCCGATATCCCCTGTAAGCGTAAAATGGCTACTTTTGGGGGCCACTTTTGCATGCATGACACATGGTATTTCCCACAGCATGTATAGTCTGATTTGACTTTGTGCTGTGTCACTTTGCTCTGGGCCAAGAACAGATTAGCAGTTCTATTCCCAGAAAACAGGATTAACCCCATCCAGGAGTGCTGATGAAAAGGATCGGAAGAGCCAGTCAGTGGGATACCTGGATATATATATATATATACATATATGAAAATCAAGAGTTTATAGTTAAATGCAAAAATTAATGGTTGCATTGCAATATACTGTGTTTTTAAGAGGCGTTGGGCCGAGGGCTTCTCCGGTCACGTGGGTGTCTGGCGGTCTGGCGCCGCTGTGGCACGTACCAGCTGAGACAGCCGAGTTGTAGAAGTGGGTCAGATCCGTCAGCCGACACAAACTGTTCTGGGACATCGTGTCCCGCTCGTCTCTGTTCTGTCTGCGTCTGTCAGGTCATGACCAGCAAATGACCACTGCTGTCTTCCGTCTGCATCCCTTTTTTCTCATCTCTCAGGTTTTCTGCATCCCTTATAAGCTCATCTCTGCTCATTTATTGTCCTATTAAAGCAGCAGATGTGCTTGCAACGGTCACTAGGTTTAGGTTTTTGCACTAGTCAAAGTGATCTTGTACACCAGGGTTACTAGTGACTAATCAAATACAGCTTTGTTAAATGTTCTCCTTTAGGGTTTCATACTTTTCTCACTAGTCTTAATTTAGAGTGAATTTCATATTTTATTTCTGCACACAACTAAAAGCTGAAGGGCATTAATGAAACGACCTCTGCAACACGTTTTGAGGTTAAAAAGCATCAAGATGCATCAGTTGCTGCGTGAAACCCAGAGTATATATTACATTAGTATGTACATTTTTGTTTTCTTTCAGGTGTTTCAGGTGTAAATGTACAGTGTATGCACACACACACATATATATATATACACACACACACAAAATATTTCAGTTACTAACATTTAATTTTTGTATAAATTATATAAATGTTTTATATATATGTAAGTAATTTTATATATAATTAGTCATATATAATTTATATATAAATATATATTTTATATATAATTATTTTAGTTTTATAATTATTTATTTTTATTGAATTATTTTATAATAGATTGTAATAGATGTATAGATGTAGATATATATATATTTCATCAGACGTTTAAACTACACTCAATTACTTACATTTCATTTTTTTAATAAATTATATACAATTATTTTATATATAAATGTATTTAATAAGTATTATTTTATTAATAAATTTGATTAATAATTTTATATGTGTGTATGTATAAAAAATGCGTAATATATAAATATATATCATTAGATATTATTAACAGTGTTATTCATATTTAATTGTAGTTTTTATTGAATAATTTTTTTAATGAAATGTAATAGATGTGAAATGAATAAATATATATGAAATAAAATATAATATACAGGTCCATTATTATTACCTTTAAACTAAAAATTTCAATAGGACAAACATTTCATTTAGTTTTTGTATAAATTGTATACATTTACATATAAACTAATTTAATAATTATTAATTGTTTTAATTAATTGTGTGTGTATATATATATATATATATATATTTCAATTATTCACATTGTAGTTTTTAATGCGTTAATTTTTGAATTAATAGATGGTAATAGATATTCATATGCAATATGTGAAATAAATATATTTCTAAAAATATATAAATATATACTGTATAACATATAGGCCTCTTATTATTACATTTAAACTAAAAATTTATGTTTATTGTGACAGAAAGGAAACTCAAATGGCAGAAAGCGACATCCTATTTGTTTTTTAAGTTGATTTTGCTGGTATGAGGAAAGTTTAAGTAATCGCGCCGGTGCACACAAACACAAAACATATCATTCCTAAGCTTCTAGCATTGTTAACTTGACAGCGCAGTTGGTACTTTATCAAAATAAAACACAGTGAACCAAACATCAGCGCGCCCGACTCACTGTGTCACCGTTAGAACGCGACTGAAGTACAAAGTCTATCATTTACATAATAAATAATAGTTTAGCATTTGGATGCATCGCAAATATGGAAATGTTATGGGATATATGGAGAGGTAGGATACACAAGCACAAACCTCTATTTCGCAGACAGTCGAGTGCGCCTTTAAAGTAAAGTTATACTCCTTTGTCAGTGAGAGACGCGTTCAGAGTCGGCACATGGTCACTGTCTAGTGGTCTTTGTTTTCAAGTGAGCAACTCCTGGCATTCTGCTGGCGGTTATTGAACAGCATTGCATTACTGCGGGCGCCCCCTTCTGGATTGAGGGTGAACTGCCTGTATTTGCCGTAAGGCCTCATGCTTTGAACCGAGATGCCCGTGCCATGACGGTTTTGTACGAATATATGTATCATTGTACCCCTATATATATATATATATATATATATATATATATATATATATATAATGTTACATAGGCCTAATATAACATTTAATATGTATAGGCCTATTATTATTGCATTTAAACTAAAAAATAGGTACTCACAATTAAATTTTTTAATGATTTTATATTGGAATTTCATTTCTTTTCATATTTTATATCCACAAAATATGTGTTTTTGTTTCATCATATAATCTGCACACACACACACACACACACAATTTTTCACACAATTTTTGTGAATTGTGGGGACTTTCCATAGACTTATATAACTTTTATACTGACCAAACGATATTGTCTATCCCCTAACCCTAAACGTAGCCCTCACAGAAAACAGGTTTGCATCGTTACACTTTCAGATAAACATCATTTACTATTTTTAATAATTTTTTAACATTGTGGGGACCACAGGCCGGTCCCCACAATGTCAAAAATTTCAGGTTTTACTATCCTTGTGGGGACATTTGGTCCCCACAATGTAGCAAAAACAAGTACACACACACACACACACACACAATATTCAAACATAGATGTACAAATGAAATTTCGACTTTTTAATGGATCTCCAAGTCTGTCTCCTTAATAACTGACTCACAGCGTCTCTCAGCGTGAAAAGGCTTCAGACAATAAAGTGTCCTCCATTAGTTTTTACCTTTTCAGCTCTCCGCACTTCTGTCGCCTCTCAAAGCTTCGGCTCTTTTGTGCTCGTCGCGGTGACTCAACATGAGAGTTCAGGCCTGATGTCTGTCCTGCTCGACGAGCTCATTAACAGGAAAGGTGGACTGATGTTTGTTTATTCACCTGTTTTTTTTTTGTTTTTTTTTTGCATTTCAAACCACGTCCGTCCATAAGCGAGATCAATGCTGGTCCTTTTAGTCACAGAGAAGCACAAACCTGTATATTCGTAATGTGTTGATGGAGTCTTTTGTGACGGTGACATGAGAAGAAAGTCCGCCTCGCACCCGAATCATCCACCTTTTCTCGTCTCTTTCTCGCTGTAGTTCTTCACCCAGGACAAAAAGATTAAATACAAAGGGTCTCCCGATGTATTTATTAAACTCAATGAGTTTAATTACATTCACAGTCTGATTCTCCCGCTTTTTCATAATGCACGCAAAGAGCGCGGGAGCTGATAATGGTTCACATGAACCTTCGCCATGTTGAATGAGCGCCAATTAATTTGACATTTGGCCAGATAATGAAGAGCATCTCAGTGATGAATAACACAACAAAACAGTCACGTTTATCAACAAGATAGATGAAACACGTGTAATATGTTCGTTTCATCCTCTGTTTTAGTCCTTCTTCATCGATATCAACCATGTGTTTATATAAACTCATATAATATACTAATTTGTTATTTACCATAAAGTCACAGTAAGGTTTACATGTAATAAAAGCTATGAAAAACTAGTACTTCCTCTAGAGTAAAAAGAAACGGTAATTGTAATAAATAAATAAATAAATATAACTACGTAGTGATTTTACTATTTTATTTAGTAGCCTAAATATGCATTACACTGATCAAATGTGACAGTAAAGACAATTATAATGTTACAAAAGATTTCTGTTTCAAAAAACTGCTTTCTATAAACTTTCTGTTCATCAAATAATCACAGTTTTGACAAAAATATTCGCAGTCAATCAGCATATTAGAATGATTTCTGAAGGATCACGTGACATTGAACACTAGAGTAATGATGCTGAAAATTCAGCATTGCATCACAGGAATGAATTACATTTTCAAATATATTTAAATAGAAATCGGTTATTTTGAATCATAATAACATTTCACATTTTTAAAGCTATATTTTTGGGCATTTTTGTGCCTTCAACGGAAAAGGACAGTAGAGAGCTGACAGGAAAGCACTGAGCAGAGAGAGGGGAATGGGATCGGCACAGGACCTCGAGACGGGATTCGAACTCGGGTCGCTGCGAACACAGCTGTGCTATATGTCGGCGCACTAACCACAAGGTTATTGGCGCCGACGTATTTTACCGTATTTTTGATCAAATAAATACAGTCTTGGTGAGAAGGAGACACTTTCAACAACGTTTAATCGTACAGACTGTTGTGTAATTGAATCTGTTTTTAAGATAATTTTGTTTTAGGACTCAATTGTGAATTTCAGACATCTGAAACATCAGATCAACTTCCTGAAGAGCATAAATAACACTTTCGGAGTGTGAGGGCAGCGTGATACTGACAGACAAGAGTGAACAGCGTTTCATTCACACTCTTTTGCTGGTCATCATCTGTCCTGATGTGCTGCAGTCGTCATGGTAATAATATCATCCAGTCACAGCAGCTTGGAAAGGAAAAGCTCTAACACTTCCTGTCCTTGCAGATTAGAGCATGTGGAATGAAAAAACAACACACTTCCTCTTTAGAGAGCACTAAGTGACTACAAATCCTCTGACGTTCATATATTTCATGGGATTTTAAAAGTGCCCAGCTAAAAACAGACACTATTAAAAATCAATATAAACTCATTTGTGTCTTTTATTTTCTGTAGCCTTACAGATAATGACTTTTATAGACTTTTATATATTATTAACATTATCTGATGTAAAAAAAAAAATTGTATTTGAACAGTGCAGAATATTTGCAGAAATTATAACATAAAAAGCAAGAATTAGCCAATAAAAATTGTAGAAATGATGACAAAGTTGAAATTATGAAATAAAAAGCAGAAATTAGGAGATAAAAAGTAGAAATGATGACAAAGTTGAAAAATTATGACACAAAGTGGAAACTGTGACAAAAAGCAGAAAAAAAGGAGATAAAAAAAGTACAAATTCTGACACAAAGTAGAAATTATGACACAAAGTTGAAATTATTACAAAAAGCAGAAATGAGGGAATAAAAAAGTATAAATTATGACAGTCAAAATTATCAAATAAAAAGCAGAAATTAGGAGACAAAAGACAGAATTATGACAAAATTGAAGACAAAAAAGCAAGAAACAGGAGATAAAAAAGTAGAAATTATGACAAAGTTGAAACTGTGACAAAAAGCAGAAAAAAAGGAGATAAAAAAAAAGTATAAATTATGACAGTTGAAATTATGACAAAAAGCAGAAATTAGGAGATAAAATTGTGAAATTATGACACAATGTTGAGATTATTACATAAAAAGCAGAAATTAGGAGATAAAAAAATGAAATTATGACAAAGTTGAAATTATGACAAAGAGCAAGAATTAGGAGATAAAAAGTAGAAATGATGATAAAAGATAAAAAAAAGATTGAAATGATGACAAAAGCAGAAATAAGAAGATAAAAAATTGAAATTATGACATAAAAAGCAAGAATTAGGAGATAAAAGTAATTATGTTAAAGAGTTGAAACTATGACAAAAGCAGAAATGAAGAGATAAAAAAAGTATAAATTACACAAAGTCAAAATTATGACAAAAAGCAGAAATAAGGCAATAAAAAAGTATAAATTATGACACATAAAGTTAAAATTATGACATAAAAAGCAGTAATTAGGAAATAAAAAGTCAAAATTACGACACAAAGTCATGACAAAAAACTGAAATTAGGAGATAAATTGAAAGTTGAAATTGTGACATAAGAAGTATAGATTATGACATTAATTACTTCAAAATGATGACAAGCAGCCTTGTATCCTGACAAAAAATAAATAAATAAAATAACTAAACAAAAATGAAGTTCATACAGTACAGTTGATACTGTACACCTGCAGCAGCTCAGTAACTAATGAGTGTGAATGCAAATGACGGCTCTCTAGAAGCGCTTGACTTTATTACACAACCGACCTCTAATGCCATTAGCTGCATTTACATGTGCTTGAGCAGTCACTGCAAAACTGATTACAACAGATTATGATCCGCCGTGCACTACTGACCTCCTTTAGCAGACCCTTTGGCACAACGCCGACCTCAGTGGTGACCTTACATTCAGCTCATGTTGTGCGATCGTTCCGTGAGGATGCTCTCACTGAACATGAAATTATGAAGCTTCACGTGTCTCAGTCAGTCACGTATTCGACAGAAGCTCACCACAAAGTCACGGCATGCCGTGCAAGTATTTGTGTAGGTAATTAGACGTGTTTATACAGGCCAACGGTGAAAAACAAAGGCTGGAAAGTTTGACAAACATCTACTGTGACATGTTTATGAGAAGTCAAGCGAACCTTACATACGATTTTAAAAACTGATTATATATTCAATTGTGCCAAATGTGACCAAGTTGGTAATGATAATTCAAAATTTTGAAGCAATAGCAGGCCTAACACAGCATAATCAAAACAGAAATATTAATTTCTATTTCATAAATGACATTTAAAAAATCATAATTAAACAAAAAAAGTCAAAATGTTGAGACTATGACATCAAAATGTAAAATAATAACCAAAATAAATGAGAAATTAGAACATAAAGTCAAAATAATGACAATAGTAGAAATTAGCAGATAAAACAATTTAAATTATGGCATAAAGAGCAGACATTAAAAAAACAAAATTATGACACAAATGTGAAATTATTGCATAAAAAGCAGAAATTAAGAAATAAAAACCAAAATTATGACACAAAATGCAGAAATTAAGAGTTAAAAACCACAATTATGATACATAAAGTTGAAATTATGGCAGAAAAAATTAAAATTTAAAAACCAAAATTATGACATATAAAGTTAAAAAATGGCAGAAATTAGGAGATAAAAAATGAAATTAACATAAAAAGCAGAAATTATGACACAAAGTCGAAATTATGGCATGAAAAGCATAAATTGGGAAATAAAAATGTGAAATGATGACACATAAAGTTGAAATTATGGCATAAAAAAAGTAGAAATTAGGAGATAAAAAGATGAAATTATTACTTAAAAAAAGCAGAAATTAATAGAAAAAAACTAAATTATGACACATAGGGTGCTTTCACAGTTCATTTGGTGCAACAAATGATACATTGTAGCATTTTTCTCCCGTTTTGGGTCCTTTTCACACCACACTGATTGCTCTGGTCCGAACCAGTTGAAACGAACCAAAATGCAGTCATGTGACAAGATCCACATCATGGCCAGATGTGTCATTGAACGTATTTCCTAAACTGCTTTTCGATTGGTCAGAATTAACGTGCGGGAAAATTCCAATGGAACTCCCGGAAGTAAACAAAGAGAGGAGAAAAAAGCCGGCAGACAACACGCCGCTTTTTAGTATGGAGAGACGACTGTGCTGGCTGATTGTATCCCTGTAATTTCTATGATTGTAATTTCTATGAGGCTCCGCACCTTCTCACAACTCCATCTCAGCTTGTCCGCGAGCTGCCATGGGGCTATGTTGCTAAAGCGCTGACTGTCAACAAATACTTGTCCTCATCACATAATGCACAGCGCAGCTGATTACGGCAGCTGGATTAGTCCAAAAAGGTGCAGTACTTTTTGCAGTTGGGTCTGTTCGAGTTAGGATCATGTTCTTACCACAAACGAACCACTCCAGAGTTCGTTTGAAAGCGTACCGAGACAACCTCTTCAAGGAGCTCTCGGTCCGCTTTTTTGGTCCGCTTTTGGTGCGCACTCGAGTGCGATTGCTACATTCACACCTGCCCAAACGAACCGCACCAAGAGGGAAAACGAACTCTAGTGCGATTCAACCGAACTAAATGAGACACCCATAAAGTTGAAATTATGGCATAAAAAGTAGAAATTAGGAGATAAAAAGATGAAATTATTACATAAAAAGCAGAAATTAAGAGATTAAAAAAAACAAAATTATGACACAAATGTGAAATTATTGCATAAAAAGCAGAAATTAAGAAATAAAAACCAAAATTATGACACAAAATGCAGAAATTAAGAGTTAAAAACCACAATTATGATACATAAAGTTGAAATTATGGCAGAAAAAGTTAAAATTAGGAGATAAAAACCAAAATTATGACATATAAAGTTAAAATTATGGCATAAAAAGTAGAAATTAGGAGATAAAAACATGAAATTATGACATAAAAAGCAGAAATTAGGAGATAAAAAGTTGAAATTATGACAAAAGCAGAAAGTAGATGATAAAAAGTCTAAAATATAACTGTCATAATGATATAAAAACTATGAATTATGACCAAAAATAGATATGTACTAGATTACTAGAAATAGAAATTATTACAAAAAAAGTATACAAGTAGAAATTAGGAGATAAAAAGTCATCATCACAAAAAGTAAAAATTCTTATTTATCAGATAAATCATAATAATCAGATAAAAAGCCACATAAGCAGAAACAAATAAACAGTCAAATTATGATAGTCATTGAGATAAAAAGTAGAAATGATGACATAAAAAGTCATAAATCATCTTTTTATCAGATAAAAAGTCATAAAAATTAGAAGTAGAAAATTCTGAAGTTGTAATCATGACATAAATAGAAATTAGGAGATTAAAAAGTCATAATTACGGCATGAAATGTAGAATAATTGGACTCATAAGATAAAAAGTTCAATCAAAGTAGAAATAAAGTCAAATGATAGTCATTATGAGATAAAAAGACATAACTGTGACAAAACCTCATAATACACAATAACCAAGACAGAAATATTTACTTCTATTTCTTTATTTCAACAAAACAAGAAGCTACATACATTTAAGAAAGACTGCTTTGCAAAAACATCACATGGCTCATAGCATCATAAACCAAACCCAGTTCAATATTAATAATAAGAAGACATTTGTACAATATAAAACATCTGCAATCTCAAAATAATCTGTGAAACTCAGAAAGAAAACGATTCAGTAGAAAGATAACAGTTTGGTTTCCGTGTCTGTAGTGATTAGTCAATGTGCGTATCTCTGGTCAGGTTAGTATTGCTCAGAACTGAGAGAAAATGGACTGTTAAATGGTCGTCGTGTTTGTTTGACCTGCAAACATTTTTCTGTAAACACCTGAGGGACAAGAAACATGACCTTACTGCCAGTCTATGAGGTTTTTTGGTATTTCAAGATGAGACTAAAAGTACGATTCTAACAACGTCCTTTGAAAAACATGACGTTCCTGTGGATTTCGTTTTGATAAAAAGCTCCCCAAGTCAAGAAACCTGAAAAAAGTATCTGAAACACTACGACAGGTAATCTTGTTCTGCAACTCCCAACATAACAAACAGTGAAATGCAAAGTCTGTCCGAGACGTTTAATACATTACGAATAAAAGACAGAAGACAAAAGACAGAGCTAAATGTGACACAATAGTGAGGAAAAGTGAGGTAGAAACACTGAGTATGTAAACCAAAACACTGAATAGAAACAATTTCTAACCAACAGAAGGAAAACCGGTACAGTTAAGAGGAAAAATATTGACTAGCTTCTTATCGTGACCTCAAATTTGTGAAATAGTAATAAGATTTGCTGAAAATGTACTCACCCTCAGGCCATCCAAGATGTAGATGAGTTTGTTTCCTCATCAGATTTGGAAAAGTGTAGCATTGCATCACTTGCTCACCAATGGATCCTCTGCAGTGAATGGGTGCCGTCAGAATGAGAGTTCAAACAGCTGATAAAAAAACATTACAATAATCCACAAGTAATCCACACCACTTTAGAAACTTGAAACAAATCAAACCAAATCAAGAAACAAATTCATTGTTAGGTCATTTTAACCTAAACCCAAAAAACAAAACAAAACGAAATGTTTCCCCCAGTGAAAAAAAACATCTTCCGTTGTCTTCTCACATCAAAATCCACCGACATATTGGTTTATAACTGTTTTGGTCTGTTTTGGCTTGTAAACAGTACTTGATCTGTGCATATTTCTCTCCTAATTCAAACCATATGATTTTTTTTACAGGAGGAAACAATATTTTGGACATGCATTTTAACTGAAAGCAATGGTTTAAAGTTAAAAATGTTGTAATGATGGATTTGTTTCTTATTAACACACAGCTTTTTACTTCAAAAGATGTTAACTGATAGACTGAAGTGGTGTGGATTATTTGTGAATTATTGTGATGTTTTTATCAGCAGTTTGGACTCTCATTCTGACCCATTCACTACAGAGGATCCATTGGTGAGCAAGTCATATTTTTTTACTTTTTATGTTAGAATAATGACATTTCAGGTTATAATTTTTAAACATTATAATTTTGACCTTTTATGTCATAATTATAACTTTTATGTCTCATAATTGTCTTAATTATGACTTTTACATATAATAATTTTGATTTTTTATGTTGTGTGTTCCTTAGTATCTCTTAGCATCTCATAATTCAGATTTATCTCATAATCTCATAATTTTACCTTTTAAGTCACAATTTGTAATTTTTAAGGTTGTAATTATTACTTAGTATCACATAATTTTGGCTTTTTGTGTCACAATTATGAACTTTTAGCTAATTTATCTCATAATTTAAACTTGTGTCTAAATGATGACTTTCATATCTCATAATTGCTACTTATCTCAATTATGACTTTTACATCTCATAATTTAACTGTCAGCCACAATTATGACTGTTTAGGTTGTTAATTGATGGACTGGAGTGGTGTGGATTACTTGTGGATCATTGTGACGTTTTTAGCAGCTGTTTGGACCCTCATTCTGACGGCACCCATTCACTGCAGAGGATCTGTTGGTGAGCAAGTCATAATTTTTAATTCTTAGTCATAGTTTTTACATTTTAGATACAAATATTGCTTACGTTACAGGCTGTCTCATAATGTTTTTATGTTAAAATTATGTCATTTTAGGTTATAATTTTTAAACATAATTATAATTTTGACTTTTTATGTTATATGTCTGACTTTTTAGGTTGTTAACTGATGGACTGGAGTGGTGTGGATTACTTATGGATTATTTTGATGTGTTTATCAAATTCTCATTTTGACGGTACCCATTTACTGCAGAGGATCTACTGGTGAGCAAGTCAGAATTTTGACTTTTTAGCTCATAGTTTTTACTTTTTAGGCCACAAGTATTGCTTACATAAAAGTTTGACTCATTTTTTTACTTTTTATGTTAAAATTGTGTCATTTTAGGTTAGAATTTTTAAACATTAAAAGATTACTTCTGGATTATTTTGATGTGTTTATCAAATTCTCATTCTGACGGCACCCATTCACTACAGAGGATCCATTGGTGAGCAAGTGACGTAATGCTACATTTTTCCAAATCTGATTAAGAAACAAACTCATCTACATCTCGGATGGCCTGAGGGTGAGTACATTTTCAGCAACTTTTCATTTTTTTTAACCTTTCATTCCTTTAACCTTGAATGTGATCAGGAGTACAATTAACATCTGGCTTTATAATTAAACCAAATATTTAACACATTTTTCACAGAGGTCTAGACCTGACATCTGACACATCTCTAAAGTATCTAGTAGTGTGTTCGGGTCAGTACTGAAGTGAAATCAAGCTACAGTGACTCAACGGTGCCCATAGAAACAGAATCATGCTACATTCCGTATGGAATCACATGACGTGAGTTGCTACATTTTCTAACAATTCAAACTGTTCCAACGGAACCAAAACAATGTGAATGTAACGTCTATTTTAAAGCCTTTTTTGATGTAAAGAGCCAAAAGGAAATCAGATTTTTACTACAACAATGTGAAGTCCGTCAGATGAAAACCAAAATTAACAACAAAACTTATTCGATCCCTCACCAAATTATTTACACAATGTCAACAGTCAAGTCTGCATAGAAAATCAAATAATCTCTGTTTCAATGGCATTAGTACAAAAAATAGTCTGCTTTTTGTTTATACCTGATCTGTATCTTGATGAAGTGAGTAAAAAAGGGAAAATCTGAATTTAAAAAAATGTAATTCTTTGACAACTTGCAACTGCATTAATGGATCCTGTCAAATGAATATACTGTATGTGTATATATATATATATATATTTTTTTTTTTGTGTGTGTGTGTGTGGTGACATTTTGGATGAAACAAAATCATTTTAAAAATCCAAAGAAAAATTTTAACAAAATTAAAATAATAATGAGAACCATCCAAACACTTTCTTAAAATTTAAAAATAAGGCACAAAGGTTTTTTTTTTTTTTTTAAGAGGTGCTGTTTTTCTGATCAGAAGCATTCACACCTACAGGAGAGACGGGGTTGCTATGTACCCAGCCATTCACATTATATCGTTCACAGTATGTCTTCATGGTTGTGAGTTCTATAATAACTATAATAACTTCCTTCTCTGTTGTCCTGTGAATATTTTAGAGCATTCATCAACATTCGATCGTTCCTAGTGCTTCATTTTCTAAATCTAACTATTTACATCTACATACTCTCTGGTAAACCCCCTTCCAGACGAATGGGGCGGTAGGTAGTTTTCACGGAGGTGCAGAGCGGATATGTTTGTTTGAGGACATAGTGCAACGTGTGTGTCTAAATCTGGTCAAAAACAACACCACGAGTCACAGCAGAGAAAGAGAGAGAACTGAAAACATTGCTGGTGAGATCGGAGTAGGAAAAGACGTGGTCAGTTTAGAAAGCACCGGAGTAGAAAAAAAAGAGTGCGTTGATAAAGAAACCTGCATAGCATTTCCTCGTGAGGGGTTTTAAATATAGATATCAAAGTCATTTGATTTCACTTCTGCTTTTTGGAAGCGGTCACGAAATGTAATTCACAGTTCGAGGATTCGCTGTCCCTTTTTCATTTTCATCCGTGGGCAATCCTACCCTGCAAACCTGTAGAGAGAGCAAAACAAAACGGTTACTTAACCATGCATAGCCATTCTCCAGCACATAGGAAAAAAATCATGCTTTGGTGAATCAAGTTTTGATGAAATGATGGCAAATCAAGTCACAATTATAATACAAAAGTCTAAATTATGATAGAAAAAGCTAAAGTTAGGAGATAAAAAGTCAGAATTGTTTATTCCATGTAAAGTTATAATTTCGACATCTGTCATAATTATGGCTTTTTATGTTGTAATTACTTACTAGTATCTCACAACTTATGTCATAATTTATCATCTAATAAATTTACAAAGATGTTTGCAAATATCATTTAATCTTTTTATTTCATAATTCTGAATTTTATATCTCATTATGCTGACTTTTTATCTCATAATATTAACTTTTTAAGTAATAATTTGTACGTTTTAGGTCATAATTATTATGTAGCATCTTATTATTTTGGTTTTTAATGTCATAATGTTGACATTTTATCTCAGGTTTTACTTTTTAGGCCATAATTATTACTTGCACAAAAGTCTCATTATTTCAGTGTTTTATGTTAGAATTTTGACATTTTAGGTTATAAAATATCTCATAAATTACCTCATAATTTTTAACTATTTATGTCATAATTATGAATTTTTAGGGTTTTTTTAGATAATTACTTCTTAGTAACTTCTTAGTAACAATAACTTATGTCATAACTGATTATCTAATAATTATTACTTACATGAAAGTCTGTCTCATAATTTCAACTTTATGTTAGAATTTTGATATTTTAGGTTAGAATTTTTAAACACAATTATTACATCTCATAATTTAATTTTCTACCATAATTATGACTTATTAGGTAACATTTATAACTTAGCATCTCATAACTATTTAATAATTCACCTTTTTATCTCATAATTATGCATTTTATATCTCATAATTGCTACATGTCTTAATTCTGACTTTTACATCTGATAATATTGACTTTCCGTCATAATTATGACTTTTTAGGTTGTAATTATTACTTAGTATCTCATAAATCAGACTTATGCCCACAATTTTTTATCTCATATCTTAAACTCTTTAGGTTGTAATTAACACTTATTCATCTCATAATTTTAACTTTTTATGTAATGCTCAAGACATTTTAAATAATAATAATAATAATTCATCTTTTATCTCATAATTATGCATTTTATATCTTATAATGACTTTATCTAATAGCTTTTACTTTTTACTTTTTTTTGCCATAATTATGACTTTTATGTCTTACAATTGTCTTAATTATGACTTTACATTTCATAGTTTTGACTTTTTGTCATAATTATGACTTTTTATGTTTATGTAATTTTTTATGCAACTTTTTATGTAATTTATCTCATAATTGTCTTTTAATTGTCTTATAATTGTCTTTTAAGTCACAGTTTTTACTTTTAAGGTTATAATTATCATTTAGTATTACATAATTTTGACTTCTTATGTCATAACTTATCTCATTTATCTCAGTTTGAACTTTTTGTCATATTTATGACGTTTTATCTCATTTATCTCATAATTTAAACGTTACACATCTTTATTATATGACTTTTACATGTCATAATTAAATTTTCTTAAGCATTCTTCAAAAGGCTTGCATGCGAGACAGACCAAAACTTTGAAAATGAAATAAGTAATAATTATATTCAGCAAATATCATGAATAACTTATTTGAAAACATAATTCAGCCGGTCTAGACATGAGCCACACTCCACATTTACACATCAGACCTGTTTAAACGCTGGTTATTGATCGCAGCTGATATCTGACGTGAACACAATAACATGGAGGTGTTGATGGATGTGTGATCTGAGTCAGCACAATGCCACCACAGTAGCTGCTGTAAATTTATGAGCTGAGAGCTGTTGTGTAACTACATGCGGGCTTCCTTTTCAAACCTCACGTGGAAACTTGTTCTCGTTCACCTCAGAACTAACCTGAGTTAGTGTTTCTATGATGGAGATGATATTTCTAATTTACATTCTACTCACTATAATCACAGGCTATATGGCTTGTTGTTCTGCTGGTATTTGTAATCGGAGGTCCATGTGTCGGACAGTTGGCCAGTAAATGATTTACTGATGTTGTCATGCAAGCTGTTTCTACATCAGATCCGATTTTATCCTCTGCCAACTATGGCTGTAAGCAATCCAATAATGCCGTCTGTCCAGTTGTTTTTCTGAGTTTGGTCTGATTAAATGTACTTTGTACATGTACTTTTGAATGTAATATTTTTAAAAAAACGACTGCGTAAACAAAATCAGGTAAATAAACACCTTTAGCCTGTTATTGTGACACACACTGAAAAAACCCTTGGTCTACAGTTTTCACAGAAATCGATACAACGAAAAAAAAAAGAGTTGTGAATAAAACAGATTATTGTATTACATTTGACAAGAAATTACTTTTTTAGTCTCTCCATACATAATTTCACATTTAACTCAATGTGACAAAGCAAAATTATGAAAAATAATAAAATGAAACATAAATAAAGTATTAAAAAGTATTATTACTATTAAAAATTAAATAAATAAAATTATTATAGAAAATTGGGAAACATAAAACATTGATGTGATATAATTTACATAATGTAATTTATAACATTATGTAAATTATATCACATCAATGTTTTATGTTTCCCAATTAAATAAATTAAATGTCATGTACATTACATTGTGGTGTAAACTGAACAATTCTTAAATAGTTTTAAAAATAATTAAATTTGCTATGAATAAATTATCAATAATAAAATAATGGAAAATATGTGAAAAATATTTATGAAAAAATATTTTAAAAACAAAAATAATAAATAAATAAACAAACATAAAAAATATATATATATATATATATATATATATATATATATATATATATTTCATAAATTCTTAAAGAAACAGCAAGTAACATTGAAGTAAGTGACAATTTTTACTTTTTTAGGTTGTATTTATCACTTAGTATCTCATAATTTTGTCTTTTTATGTCATAATTATGATGTTTTATTGCATTTAACCCACAATTTTAACTTTTTATGTCATATTTATGATTTTTAATCTTATCTCATAATTTCTCATAATCATAATTATGACTTTATCTCATTTGTCTCATAATTTTAATTTTGTCAACGTAATGACTTTTTGTCTCATAATTGCTACTTGTCTTAAATATGACTTTAACATCTCATAATTTAACTTTCTGCCATAATTACGACTTTTTAGGTTGTAATTATAACTTAGCATCTCTTAACTAACATTTATGACACAATTTTGACTTTTTTAATCTTATAATTTTACCTTTTAAGTCACAATTTTTTATTAATTGTGTAATTACCACTTAGCATCTCAGTTTTGACCGTTTATGTCATTATGACTTTATCTCATTTATCATAGTTTAACTTTTTAAGTCATATTTCTCACAATTGGTTCTTATGTTTTTTAACTTTCTGCCATAAAAGCGACTTTTTAGGTTGTAATTATAACTTGGTGTCTCATAATTTTGACTTTTATGTCACATTTATGACTTTTTTTAATCTCATAACTGCTACTTATCTTAATCATAACTCATAATTTAACTTTCTGCCATAATTATGACTTTTTAGGTATAGATTTATCGCATAAATAATTATATTGTGTCATAATTTTGACTTTTTAATCTCATAATTTTACCTTTTAAGACCATTTTTAAATGACTGAAATAATTTCATAAATAGTTTTTACAGTGTACAAACTACTTCAGTTTCTCATTTTACATTTGGCTTTTAATTTAGTAGTTTGAAAAGTTTTTTCTTTAATTAAAATCAAATGTTATACATTTAACTTCATCTGATAGATTTAAAAAATGACCTTTCATTAAAGTTTAAGACTAACAATCAAAAAAAAGCAGCCTCTGATTGGAAAAGTGTGCTAAATAAATGGAAAAACAGCATGTTTTTCCACAATTATCAGCTAAATGTTATTCCATCTTACATAACAGTCTATAAACACTCGCTCCGGCAAAACCTCCCCTGCAATCTTGGAAAACACTCCAAAACCAACCTCAGCTTTCCCGAAGGAGCCTGATTGTCCACAACGCAAACAAACAATGGCAGTTTTGTTCAAGCTTCAACAAGATATGAGTTCTGCAAAGTGACAAATGCTCTGTTAACTGACTGTATAAATGACTGATGTTGGTGCATTCCAATGCATTTCTTACATTTAGTTCCTTCCAGATCAAAAGACTTTTAAACTTTCACATGAACACTCATTTTCAGATCACCTATGATTGTATGGGAGCACAGAAGCTGTTAAAATGATCAAGGCAGCGTGAGGAACGCATTGTACTATATGTTCCAGCTGCTGTGAACTCAATGACCCACTTAACTAATGACGAGGATCACAGAAACAGCACAGACACAATTAGAGAGCGGCTCGAGACGGTTTTGTGTCTGTGAATGAGCTTAGCACAGAAATAGCTGTGTCTGTGAATGCGAATTTCACATTTGTAAAATACTCTACTGACTTTATTTACAATATACTGACTTCTAAAATCACTACATTACCACAGTCAATCATAGTTTTGAAAATAACTAAATTTGTTATAAATAAATGATTAATATTAAAATAATAATAGTAAATACATGAAAACATTTTTTAAATATTAATAAATGATCAAAATAAATAAATAATTTAAAATGATAATATTTAAAAATATAGATTTAAAATGTTTTTAAAGTTGTTGTTTTTTTTTTACATTCATGTAATGTATTTGAATTATCTTCATTTTTAATTATTTAAGTTTTATTATTTAATTGATAAAGTGTTCAATCGATTGACAGCCCTAAATTTTAATAAATTAAAGAGAATGGAAAAACATGATAGCTATGATTCAAATATAACTGATTTGCCAACATTGTTTTTGTTACAATACAAACAACAAAACCCAGCAAATAAATGTAATATTAAAAATAACACATTTAAATAGAAATAAACTGTATTAACATATAATAATAATAGTAATAATCTTAAATAAATAAATAAATTCTATTTTAAATATTAAATAAGCATTAAAAACATTAAACAAAATATTTAAAATAAAAAGGATAAAAACAATAACATTACATATAAAACAATATGAAATAAATAAATAAGTAAAATAAAAATTAAATATTAAATAATTAAGCAAATTAAAATGTATAAAATATTATAAAACATTATAAATAAAATATTAAAAATAAAAAGTATCAAAAACAATAACGTTACATATAAAACAATCTAAAATTAATAAATAAATATAAACTCAACTTTAAATATTAAATAAGCAAATTAAAAGTATTATAAAACAATATAAATAAAATATTTTTTTTAATGTATTAAAAACAATAACATTACATAAAAAACATTACAAATAAAATATTTAAAATAAAAAAGTATCAAAAACAATAACATTACATATAAAAAAACATTCTAAAATAAATTTAATTTTAAATATTAAATAGTTAAATGAGCAAATTAAAATTATTATAAAACAATGTAAATAAAATATTTAAAATAAAAAGTATCAAAAATAATATCATCACATACTAAATAATTAAATAAGCAAATTAAAATGTATGAAATATTATAAACCATTATAAATAAAATATTTATAATAATAAGTATAAAAACAATAACATTACATATAAAACAAATCTCTAAAATAAAGAAATAAATACATAAATTCAATTTTAAATATGTAATAGTTAAAGAAATTAAAATTATTATAAAACAATGTAAATAAAATATTTTAAATAAAAAGTATCAAACATAATAACATTACATATTAAATAATTAAATAAGGAAATTAAAATGTATGAAACATTATAAAACATTATAAATAAAATATTTTAAAAAAAGTACAAAAGAAACATATAACAGTATAAATTAAATAAGCAAATTAAAATGATTATAAAACAATGTAAATAAAATATTTAAAATAAAACGTATAAAGAAATAATAACATTACATATAAAAATAATAAATTAATAAAATAATTAGATAAAATTATATACATTATTGCAGTGTGAATTTTTAAAAAAAAAACAATTAAATAGTATTAAAAATAATACATTAAGATATTAATTATAAAAAGTCTTATTATTATTATTATTATTAGGTAAATAAAATAATAAAAATACCAAAAAATAATTGTATTAAAAATAAAACTAAAAATAAATAAACGAACAAATATAAAATGAATAAATATTAAAAATTAAAGCTAAAAAGTCAAATTAATTACATAAAATTATGAAACATTAAAAAAAAAAAAACATATAATTTACATATTGTTACATATAACATACTTTTCACTCTCGTAGTGTGAATTACTGAAAGTGTGAATCATTTCTGCTATATTTTTATTTTAATGATTCATCACATTTGTAATCCTGTCATGTGAGTAATGTACCCAGTAATACATACGCAGTATATGCAGTACTGTATATATACGCAATAGCAATTGAGACGCTGGCGGGCAAAGAACAAAATGTTCTGAACGTGAGACCATAGACACCTCAGTGCCTCGTATGGGGTTAGGGAGGGCGGACGGACGGACGGGGGCTTCTGTGCGCAGCTGCAATCATCTCCTTATCCCAGGCTAAAAGTCTAAGGGAACAGAAAGCGCTTGGGGTGTCAATACGCAAAAATACCCCCTGTGAGACAAACAGCCAGCTTGTTTTGACGGATGGCTGCTTTCATTCAGGCCGTCCGGGAGAGGAAGGAGGGTTTGGGCCCAGGCGTGTTACATAACTGCTCTATATGCTCACTGAAAGAACGAGGCATAAACCCTGACGCACGAGTCACATACACGTCCCGTGCACACGACGCTCAACCCATCTGACACCAAATAAGCCGTCGTCACCGCATTTCGCTGGAGATGCGTGCTAGTCTGAGCGAGTCATTGTTTTCGTACGTTTTCGCCTCGGGACACCAACCCAGCGAGTCTTCATTAAAATTGTGCTATAAAGCGGCTTTGAAAATGCTTTTAATTTCCTCTGGCCTTTTCTGTTGAATCTCATCCAAAGCGAAATCCATAAAAGAATGCAATAAACTTTGTGGGAGCAACTGATGTCGTATAACAGTTTGTTCCTACCCAAAACATAAGGCACCTGGTTGCGCGTATGAAACGTTGCCGTTATTAAGAGCTTCAAGTGTGAATTTTAAGTCTGAAATTTATTGACTTTAATTACAATCTACTGACGTCTAATGGGACTTTTTCCATTCAGTGATTTACTTTACTATTAAAATATATTGTGGCAAGTAATTTTTTTAAAAATGTATTAATTTTTGTACTTAATTTCTTTAGAATATATTAATATATGGGCAAAAAAATTGATTAATCAGATTATTCGACAAATTATTTAATTTGATTAAAATGTCTAAATGACTAACAATCCTAAATTTTAATAAAAAGTAAGGTAGAGTAAAACATACAACTATAATTATTACTGAAATATATTTACTGATTTTGTGAATTTTACTGATTTTCTGATTATTACTGATTTATCAAATTTAAAATCTTCCAACATGAAAAACAAACTCTTACATAAATAAAGTAATTAAATAAATATATTTAAATAAATGTTAATATAAAAATGTAATTTAAAAAGATTATAATAAATATAAAATTATAGAAAAATAATATAAATAATATAAAATAATATATATATAAACATTTTAAAAACATTGATATTAAATATTATTAATTTGAATAATTTACATTAATATTGCACATTACATTTACATTATTGTGGCATGTCACTATAATTATTACTGAAATTTATTTTTAACTTTATTAATTAATCAAATTTGTAATCTTCCAACATGAAAAACAAACTCTTAAATAAATAAATAAATAAGCAATTAAATAAAATGTATTTAAATAAATGTTAATATAGAATTTTAATTTAAAAAGATTAAATAAATATAATATATATATATAAACATTTTAAAAACATTGATATTAAATATTATTAATTTGAATAATTTACATAATATTGCACATTACATTTACATTATTGTGGCATGTCACTATAATTACTACTAAAATATATTTATTAATTAATCAAATTTGTAATCTTCCAACATGAAAAACAAACCGATAAATAAACAAAATCAATTTAAATAAATGCTAATATAAAAAATAAAATAAAATAGGTAAAATAAATTAATATAATAAAATAATATAAACATTTTAAAAACATTGACATTAAATATTATTCATTTGAATAATTTACATAATAATGCACATTACATTTACATGTGGCGTGTGAGTATTATTACTTAAATACATTTATTACTGATTCTGTAAATTTTACTGATTATTACTGACTTAGCAAATTTATAATCTTCCAACATGAAAAACAAACTCTTAAATAAATAAATAAATATGCAATTAAATAAAATATATTTAAATAAATGTTAATATGAAAATTAAAATAAAATAGTTAAAATTAATTAATAAAATAAAATAATACAAACATTATAAAAACATTGATATTACATATTAATTTAAATAACTGACATAATAACGCACATTACATTTACATTATTGTGGCATTTGACTATAATTATTGCTGAAATATATTTATTACTAATTTTGCAAATTTTACTGATACTGATTATTATTGATTTAGCAAATTTAATCTTCCAACATGAAAAAAACTTAAATAAACAAACAAATAATTAAATAAGCAACAAATTAAATAAAATATATTTAAATAAAATTTCATTTAAAAAAATAAAATAAAATAGGTAAATAAAATAATATAAACATTATAAAAACATTGAAATTAAGTATTATTAATTTGAATAACTGACATAATATTGCACATTACAGTACATTTACATTATTGTGGCATGTGACAATAATCACTACTATAATACCAGGTAAATACCAGTAAATCAGTAAAATTGTGCAAATTTTACTGATTTACTGATACTGATTATTACTGATTTAGCAATTTATAATCATCCAACATGAAAAAAACCCTTAAACAAACAAACAAATAAGCAACAAATTTAATAAAATATATTTAAATAAATGTTAATATAAAAAAAGTAAATAAAATTGTTAAAATAAATTAATTAAATAAAATAATATAAACATTATAAAAACACTGATATTAAATATTATAAATTTAATAATAACTGAAATTATATTGCACATTAGATTTACATTATTGTGGCATGAATTGCTGAAAGTGTGAATATAATTAAATAAAATATAATTAAACCTGTATAAACATAGCGTCAGTATAATTTAAATAGAAATGCTCAAGTGGCTTCTAAAGTGCATTTAATTTCCTGTGGCTTTTTCGGTTGAATCTCATCCAATGCAACATCCATAAAAGAATGCAATAAACTGTCGTTGTATAACCTTTGGTTCCTATCCAACACATACAGCACCTGGTTTGGAGTATGTCATGTATTAAACTCTGACGCTATCGCCTCTGGCAGAGTGCATTCTGCTGCTAAAAAGGTGTCAGATCCTGTTAATGAGATCAGTTGTGGAGCTCAGGGTGTGGCGTCAGAAAACCAAACAGACCTGTGAGTTGTACGATGGGTAAGGCAGGGCAGCCTCGCAGGGTATGTGCTGCCCCTGAGGCCAAATATGTGGGTTTGATTAGAGAAATACAAAAGCAGCAGGATGGATGAGAAACTCTTGAATAGGTGAAGAACTAAGGGAAGCAAACTCCAAAAAACAATTTGGCACCTTGGAGTACTGTAATGCATGAATAAATTTATGTAAGTGCCACTTACGTGCTGTAAAAGGTTGCAGATAAAGGGCTTAAGAGGTTGTGTGTTTTTGTAGACCTACACCAGTCAAGTTTTTGAACAGTAAGATTTTTAAAGCCTGCATTTATTTAATTCAACGTACAGCAAAAACAATACAAATTTGAAATATTTTTACTATTTAAAATAACTTCTTTTTATTGTAATATATTTTAAAATGTAATTTATTCCTGTGATTTCAAAGCTGAATTTTTAGCATCATTACTCCAGTCACATGATCCTTCAGAAATCATACTGATATTCTGGATTTCCTGCTCAAAAAAACATTTATTATTATTGTTATGTTGAAAACGGATGAGTAGAATTTTTTCAGGTTTCTTTGATGAATAGAAGTTCATAAGAACAGCATTTATCTAAAACAGAAAGCTTTTGTAACATTATAAATGTTTTTATCATCACTTTTAATCAATTTAAAGCAACCTAGCTAAATAAAAGTATTAATTTCTATCCTGAAAAAAAAATTTACTTAACTGTTTTAAATATTGATAATGATAAAAAAATGTTTCTTGATCAGCATATTAAAATAATTTCTGAAATATCATGTGACATTGAAAACTGGAGTAATGATGCTAAAAATGTAACTTTGATTACACAAATTACATTTTAAAATTCATTCAAATAGAAAACAGTTATTTTAAATAGTAAAAATATTTCTAAATTTTAATGTTTTTCCTGTACTTTGGATCAAATAAATGCAGGCTTGGTGAGCAGAACAGACTTCTTTTTTGACTGTAATGTATTTTTACATGCAATTGTTTTGGTAGAGAGAAACAAGATACGTTTCTAGCTTCAATGTTATTTGTTTTTCAGATATTCTTCTTTAAATACAATAAGCATCAGCTGTAGGCAACATCAGCTGTGACCCACATTTGACTTCTGACCAATGAAAAAGTGTACAATTTACTCTCGGAGCCATATTGAGATGCCAATATCTCTGGAACTGAACATTGTAAGGCCTTAAAAATAAGGATACCAAAAGAACAGTTTGTTAAAAAACAAAATCTAAAAGGATATTAAGATATCTTTAACACTTCTTCAGTTACATCTACGCAAACTTTAGAAAAAGACAACTCAGAAAGTGCTTTTTCCCAATTTCGAACCATCACCATTGGCATACAATGCAACAAAGATGACTAAAGTCAACAGATTTTACTAACAAAGCTACCAATCTCCATGTAAAAATAAAATAACAAAACTGCCATCTTTCTGAAGTAATTTTTCCTCAATGTGATTTGGCTCCAAATCTTAAAATTGTCATTTTGACACCCCTCTACAAAGTAGTGGATTACTCCATGTAGTCCGCTATGTAATCCCCTCTATAAAATAGTGGATAAAATAGTAAATATACATCTCTGACATTGAAAACTTTTGGTTTTCATCACTATTCATGTTTGTCTTTCTTCAAAACAAAATTTAACAACAAGGAAGGTTGATGAATCAGGCCAAATGGCCTACAAAAATACATATCACTGCAGCGCTGTATGCAGCCAAGACATTTAAATAACCCAAGATGTTTTGTTTTGATTTATTATGCGATTTAAACTACACTCTTGACTTTACCTCTTGAAAATTTGGTCTGATGTGAACAAAAATGTTGCATACAACATCTAAATCTAAAATAACACTAAAAAATTGCAACCCACCTGAAAAAGTTGCGTGCTTGCTTTGGCCAATCGGGTCAGCTTACGCCGCACATGTGACTTGGTCCATTCTAACCTCCAATTGAAACGCGTCGGGCCGGTCTTGAGGGTTGACCGCCAACATGTCCTTCAGAAGGTGCTTGACGCCTTCAGACATGATGCTCCGCGTCTTCTGCGGGATGTTCAGGACCATCTTCGGGTTCTCCAGCAAGGCCTCACCCACTGGGACGATTTCGGTTCCCTGTCGAACGTACGTGCCGAGGAGCTCTCGCTTGGACTCGGCGTCGATAAACGTGATCCGCTCGATCATGGCCCAAATGATAATGCCGAGGGCGAAAATGTCAGCTTTGGCGGTGTAGTGGCCCTCCCACACCTCCGGCGCCATGTAGAAGTCAGATCCGCACGCTGACGACAGCCAGAATTTGTTAATGTTCATGTTTTTGTTAACCTGGTTGTCGCCTTCGCTCTCCATGCAGCTGAGCCCCGCACAGACCTTGCTGAGACCAAAGTCGGCGACTTTGATTACCGGGTTGCCCGATTTCTGCGAGATGAGAATGTTGTCTGGTTTGAGGTCCCGGTGGACGATGTTGTTCTTATGGAGGAAGGCCACAGCGCTGGTCATCTGCTTCATGAAATTATGGTTCGTCCGCGGGTCGGGCCGCCGGGAGAGGATGTACTGGTTGAGGTCTCCGCCGTCACAAAACTCCATAACAAACCAAAGATAACACGGTTCCTCTGGATAACCTAAGACACGCTCACCTGGAATGAGAGCATAATGCGATTAGCATGCATTTTTGAAAGAAGTCTCACCAGGAATGCATTTATTTTATTAAAAATACAGTAAAATTGTGAAATATTATTAGAATTTAAAATAGCTGAAAATATTTTAAAATGTAATTTATTTCTGTGATGCAAAGCTGAATTTTTAGCATTATTACTCCAGTGTCACATGATCCTTCAAAAATCATTCTAATATACTGATTTGCTGCTAATTTTTTTTCTCATGATTATAAATCAAATTATGTATTATTATGTCAGTCATAACAGTTTCAGATTACAAAGACAATTTTTTCCTTTAAATTAAAATGTAAAAACTCAAATTAAATATATTTTTATAAATAACTAATTTCCCAACTAATCCACGTTTCTTAAAAAGAAAATGTCAGAACCAATATTATTTCAATATCACTGAGATACTATATTTATATACTATATATACTAATTTTTATGAAATATATTTTAGAAGCTTATTATATGTATTTATATTTAACTGTATTTTATAATTTATTATTTTATAATTTATTAATACTTTGAATATTTTCCATTGTCAATTTAATTTTGCTTAAAAGTTTTGTTAATTATTTTGTTTGTAGTATTGCTCAGATAATATATTTAGATACTATATATACTAATCTTTTATTAAATATATTTTAGAATTGTTTTTATATTTATTTATTTAACTGTATTTGTAATTTATTATTGTATAATTTAGTAATATTTTGAAGATTTTCCATTGTCAATTTAATAAAATTTTAAACTTAAAATTGTAGTAATTTTGTTGTGTTTTTGTCAGATATATATACATAAAAATGACAAAAACACACAACAAAATTACTGAAACTTTAACTTAAATTAAATTTAAAAAAAAACATTTTAAAAAATATATAATTTTTTTCTTTTTTTCAGTATCACTGAGGTATTATATTTATATACTATATATACTAATCTTTTATTAAATATATTTTATATTTTTTATATTTATATATATTTAACTGTATTTTAAAATTTATTGTTGTATAATTTAGTCATATTTTGAATATTATCCATTGTCAATTTAATAAAATTTAAAACTTAAAATTTTAGTAATTTTGTTGTGCGTTTTTGTCAGATATACACACATACAGTACAAATGACAAAAACACACAACAAAATTACTCACACTTTAATTAAAAATAACTTTAAAATAGAATAGTTTTACGTATTTTAGTACATCAAGTTAAACTATGAATCAGCTCAAGTTATTTTATATTTTATTGCAGTAAAAATTTCAGCTGGCTTCAGTTAACTTCAATAATTCTGGTTAGAACTAGCATTTGAGGTTACTGTAAACCACTGCTGGCAAATCAAAGCCACTCCATAATCTACTCATGTGCTTCACTGAGTTATTTGTGCTGAGTCAGATGAAACGGCTCTTTATTCAGTGTCGCTGGTCTCTAACTGATAAGCCGCTGTTTCGGACTCATTAACAAACAGACATGGTTGTTTTTGATTAATCCCAGTCCTGTTCAAACCACAACGGCTTTACTGTTCATACTCCAAGCTGTAGAACTAACGTGTTGGTTTAGCTAACTCAGACAGGCTAGCAAAACACCAATCAGACTCTGGCCGAGCACAGATTTCCGCTAAGCGACACGTTTGGAGGCCTTCCAAAGAGCACTGTATGAGAGTAAGCACTGATAATCTGTCTGCGTTCTGTGATAACTAACTCAGCTTAACTTCAGGACACAAGGGTTTGGGAAATGCATGGAGAACAGGTGGACTGTGAGCAATACAAATGCCGTAAGAACTTATAAACACTTGGGAACTACAAAACAAATCTAGATCATGAAGCAGGATTTTCCAAACTCCCAAACTGAGGTTATTAAACATTTGCTGCCATTTAAATTTAAGACAAAAATGAAAAATCCACAGGCTTTTTGTTAATGCTGTGATTTGTTTGTTCTGTAATAAATACACGACCAGTCAAAAGTTTTTGGATAGTAAAATTTGTGTTGTTGTTTTTTTTTTTTTAAGTCTCTTTTGCTAACTGAGCCTGCATTTATTTGATCCTAAGTACATAAAAACAGTAAAATTTTGAAATATTTTTGCTAACTGTTTTCTATTTGCATATATTTTAAATAGTAATTTATTCCTGTGATTTCAAAGCTGAATTTTTATCATTGTTACTCCAGTCATATGATCCTTCAGAAATCATTCTAATATTCTGATTTGCTGCTCAGAAAACATTATTATTATTGTTATGTTAAAAACAGCTGAGTACAATTTTTTTCAGGTTTCTTTGATAAATAGTAAGTTCAGAAGAACAGCATTTATCTGAAACATAAATTTTTGTAACATTATAAATGTCTTTATCATAAGGCATTTAAATAAAAGTATAAATAAAAGTATTAATTTCTATAATATGACTCCAAGCTTTTGAGTGGTATAGTGTATAATGTTACAAAAGCTTTTTATTTCAAAAATGTATTTGTGAAAAGCAAATCAGCATATTAGAATTATTTATGAACGATCATGTGACACTGAAGACTGGAGTAATGATGCTGAAAATTCAGCTTTGATCACAGGAATAAACTACATTTTAAAATATATTCAAATAGAAAACAGTTATTTTAAATAGTTAAAATATTTCAAAATTTTACTGTTTTGCTAAAAATCTTAAAAGTAAAATCCTTAAAAAAATTCAATACTTCATGTCAAAGCTGGGGAATTTTAAAAGTTTTAAAACTTCTAAGACTCAAAAAAATCATATAAAGTAATAAATTATTTTAAAAATTATGGGAAAAAAACAGAAATGTCTATTTCCAAATTACGTTTTTAAAGTTATGCACCACTTTAAAACTTTTTTTTTGTGATTGCAATGATAAAAAAAAGAATCTATCCAGAACTGTGAATATCTGAATGTGTTGTAAAATTACTAAAATATTATAACATTTCAGGGGGTACTTCAAGTAAATATTTTAGGTCAAAAGGGTTCAGTTGGCAAAGAAGTTTGGGAATACCTGTTATAAACTAAGGCATGAACCATAGATGTGTTTACTAGCAAAACTGACCTACATTAAAGGTCATACATTCAGAACGCCTAGTCAATAAATACACAAGTTTTCTGTAATAAATATAAAACCTTTACAAAAATCATGGAAAAAATTTGGACATTTCTATTGCAGAGTTAATGCACCACTCTATAACATTTAATGAGCCAGATTATGTTATTTATTTATTTATTTATTTTTGTGATTGCAATGATTTAAAAATTAATCTTTATCCTGTAAATGTACATCAACTCTACACAATGACAGAATATTAATAAATCTACTAGATGCAAACCTGAAAATTTTAGAAATATTTTAGAACTAAAGAGATATTTTAGGTTAAAGGGGTCTTGCGAATTCTAGTCATAAACAAAGTTGTGCTCCGTAAATGTGTTTATTAGGCAGACTGACCTACTGATCACAGGTCACAAACACAAAAATCTGGCCTATGTCAAATAAACACGTCAATAATTCCCAGACTCATACAAACACATATTTATAGAACAACATTAGATGTCCCAAAATGCATCCGCAAAGACATTTCTACTCAAAACATTTCTAAACCAGCCTGCAACATGAGGATTAGTTTTTCCATTGTGGACGAGGCCACTGATTGGTGACACTTACATAACAGCAGTCAGCACAAAATAGATCCTGCTACTGCTGAGCACAACCACAAATATAGCGCTCACACGACACCACAAACACGCAACCTCAACACACCAAACCACCATTTGAAAAATTACAAACACATCAAATTTAAAACCATTTTAGATGGAGTATAGCATGTCAGACTGTCAGATGTGTAAATAATAATGTCAAAACTATATTCAAGGTTCACGTGCATGGAAATATCAGGAAAAATTACAATTTTCAGGCCTTTAAAAGTAATGCCAGTTTAACAACTAATGAGAATGTCTATTTCCAGTTTACAATTTGAAGTTATGCACCACTCTAAAACACTTTAAGAGCTTATACTTAGCTTTAAAATCAATCTTTATCCTGCAAATGCTCAATGACAGTAGTTTTTAATCTAATCTGATTTAGACAACAAGCCTTCAAATGACAATATTATTAAATCTACTGGAAAACCATTGGAAAAAGACTCAAATTTTGAAAACTGCACACAAAGACCAAAGCAGATTAGCAGAGGTGAACATCCAAACTGGCCTATATGGACGTGAAGGGGTTAATGCATGATGGGTACTAGAACATGATGTTCCCTCACGCACAGAATGCCTTCTCTTCCTACTCTGTGCACGTTTAGTGACATGCATTTAATAGCATGCATTGCATTAAAAGCGTGCAATTGAACATGTTTACAAAGTTGCATTGCTTTATGCATCGCAGAATGCATACGTATTACAACACAAAACTCAAATGATAAATCAAATATCAATCAATATCAGTCATTTAGTTCATATGATGTATTATGCATTCAGTGCAAAAGCTTTCAAACAGCTTCAGCTTGTGCTGGTTGAATGTTTATTTACCTTTAAGTGAAGTTTCCACTAATCTCAAATACTGCTTGTTTCGTTTGTTCCCATGGCTCATTTTCTGTGCCATCCCGTTTCTTTGCAGCACGCACTCCTCCAGCTGCACCACGTTCTCGTGCTTCTTCTCCAGGCTCGCCAGGGCCCAGAACTCCGCCAGCGCCAGCTCCACTTTCTCGGGCGCGTCGCAGCGGAGCTTCTTCACGGCCACCCGGGCTCCGGACCTGCGGGCGATGGCCTCGTACACCACACCGTAGCTCCCGCGACCCACCTCCCGGATCAAGCTATACCTGGGTGTCTTGAAGAACATCGCGGGATAGAGACTGTCATTCTTGAGGAAGCCCGTGGAGAAGCAGTCCTCTTCCTCCATGAGCTCCTCTTCGTCGTTGGTTTCCACGGGCAGCGGGCGCAGAACTTTAGTGACATCCCGCCTCATGTTCGCGTTTGGCGGCTCGGCTCTCTTGCAGCCCCGCCGGAAGCTCGTTATTCTCCCCTGTGTGCCTTTGCGCAGCTCCATGAGTTTGTAACCCCTGTGTTAACATATGTTTAGGGGCAATGACCCTATTTCTCATAACGTTCCTGAAAAGCTGCGGACTCGGGGAAACTCGACAGGTTTGTTTGGGTTTTTTGCCACTTCCTCCATTAAACGTCTGACTGACATAAACATTAAAAACATCAACAGGAGAGAGCGGAGGGGGCGTGGCATACGCGGGCTGTTCCATTTCATTCATAACACAGGGGAGGCGTGTCACAAATGCGACCTATTTTTAAGCGTTTTCTCTGGTTAAATACAATGTGAGCAATTTATTCACACAATGTTTTTGTATATATAGGTTTACAAAACTAAATAATATTTAAGGGTGTTTTTGTTCTTTTTTGTTAAATTAAAACATTTCGTGAATGTGACACTTGAATTCAGGTAAAGTGGGCTGTTTAAGTTTGTATTGCGCTCAAAGGGTTTACACTTTTAGAGAATAACAAAGGTTCTTAATTAAATATGCTTTGTCTGATCATGTGTTAATAAATCATGTGTTTTTAATTTAGTTGCAGAATCATTTCTGATAAATAAGGAATGACCCACTTTACCAGACTAGCTGGAAAGAAATTTGTCTGGAGTGCATGATCTCAAAATGGTTATTGTTTGTCACCCAGCACCACAAAACCAGTCATAAGGTTACATTTTTTGAAATTGAGATTTATACATCATCTGAAAGCCAAATAAATAAACAAATAAACATTCCATTGATGTATGGTGTATCTGATAAGACAAAATTTGGCTGAGATACAACTATTTGAAAATCTGGAATCTAAGGGTGCAAAAAAAAAAAAAAAAAAAAATACTGAGAAAATCGCCTTTAAAGTTCTCCAAATGAAGTTCTTAGCAATGCATATTACTAATTAAAAATTAAATTTTGATATATTTATGGTAGGAAACTTATAAAATATCGTCATGGAACATGTTCTTTACTAAATATCCTAATGATTTTTGGCATTAAAAGAAAAATCAATAATTTTGACCCAAAATTAAATATACCCATGCTACTTAAGACTAGTTTTGTGGTCACATATATCTTGCAAATAACACTTTATATGAACTATATAGAACTGAAATATTATGGCTGGACCTTAATGTTAACAAAAGTAATAAATAAAATATTTAAAGGTTTAAATTCCCTATTTGAATGTGCTAAAAATATTATAGTTTTTATTTATAAAATTGTAAGCAATTTAATAAGAAGAGTGGGTATGATTGTAAATGGGCTGACATCTGGATAAAATAAAATAGTATGTCCAATAAAATCTATGATACAATTATGGGGAATGCATAATTCTTGTTTTTATTTATTAAAAAAAAAGAAAAAAAAAAGACATAGATGTATGTTATGTATGTGTTATGAATAGGTGTAATGCTATGTGGTAAAAGTTTTTTATTTCCCCTTTTTCTATTATAAATCAGTAGTGTCATTTATTATTAATGTGAAAAAATTTCACATACAGCCAGGAAGTATAATAGAATAAACAAAACACATGATTATTATTATTATTATTAATTACGTTTTGTGTTGTCATTTGAACGTGATGTCATATATCATAATTTTTATTCATGTACTTGTAAATGGGCTGACATATTTATGGGGAATGGGGAATACGTAATTCTTGTTATAATTCATTTAAAAAATGTCATGTACATTTATTAATAATGTGAAAAAAAATATAACTACAGCCAGTACAATAGAATAAGCAAAATACATAAATAATAATAATTATAATAATTATTATATAAAATAAAAGGTTAGAAATAAAGTTAAATAAAACATTAAAATGTTTACAAATAGTAACACATATTATTTTTCAGTCATAAAATTGTTTTAAGATATTGAACTTATATGTCATTAAAAAAGGCTTATTTTCCCCATATTTACATTTCGTATATTGTAGCTAACAGAAGAGGCAGATTTATTAAATAATAAACGCACCCAGCGTCATTCTGTAGCTATTATGCTAAGTAGGGGGATTCCATGCACTCTTCCGTAGGGGTGGGGGAATGGTGGCATATTTGCGCTTAATTAAAAATTGATGCGCCTGAAATTCACCAAACATAAACTGATTTAAAAAAACTATTTTTATGATCTGTAATGATAGCATCTCGGAACCTTTTTCACAGCCGATCGGTGCGCGGTGGTCCATCCTCTGCAGCATGGGACTGCACGTGAGAACATAAAAGAAATATGTTATTTAGGTACAAAATATTTTTATTTATATATAATATACATTATATAAAATATATAATAAATACATTTGTAAATATTTCTTAAATATATACAGTACATATGTTTGTATTTATATATACATAATATTTACACACAGTACACACAAGGCAAACTCAAACTTTTATTTTGTATGCGATTAATTGCAATCAATCGTTTGACAGCCCCATATTTTTTTTTGTTACAGCAGGCTATTTTTTAAATGTTTTTGTAAATGATATTTAATAATGTTCACAGCTATAGGTGGCAGTTGTCTTTTGCATATCAGTTAAACAGTTTTCCTTACTTTTTATTTATTTATTATTTATTTGGAAAGTCATTATCATCAATATTTCAGGGCGTAAATGAAACTTAGTTACATATAATTGTAAATCTGATGCAATTTATGTTATTCATGTTATTATTATTGCTAAAATTGTTTTTCATTCAATTTATTTTTATTTATTTTCATTTCTAATTTTATATTTTTCAAAGCATTATCAAAAATCTAATTTTTGTCAGTGGATTTTTTATTATTTTATCTTGTCTCAGTTGTATGGCAGCAAATTTTATGATGTTCCTCATCTCGGAACCTTTTTCACAGCCGATCGGTGCGCGGTGGTCCATCCTCTGCAGCATGGGACTGCACGTGAGGGGACGGGGGAGGGAGGCACGTGCGGTACAGCGTGTTCCAGCAGCCACTGACAAACAGACCGTGACGTCACCAGGGAGCTGCGTTCATGTGTGTCCACGTCTCTTTGTGCCAGTGTATGTTGCTTTGTTTTCTTCTTTGTTTTTGTTATACTCGTTTTAGCACAATATGTGCTTATTCATATACTAATTGATTTATTCAACATCAAGAAATGTAACCGAATATATATTCTATTACCTTTTTTGATGTTTAATAAATCATCAATATATACATATATATATATATATATATATATATTTCCAAACATTCTGTTTGCCATTAATTGTCATAATCTAGTGAGATTTTTGTTTGCACAAGGAGTCTGACAACAGCCAGTGCTCCACACTGATCTAATCTAATCTCATCATCATCCAGTCTTCCTGGAATGACATGAAGACACAGAACAAACTGAAACAGAGTAAATCCAGAAGAACTGTGGCAACGTCTCCAAGATGCTTCAAGAGACCTACCTGCAAAGCTACCTGAAAAATTTTGCGCAAGTGCACCTAGGGCAAAAGCTGCTGTAAACGCAAAGAATGTTGATTTCATTTAGTTAATAGAAGGTAATTGATAAAGAAAATCTATTTATGACAGCATCCTCATTTTACAGCATTTTTACACAAGTGCCTAAAACTTTTAACAGTGCTGCAGCTTTGCAGGTAGGTTTCTTGAAGCATCCTGGAGACTTTGTCACAGTTCTTCTGGATTTAGTCTGTCTGAGTTTGTTCTGTTTCTTCATGTCATTCCAGACAGACTGGATGATGATGAGATCAGATCTCTGCGCAGAGCACTCGCTGTTGTCAGACTCCTTGTGCAAACAAAAATCTCACTGGATTATTACGAAAAATGGCAAAATGAATGTTTGGAAATGTAATCTGATATTTCCTACTGACACACTACAACAAAAGACCGACTTTAACTGATTTTAAACCATTTTTTAGCTGATGAAAATACTAGTGGCCTAAGACTTTTGCACAGTACTGTATATATATATATACATATATATGTATATATATATATATATATATATATATGTATATATGTTACATGTTTTAGGGCGTCAAACAATTAATCGCATACAAAATAAAAGTTTGAGTTTGCCTAACATGTGTGTGTACTGTGTGTAATTATTATGTATATATAAATACACACAAATTAATGTATATATTTAAAAGAAATATGTTATTTAGGTACAAAATATTTTTATTTATATATAATATACATTATATAAAATATATAATAAATACATTTGTAAATATTTCTTAAATATATACAGTACATATGTTTGTATTTATATATACATAATATTTACACACAGTACACACAAGGCAAACTCAAACTTTTATTTTGTATGCGATTACTTGCAATCAATCGTTTGACAGCCCCATATTTTTTTTTGTTACAGCAGGCTATTTTTTAAATGTTTTTGTAAATGATATTTAATAATGTTCACAGCTATAGGTGGCAGTTGTCTTTTGCATATCAGTTAAACAGTTTTCCTTACTTTTTATTTATTTATTATTTATTTGGAAAGTCATTATCATCAATATTTCAGGGCGTAAATGAAACTTAGTTACATATAATTGTAAATCTGATGCAATTTATGTTATTCATGTTATTATTATTGCTAAAATTGTTTTTCATTCAATTTATTTTTATTTATTTTCATTTCTAATTTTATATTTTTCAAAGCATTATCAAAAATCTAATTTTTGTCAGTGGATTTTTTATTATTTTATCTTGTCTCAGTTGTATGGCAGCAAATTTTATGATGTTCCTCATTCGAGCAAAGTTTGGCGCAAAGGTTGGTGCAAAGTAATTGGTGCAAAGGTTGTTAAAATAGGTGTCTTTTGAACAAATAAATATATAGCTTAGTCAAGACTCAACCCATCATTATGTTAAGAAAAGCTGAAATATGATTTTAGATCATTTATACAGACATCAATAGCTTCTACAAAGAAAAGAGTCTCTTTTCTCTGTAATTTAGTGTGAAAAGTCAAATAGCACCATAATTTAGGTAAAATCACTATGTGAAACAAAAGCATTAAATCAATATCATTGATTTCTCCATTTCTCCAAAGCACAAAGCTGGAGAATGGACACAAAGCCTGCAGAATATAAGGATATAACGTCTTTCAATAAGCAACTTCATGTAATTGAATTCAAACACCACGGGGCCAAGCTCAAGAGTTTACAGCTTTAATTGCTGCCCACTCAATGCCAGTGATGGTTTCAGGCTAAACGGCCTCTTTGAGACGTGACAACAACAAGACGGCTGGAGATCAAATCACAACTGCGCCGGTTGCACATCATTAAATTCTGCCTCTCCTACTCACGTTTAGAAATTACACTCAAACACTTAAGGCATTTCAGCAATTTGATTACATTTCTCTGTGACTCACCAGCTAGTTAACCGAACACGATCAATGGCCATTGTCTGTATTTTAGGTCATTTTGACTGCAAATTTCTCTTGACCCTCCATATCGTTCTTTCTTTCGTACTGTAGGCTGATTTGTTTTTTTTTTTTTTGCTCAAGTTTCAGGGTCACAGTTTTTTTATGACTCATATGCCTCTCTTTCTCCGCTTTCTCCGTCATTCTCTTACTTTTACATACTGCACAATGCATCATGTCACCTCGCGTTGCCACAGCAACATGAAGGCCGATATTTTTACTTTTTCACAAATATAAAAGAAAATGCATGCAAGCAGCTTCACAATAACATGCTTATGTTTGTCTTTGGAGAGGTACAAAGCAGATCTGATATATTAATTATCCAGTAACATCCACTGATGTAATAATAATATATAACGTAACATACATCAATGGAAAGCTTATTTATTCAGCTTTCAGACAATGTATAAATCTCAATTTCGAGAAATTTTACACTTATGACTGATGATTTATATACACTGACCAAAATTATAAACGCAACACCTTTGTTTTTGCCCCCATTTTTTATGAGCTGAGCCTATTTCTCTCAAATATTGTTCACAAATCTGTCTAAATCTGTGTTGGTGAGCACTTCTCCTTTGCCGAGATAATCCATCCACCTCACAGGTGTGGCATATCAAGATGCTGATTAGACAGCATGATTATTGCGCAGGTGTGCCTTAGGGTGGCCACAATACAAGGCCACTCTAAAATGTGTAGTTTTATCACACAACACAGTGCCACAGATGTCGCAAGTTTTGAAGGAGCGTGCAATTGCCATGCTGACTGCAGGAATGTCCACCAGAGCTGTTGCCCAATTGTTAATTGAATGTTCATTTCTGTACCATAAGTCGTCTCCAAAGGCGTTTCAGAGAATTTGGCTCACAACCGCAGACCACGTGTAACCACATCAGCCCAGGACCTTCACATCCAGCATCTTCACCTCCAAGATCGTCTGAGACCAGCCACCCAGACAGCTTCTGCAACAATCGGTTTGCATAACCAAAGAATTTCTGTACAAACGGTCAGAAACCGTTTAGGGAAGCTCTTTTGCATGCTCGTCCTCGTCATCGGGGTCTCGACCTGACTGCAGTTCGTCGTTGTAACCGACTTGAGTGGGCAAATGCTCACATTCGATGGTGTCTGGCACCTTGGAGAGGTGTTCTCTTCACGGATTAATCCCGGTTTTCACTGTAAAGGGCAGATGGCAGACAGCGTGTATGGCGTTGTGTGGGTGAGCGGTTTGCTGATGTCATGTTGTGGATCGAGTGGCCCATGGTGGCGGTGGGGTTATGGTATGGGTAGGCGTATGTAAAGGACAACAAACACAGGTGCATTTTATTGATGGGATTTTGAATGCACAGAGATACTGACGAGATCCTGAGGCCCATTGTTGTGCCATTCATCAACGACCATCACCTCATGTTGCAGCATGATAACGCACGGCCCCATGTTGCAAGGATCTGTACACAATTCCTGGAAGCTGAAAACATCCCAGTACTCACCGGACATGTCACCCATTGAGCATGTTTGGGATGCTCTGGATCAGCGTATACGACAGCGTATTCCAGTTCTTGCCAATATCCAGCAACTTCGCACAGCCACTGAAGAGGAGTGGATCAACATTCCACAGGCCACAATCAACATCCTGATCAACTCGAAGGAGATGTGTTGCACTGCGTGAGGCAAATGGTGGTCACAACAGATGCTGATTGGTTTTTGGACCCCCCCAATACAGTAAAACTGCACATTTTAGAGTGGCCTTTTATTGTGGCCAGCCTAAGGCACACCTGTGCAATAATCATGCTGTCTAATCAGTATCTTGATATGCCACACCTGTGAGGTGGATGGATTATCTCGGCAAAGGAGAAGTGCTCACTAACACAGATTTAGACAGATTTGTGAACAATATTTGAGAGAAATAGGCCTTTTGTGTACATAGAAAAAGTCTTAGATTTTTGAGTTCAGCTCATGAAAAATGGGGGCAAAAACAAAAGTGTTGCGTTTATAATTTTGGTCAGTTTATATATATTTAATGTTCTGGAAAGACAGTTTTCACTCATAAATTCTGAAATTTAAATGTTAATTCAATTTTGAAGTTTAAATGTTACATTTTCAAATTTTAAATGTTTGAAATTTTCAGGTAGATAGACTGAATCTCACTTTTCAATGTAAAATTAAAAAAAAAGAAAAAGAAAATAAGTTTTACAGTGTATATGATATAAATATTTTTATAAAGGCACCATTAATAAATTATTATCAGCTAAACATTTGTGTTTATAGTTATGTAAATCACAACAATGGCATTTTAATATTTAAAACAAAAAAACAAGTTATTATTCACTGCTTACTTTAACAGCCTCTGGTGGAGCTGGATAGACTCATGAACGTATGATGCAATATACATGTTGTTTGGATATTGAAGTAGATTATAGAAGCTGAGCCTCATATAGGAAAAGATGTGAGAGCTTTGAAGGTCTGTCTGAGGAGATTTACAAATGGACAGCTCTTGAGAAGGAGCTTGAGAAGAGCAGAGATCTTCAAATGAACACTGATAAAGAGGCAGCTCATATTCAAGCTTTAAAACACAGAATTTTTTTTCTGTAACCACATACATTTGTCAATACGTTATAATTTCATTATAAACACATGCTTTAATTATGCTTTCACAACCAATCACTCATTTCTTTCATTCACTTCTTGTTTTTCATCCTTAACTGTAACACCTGCTGATTAACCCAAATCACATCAATTTGCTAATTAATGTGTTGTATGCATTTGTGCTGCTGCAATAGTATTATTATATTTTAGACTGATATTTTATTAAATATAGTATTAATATAGATAATATTATATTAATTTTAGATTTTTTTGTATTAGGATTGTCTTTTTGCACCCCTCATTTTTATTTATTTATTTTTCAAATTATTATAGACCTCCTTGTTGTAAATAGCACTAGAAATGGAAAATAGGAGAAAAGGGAGGGAAAAGTGTACCAATGTAAAAAAAAATGTAACAATTTAGTTTCAAACAATGACTCTGTGTATTAATAAAGGAATAAAACAAATAATAGGCTGTTCTTCACGATAACTCAATTAATAAAAAACAGATTAAATTCCAAGGTAATTTACATATTTATATGGTTATCTGACTATGGGCGGTCCTGTATTGTCTTGAGTATTGTCTGTCTCTTGCCCAGTGATTAATGGTGACTGGTGCCTGGCGCCCCCTTCTGTCTGAACACAGAACTACACTTTGAGATTCTGACAAACAAGAGATGTGATGTGATGTGCAACCCGTGTACACATAAAAATCTACTGAAAGCATCATGCTACTGCTGGCCATTTCACCCAGCTTTCAATATATTTTATATATATATATGACGTCAGTTTACACCACAAGAGTGTCTATATTCCGCTTCTATTTCTCACAGAAAAAAGCTTTTTTTCTTTAGACACAAAAAGCATGTTTTTAAACCTTTGATGTGTGATAAGCCTACTTAGATGCACGTTTGCGCAGGATCTTTTAATATCATAGGCTACATTAAGTTTCCCTGATGCCTGGCAGATATCATTAAAAACACATCTTGAGAGCTCAAAATTGTCTCGGTGACAGCCTTAGTTACTTGGCTTAGGGAAGCCAAGTGTTAATCTGGCACCTGGTAGGTTTTGATGCTGGGATACTGTTCCTTTGCATAAACCAGCAAAGAACCAGCATAAACCAGCTAAGGACCAGCATAAATCAGCTAAGGACCAGCATAAACCAGCAAAGAACCAGCATAAACCAGCAAAGAACCAGCATAAACCAGCTAAGGACCAGCATAAACCAGCTAAGGATCAGTATAAACCAGCTAAAACCAGCATAAAAACCTACCTAACCAGCATATGCTGTTTTTTTCAACAAGGATGACAAACCCTATTTAATTGTCAGCATTCATCCAATTTTCACTAAGGTTGCAAGATGGCAGGCTGTGCTACCTTTACCAAAAAGAAGTAAGCTTCAAGTTTATTTAATTAAGTATACTTAAGTAAGGTTCAAGTATATTATTAAGTATATTATTTGTAGTAAGTATACAAATGTGAGGGTACCAGTATACTTGTACGTGTACTATTTCAATACTCCTTGGGACTAAATCGGCCCACTTTCTAGTATATAAAAGTATACATTTCAGTATACTTTAACTATAACAGTAGTAAACTTTGAGAATACTAGTTTATATCTGTTTTTAGTTTCTTCTGCAGCTATACTAAAAGTGAACTTATAGGTATACTGATAGTTTACTAATTAAACACTTTTAGTAGCATTTTTAGTACACTTTTAGGTATAGTCTCAGTAAACTACTAGTTTAGTAGTTTTATACTGCAAGTATACTCATAGGTTTTCTTTAAGTGAACTTTACATCATACTTTAAGTATACTACTATGTCCCTATTTGGGTATTAATTTGTATATATTTTCACTAAAAAAAGACTATGCATTGGATTTAGAAAAAACAGTCAGTATCTGGTGTGACCACCATTTGCCTCACGCAGTGCAACACATCTCCTTCGCATAGAGTTGATCAGGTTGTTGATTGTAGCCTGTGGAATGTATGGGAAAATATGCTGGCCATGCAAGAACTGGGATGTTTTCAGCTTCCAGGAATTGTGTACAGATCCTTGCAACATGGGGCCATGCATTATCATGCTGCAACATGAGGTGATGGTCATGGATGAATGGCACAACAATGGGCCTCAGGATCTCGTCAGTATCTCTGTGCATTCAAAATGGCATCAGTAAAATGCACCTGTGTTCGTTGTCCATAACATACGCCTGCCCATACCATAACCCCACCCGCCACCATGGGCCACTCAAACCACAACATTGACATCAGCAAACCGCTCACCCACACAACGCCATACACGCTGTCTGCCATCTGCCCTTTACAGTGAAAACCGGGATTCATCCATGAAGAGAACACCTCTCCAAAGTGCCAGACGCCATCGAATGTGAGCATTTGCCCACTCAAGTCGGTTACAACGACGAACTGCAGTCAGGTTGAGACCCCGATGAGGATGACAAGCATGCAGATGAGCTTCCCTGAGATGGTTTCTGACAGTTTGTGCAGAAATTCTTTGGTTATGCAAACCGATTGTTACAGCAGCTGTCCGGGTGGCTGGTTTTTAGACGATCTTAGAGGTGAAGATGCTGGATGTGAAGGTCCTGGGCTGGTGTGGTTACACATGGTCTGCGGTTGTGAGGTCAGTTGGATGTACTGCCAAATTTTCTTAAACGCCTTTGGAGACGGCTTATGGTAGAGAAATGAACATTCAATTCACGGGCAACAGCTCTGGTGGACATTCCTGTAGTCAGCATGCCAATTGCACACTCCCTCAAAACTTGCGACATCTGTGGCATTGTGCTGTGTGATAAAACTGCACATTTTAGAGTGGCCTTTTATTGTGGCCAGCCTCAGGCACACCTGTGCAATAATCATGCTGTCTAATCAGCATCTTGATATGCCACACCTGCAGGGTGGATGGATTATCTCGGCAAAGGAGAAGTGCTCACCAACACAGATTTAGACAGACTTGTGACCAATATTTGAGAGAAACAGGCCTTTTGTGTACATAGAAAAAGTCTTAGATCTTTGAGTTCAGCTCATGAAAAATGGGAGCAAAAACAAAAGCGTTGTGTTTATTAATTTGGTCAATGTATATTTAAGTATAAGTCAAGTATACTTAAATGTAATTTCCAAGAAGTACATAAAAAGTAGACAAAGTATAGTTTCCTATTTGTAGTTTAAAAAAAGTATACTAATATCACACTTAAATAAACTTATTTTACGTAAGGGTAAGCTGACTGAAACTCACAGAGATGACCCTTTCAGCCACTGCATATGAAGTGATTTCTTGAATATTGCAGGTTTACAATGACAATAATTCATTCAAGCTGCCCAAAGAGGCTGGTCATCCACATAAGACAAATGCACAGAAAGACAGGATAATGTGGAGACTCTCAGTGGGGAATCAGTTCAACACTGTAGCTGGAATTGCTTGCTAGTTCAGTGCTGAACAGCGTACAGATCTGACTTGTCATGTTGAACCTACACTCTGCAGTGGCCAAGCCTCTCATCAGCAGAAAGAATCAAAAGGCTAAGCTCACCTTTGCTGAGGAGCACGTTATGTGGAGAGAGCAACTGGTCCAAAGTTCACTTTAGCAATGAGAGTAAGTTTAATTTATTTGGGTCTGATGGGAAATATTTTGTTTGACGTCAAACTGAGGAAAGACTGAAGCCTGAGTGCGTAAGCAAATGACTGAAAGGTGGAGGGGTAAGTGTCATGATTTGGGGGATGTTTTCTGCAGCAGGAGTTGGGCCTCTTATACAGATACGTGGCAGCATGAATGCAAATGTTTATCAGAATCTGTTTATCAGCCACATGGATTTCCTTCACTGCAAGCATCTCCCAATCAGCCTTGTATATTCACACAGTTTCACACACAGTTTCACAGAAAAAAAAAAAGGTTTTTGTTGAAATGAATTGGATATTTTGTCAAACATGTTAGTAGAACCGCGGTATACCTACAGTTTTGCAATTAAGATTAACAATATAACAGATTTGTATCCCTATAAATACTGCATATAAATTGGATGCTCCGGATCATTTTCTTTGCATGCTTTCTAAAAGGTGAGGATGCAGGACACAGTCATACAAGGAGATTAGTGAAATCAGCGATACAGTCAGGTCCAATCAGTGCCGTTTGTGTTTTGTGCCTTATGGGCTTTCAACCTGGCTAATCTTCTTTCTAATTGTCAGAAATGTGAAGCAAAAGATGTGTGCTAGTCATTGTCCCCCTGTCATGTTCTCCTTGAACCGCGGGTGCCCAGTCCTGCTGCGTCGGAGTGGAATGCTTTTGTCCTCCTTCCGGAAACGCCGGAAAGCTTTCAGCCTCCACGCGCAGAAAACGACTTCATGCTGCTAATGAGACACACAGAGCTCTGCCTGTTATAAATGCTGATCTCAGATCAGAACCTTTAGTGTGGCATATTAACGACGATCTCAAATACTGATCTCAGATCAGGGTTGTGGGAAGAAAGGCGGCAGACTCTGATTTAAATTATTTCTAAGCAGTCAAGCTGAAAGGAAAGAGAGCTGTTTGTATTTAAATAAATATGATGAAGACAGCAACAACACTATGCTGCAAACAAAGAATGGACATTGGAGAACAAAGCATGCGGCTATTATTATAGCTCATACAATACTTCAATTAGGTGTGCAATTCTGCAAAAATATTTTGCTAATGTTCATTAAGTTATGGAAACATTATTCTAGAATGTTCTCTGAAAACGTTATTTCAGAATGGAACAGTATAAAACCATACGTAATGTTACTTCTGAATGTTGTCTGAACATTCTGAAACAAAAAGGTTAGACGAACATTTAAACATTCCATGAATGATATATAATGTTTTGGGAGCCGTTTAATGTTTTGAGCACATTATTAAAGCTTAGACAGCTCTGAACAAACGTTTTATTAACATTAGGGGAGAGTAGGGTAAGTTGAGCCATCCCCTGTATCTTGGCAACTGTACACTTTCACACTTTCTTGTGAGAGATTTTTGGCTTGTCAAAGTAAAATTTTTAGCATAACTGATGTAATAGCTATTGCATCAAAGCAAATATATCCAGGTCTAAAAATATTTATGATGCATACTGGTGATTAAGCAACATATAAAACCATGCAAATCATTTAGCTAAATACTGGCCTGAATTGGTAAGCTAGCTAGGTTTTTTTTCCCCAAAATGCCAGCTAGGGGCAAAGTGAGCCAAATGCTGTGGGGTAAGTTGAGCCAACACTTTAACTTAAATTATCAAAGTTAACTTATATCTCTATAAACTGGTATTTTAATGTGATATTATGCAACTGGTTTAGTTTATAATATATATACATATTATTTGTAGTTTATTTGATAGGGACAGTGTACAAATGCACAAAATCCTTCTCTGAGAACTAGAAGATGCTTTTTTATAGTCTCTAATGGCCTGTTCATCATTGCAGAAAAGCTACCATGCCAATAATCTTTTAAACTAAAATGTTTATTAGTTTCACCGACAGTCAGTTTTTTTTTTATTTTACTCAACAAACTTTGTTTGGTCTGTTTTTTAGGAAGGTTAAAACTTTACTGTTTAACATATTGTTTCAGAAATGCAAAAAATGAAAGATTGAAAATGAAACTTTATTTGATTGGTTTTATTTAAAGTTAGCAAGTTAGCTTTAAGAAGCACTATGAAATGTATTAAATTAGTTCAGTTTTTCAAGGTAAATCATCTTTAAAATTTCAGATGGGTTTAAACCACATTCAGTCAGGTGCTAAGTTTTTTAACCCAGATGGTGCATCTTACCCACTGACTTGGGTCAACTTACCCCTAACCTGGGGCAAATTGAGCCACAGGAACACTTTTTATTTTGAGCCATATTTTGAGAACCATTTGTCCTAGATACATCCAGATCATTTAAAATTATAGGAAACACCCTGACATTACTACAGGTACTTTCACTGTACTTCTGCCTCATTTTCCCTTATCTTGAGGACCACATAAGTAAAAAATGGCTCATCTTACCCCACTCTCCCCTACTAGAAAAACATTTCAAAATATTAGCTAACATTCTAAGAATGTTCCCTGTTCGCTGGGTAGAAAGTAGCCTAAAAGAAGCAAAGCACAAACTTTATCCTGGCATGTGGCTTCTTTGACGCAACAAGCTCCTGCTAAACGTGCCAACAGCTTTATCGGCCTGTCCTTTCGTCCTTAAACCTGTCCTTCAGTGAGCGTGTCAGTGCAATAACACTGTAAAATCGCAAATATAAAGACATGTGACGTGTTTCTGTGTCTGAATAGCTCTTATATTCACACTAGAATTAGTACAGTAGAAAGTGACCTTGGTCTCCAACGATACGGCAGAAAAAATGAAGCGTGTTAGTGACTAAGACGGATTGACTTCCGAGTCATCTAATCAGAACTTTAAACAGAGACTCAAAGCCTCCGCTTCTGATTGATCTTCAGTTGATCTCACTAAATATCATTCAGCGCTGGAGAAAATACTTTCAAACTAGCTGATGATTTTTTGCTGCTTATTTAATGTACCTAATTAAAATGACTTTTGGAAAATGTGTCAAATGGAAGTTTGCTTTATTTGTTTTGAGACTAGGCCTACATGCATGAATCATTTTTGTTGTAGGCTAATAACTGAAACTGCATTTTTATTAACAGGAAAGACCAGCTATGGTTTAATGTTCATGTATGTTGGATAAAAAAAGAATACTGAAACAACATCATTGTGAATAGGTTGTGGTTATGTTGTGGGATGTTTATATAATGACTATGGTTAGTTGCTTCATTTTATGATCAAGATTTTGAGCAAATATGTATATTTATAAATGTAAAATTTTTAAAACGTATGGATTTGATCAAATTCAATGCATGAAGTTAACTTGAAAAATTCAAGTGCAAAACTAGCAAAAGAAAAATGATTTCATTTTACTTCTTGTTTTATTAGTGTTTATTGTTGTTTTAAAGCAAACTCCACCTCTCGGTTAATAGAATTTATCTAACGGGCTTTACTTAATTTGCTATACTGTAAATTAACAAAAATAAAAAAACTAAAATTGGGCTGAATATATGAATATTTTTTCCTGCGTTTTTTAATGTGAGTCCAATAAGCACAGTTTATGAACAATGTTTTTCATTTCACAAACTGTCCTTGATAAAGATACATTAATTATTTTCCGGGAATTGGTCTAAAATCTTTGTTATTTGGCAAAATCCTTTTTTTTCAGGCATGCAAATAGTTTTCTAATAACACATCTTGTGATTTTGGACCTTCATCGTGTTTTAAAAAATTTTTTGTCTCAGGTGCACAGCTCTTAACCATGTTACTTGCATAAATGTTTTTTTATGCAAGAGTCAGACATGCGGTCATATATGGTGCTTCACATTTCTGTTGTAATTGTGTAAATGAACATGGTTGTGCAGAAATAAAGCATATTAAGCACATTAGAGCATGCTGTATGAAAAAGGACTAAAATAGCTCCATTCATCTGCTAATTCAAAAGGAGAGTGTGATCGGGTCTTTGCAACACGGTTCATATATTTCAGGTCCTTTTCTGAGATGTATTTTTATCAAAATGAATCACTGCAAACATTGTCACCACGTCTCTATCTGAGCTCTTGAAAAACATTGAATTTGCCTAATGCAGTACGTCACACGGTGTCGTCGATCTATTTACCAAGCTGTGAAATAAATAAACTTGCGTCTTCTCATTTCGCCTCTTAATGCTGCTCCAGGCCTGTTAGTTCTTGAGGATGGGTCGGGGGTTAAAGGATGTAATGAGAAGTTAAAAGTTGCAACTCCCACAGTAATTATTTATGGCAACAATACAATTGTCTCTGCTGCTATGGTTACAATCACACCACATGCAGGAGAAAGTTCAGGTGCAATTAAATCTAAATGAGATAAATGTTTCTCCCTCATTCTCTTTGCGTCATGGATTCACTGCTTTCAAAACTCATTACAGACTCACTACCTAATCAGGTGAGAAGGACAGTAGGAAATGGTTGCATATAATCACTGTAAATAGAGAGTAGGACCACGTGCCCTCTCGTGAATAACATGTTTTATTACTGTTTTTTTAAAGTATGTTTTAAAATTTCAGTCATTTGAACTCAGAAGAATCTGATTTAATGGAATTCATATCAATAGTTATATAAATACATGTTATTTAAATAGTTTAAGAAGATACAAACTGTAGTACTTAAAAGAACTGACTTCAAATGAATCAGATTCTTTTGAATTCAAATGAATAGATATATATGTAAATACATGATATTTAAATAGTTTAAGAGGATACAGACTGTAAAAGAACTGACTTCAAATGAATCCGTGAATCTGATTCTTTTTAATCTGATTCATTTGAATTCAAATGAATCTGATTTAACTGAATTCATATGAATAGTTATATATTTAAATACATGTCATTTAAATAGTTTAAGAGGATGCGACTATGAAAAGACCTGACTTCAAATTAATCAGTGAATCTGATTCTTTTAAATTCAGCTGAATTTAGGTGAATTTAAATGAATAGTTATATATTTCAATACATCATTTAAATAGTTTAAAAAGATACCGACTGTAGTACTTAAAAGAATTGACTTCAGATGAATCAGTGAACCTGATTCTTTTAAAATCAGTTTAATCTGATTTAACTGAGTTCAAATAATCAGTTATATTTTCAAATACATATAATTTAAATAGTTTAAGAAGATATGAAATGTAAAAAACTGACATCAAATGAATCAGTGAATCAGATTCGTTTGAAACTGATTCTTTTGATTTCACTTGAATCTGTTTTAACTGAATTCTTATGAATATTTACATATTTAAATACATGTTATTTAAATAGTTTAAGAAGATACTCACTGTAAAAGAGCTCACTTCAAATGAATCTGTGAATCTGATTCTTTTGAATCTGATTCTTTTGAATTCAGTTGAATCTGATTTAACTGAATTCAAATGAATAGTTATATATTTAAATACATGTCATTTAAATAGTTAAAGAAGATACGACTGTAAAAGAACCGACTTCAAATTTATCAGTGAATCTGATTCTTTTGAATCTGATTCTTTTGAATTCAGTTGAATCTGATTTAGGTGAATTTAAATGAATAATTATATATTTCAATACATGTCATTTAAAGAGTTTAAAAAGATACCAACTGTAGTACTTTAAAGAAGTGACTTTAGATGTATCAGTGAATCTGATTCTTTTGAATCTGATTCTTTCGAAATCAGTTTAATTTGATTTAACTGAGTTCAAATAATCAGCTATATATTTAAATACATGTCATTTAAATAGTTTAAGAAGATACCGACTGTTAAAGAACACTTTTGAAAATGATTCTTTTAAATCAGATTTTGTAGAATTCAGTTAAATCTAATCTAACTGAACTTAAATGAATAGTTATATATTTAAATATATTTATAGTTATGTCATTTAAATAGTTAAATTCTTTTGAATCAGATTCATTTAAATTCAGTTTAATCTGATTCAGTTCGACTGAAATGAGAATGATTTATTTAAACTCAGTGGAATCAGAAGATTTTGAATCATTTGAATTCTGCTGAATCAGATTCTTTTGAATTCAGTGAACCATCTGAACAAACTTGACTAAAATGAATACTTTTGTAGCAAAATTCTTTCGTCTTAATGGAGATCCCCACTTTTTGTTATATGATCTAGTTGATATTAAACTTTAAAAAAAAATACTGCTCTCTACTTAGCTGCCTTGCTTAGGTATATACAAAAGTATAACTATTATTTTTTTTAAAGTGTCACTTACATGTAATTGAACTGCTTTCACTGACCATATGCATCTGCCAAATTAACAATCATAAAAGCAATATAATGGTTCTATTCTAAGACCTAGTGAGCTGCCTTAACATAGTAAGGGATTGATTTAAACTCTCTATGTCATTAGGATGTGGAACAGGGCCATTAACACACTGTTTTTATAATGTATTTCAAATTGAGGCTAATTTGCAGGCACTGTTCCGGTCTCATGTGCACAACATTTAAAAGCATTTTCATAGGACAATTTCAGATGTAAAACAGGATGTTTCCATTTGTAATGACTCAGGATTGACATGCTTTCGTTTCCAGGTTACTGGGAAGGATAAACACTGACAGTAGAATGGTAGAGTATATAAAAACAGTGTTCGCTGATGGGCCTACATAGATAATTGAGTATTGTGTTTGAACAGGATGCAGCATTAGATTAATGATTTATTCAGGACTTACAACAGAGCTGGTACACGACACACTTCTGTCTGAACCGCCTCCAGGATTGTGTGGAAGAATGTTCCAGCTTTCAGACACAGGCATTACCTGGTAAAATATGTTTTAGTGTTAAAAACAGCACATTTCCTCTGTGACTTGTCCCATATGTGAGAACTACAGGGGAATGAGGTCTCAAAAGGTCAACGTTTCTGGTGTCTTTTCTTATAAAGTGTTTGCTTATAAAGGAATTATAAAGATGTTCACACCAAAAACGATAAGTATAAGGATAACTATAAGGACAACTAGTGTCCACACCAGCGCACGATAACATTCTTATAAGCGGGCGCTTTAGTTTTGTCTCTGCCGCTTTAAATATTCGCGCTCTTTGACGCAGGATGGATTCTAATTGGCCGTTTTAAACGTTCAAAAAATCAACCGTTATTTGCGGTGTGGGCTTACCTTTTTTCGTAGAATTAGAACGATGTTCGTTACCGTTTTTGTTTTATTACTGTGAAAACCTCACGTGTATAGAGTTTGTGAAGACAATTACAGATCTAACATTTCATTTTTGGCTCATACACGTCATTGAACTTCTCCTGGGAGCAGAGAACATCAATTTGTGCGTCCTCCGTGACAACCTAAATTAATAGTTTTTTTTCTTTGGTTCTTTGGCAACAAGCAGGAAGATCAACATGTCCAAACGAGCTCAGGAGACTAACACACATTATACCGTTAGGTGAGGTTGCTTAGAAACTGACATTTATTTATTGAAGATCACTGACAGCGAGACTCTCTCACTGTACTACGAGACAGCATCACATCACATCACATAGCTCCAGGTCTTACAGAGGTGATGAGTTGGGGATGAGGTGTAAAGATCTCAGCTGGTAACGGAAACTTTGTAGGTTTGAGCACTCAATATTTACAAATGATAGCCCAACCTAACATACAGTCTATTGTGCATTTTTTTAGCCTTAGGCGTGTTATCTATTTCTGTTTTTGTGGAGTTTATACTATGAAATTAAAGACTTAACTCTTCCGCTTACGAAAATTATAGTAAAAGTGTAGTAACCATTTTTTTTTTTTTGGCGTATTGATTACCATTTGTTAAACCACAGTTTTACTACAAATACGATGGTTAAACCAAGATTAGAACACCAAAACATTGTTAATTTATTACCATATAGTATAGTAAGTATAGTAACCATGTTTTGGTTTTATTTGTATTAAAACCATGGTTAATTTTTGTAAAGGTAGTTAGCATGAGTTCCAGAACCTACTTTTTAATACTGATTTTTTTCTAAATGTACAAAAACCCAAACCTACCTAACAATGTTCTCGTACATTTACTATCATTTAAATGCTTTGCAAACAACACTTTATCAACACTAAACCTCGTTACAACTAGTCAGAATGCACTTAACAGACGGAAAAATAAAATAAATGGACGAAGGTAACCATAGCAATAGCTGATCGATGGGGTTCCGTTTAGATTAGTATGGTACATTTGTGAATTGACTACTACCATTGTCACTTTTTTAAGTTATACATTAGAAGAATAATTACTTTTGTGTTTTTGGTTTTAGTATTTTAGATAATTAGCCTTAGCAAAAGACTTTTTGGTTGCACTAGAGAAAACTTTGCCAATTGCGTCCAGAAAAAAGGGACAAAATTCTTCTCTAAGATCAGTGTGTAATTCACACTTGCATTGTATCCACTTTGTTATTTCCGTAAGAGTGGGCGTGGCCATTTGTAATTTTTATGGGTGTGGCTTCTGGTCCCGTCTAGGTATTTTTGGCTGTACAAAACAGCTAGTTTTGCTTCCTGATATTGCAAATTGGTGTCTTACCATATTATTTTAATGTATTATCTTAATTTTTGAGCACACTGGTTTGTAGTGCAAACAGTTTTACCGTTTACTGCACGATGTTATTCTTCTCATTATTTCCTTAATTTGGATAATGAACCGGAAGTCTCACCCACAGCCACAGGCTTACTTCTGCGTTGAGAAAAAAGGTGGATAAAATAAAATAAAATAAAATAAAAACCCACATCACACCAAAACGTAGACAAATTAGTTCAAGAGCGTTTTAAATACATGCTGTAGTAAAAAAAAAAAAATCAAGTTACCATAGCAACAGTACTTTGCCTTACTACAACAAAAACACAGTATAATATATTAGGCCTACTTTATTACAGATTAGCATATCACAGTTTAAGAACGAAGAAGTTCTGTTTAAGAACGTTTAAGTAAAAACGAAGCTATTTATTAGAAATGAGTCATAATCAAATCTTATTTCCACAGCACAGATTTACTGCATCTGTCTTTCCTTGAATTGCCCAGTACACACTGAATTGAATTTTGGAGTTCCGGAAACTGGGCGTTATACAGGCAGAACGGAACGCAGTGTCGACCGGAACATCCATTAAATCCGGGAGGACAAAGACTCATTTGTGGAAATGAGTGCTGGGCCTTGCTCTCGTCTGGATATTGCTTATGTTAAAGAACTGTGATTTCCTGCACTGCACATTTAACGGACTTGTTGAATGGGAATGAAATAAAGAAAGAGGAGACGAGCCTGCAGCCTTGAGCTAATAGTGCAGCTCAGTAATACAGGTTACCCGAGGCACATCCTCCTATTCGAAGTGGGTGTGTTTTTAATTTTGTGAAATATCTTTGCTAAATAAATAATTATAACTAACTTCTTACACTAAACTTTGAAGCCTATATACATAATGCTTTAAATCACTCCTTTGCGCTTAATAATAGTTAATTTCGTTTTTGTTTTTATTATTATTGCCGAAACGCTGCATCATCGCGTGGGTGGGACCAATCAATCAGCCGGCTCATTGTTCTCATTGGTTCATTCAGGTGGCTGTGTGGGCTGCGTGAATAAAAGTATGGAGACTGAATCCAAGTAAGAGCAAACCGTAGATGGATAAAGAGTGACTCTATCAAAGGACACGAGAACAAAGAAGTTTCAGCCAGCTTTCCCAAGTGATCGCCTTGACGCTTGGAGAAAAAGAAGCTTTGTAGGTACTCAAGGTAACACAGGAGATTTGCTTTTGCACACGTGCCGCACTGTATACAAAAGGTTTTGGATATTAAACTGGTAAGACAAAGACATACCTAGAAAAGCAATGACCTCAAACATAATTGATGCAATGTTGACACCTCCCAGCAGAGAAGATTATATGAGGAAGATGTTGCACTTAAAGCCTGTTTTCTTCTCTCGCACCACAGGAATCGCTGGAGATGATGGAGTGGTATGTTTTGGTGTTGATGCTGAGCTTGCCAACATTGAGTCAGGCAGATTGTTCAGCGCAATGCCTGAGATGCGCGCAACAGATCTCCGACCTGGACTCTGCAGTGAACCGCTTGGTAAGATTACTCTCACTTCTGCTTACATGCGCTTATTTGGTCATAAATGTAATGAATGAAAAGGAAAATTCGTGAAAATGGCAAAACTGAAATAACACATTAAACTTGATCGTTACTTGCTTTGTATTTGTACTATGCACGGTGAAATAAAGCTAGCGTGTAATCAGAAGTGTAAATAGAGTGTAAATAGTATAAAGCACTGACTAAACTGAGCAAATGAAGCGTGAATGGCAAGGCAGCAAAATGTAAAATATCAAATAAATGGACAAATTAATGAAACATGAGAAGTAATGACTTAAACCTTAATCGAATACAAATCAAACATTCATGAAAAACAGAAAGATATGTATGTAATATAAACATTTTAAACTTGAGAAATGGTCACATCCCTTGTCATTTACAGATAAACTGGGCGCATCTCTTTTGGGGAGAGCGCATTCAGAACCATGGAGAGCGCAACAATAGCGCGCTCCTGATGATTATCAATCATATTGAGGAAACCTATACTGAAAGAAATTATTAATTAGGTATTGCTTTCCGCTGTAAAATTACAAATTACGGTTTCGGCATTCGTTTCGGTTAAAAAAAACAAAACAAAACTAAGGTTTAGATGTTTTATAGATAAAATGTTATTCGTATATCTTGAAAACTTTATGGCATCGGACAATAAAACCCCGAATTGGTTCTAATCTTAATGTTTATTAAGAGCAGAGTTTAAAAATTAAATGTTTTTCCAACAACCATCTTCAGTTCTTGATTGACTAAACTCTTAAAAATAAAGACTCTTTATTGGCATCGATGGTTCCATGAAGAACCTTGAACATCAATGGAACCTTTCAAATGCAGAAAAGGTTCTTTATATTCGAAAAAGGTTCTTTAGATTTTTGTGATGAAACGTCGGGTATCAGAATGTAAATCCTCAAACTTCAAGAGTGCACAAGAGTCCGTCTTAACCTACTTTTCTTTTTCCAGACTTGTACTTTAGAATGTGAAGGCGCCGTTCCATCTACTAGTACACTAGACAGATGTGAGAAGGCTTTAAAGGAGCTTTCAGATGAATTCGCAGACCTCAACCCAGACGCCGATGGAGAACGAAGCGCGTTAAACGCGGAGGACCTCCAAGAGAAAGCATCCAACCTGGTCAAACGATACGGGGGCTTCATCAAGAGGATCGATAAGAACAAAAACAAGTTTTTCGCCTCACCCTGGAAGGAGAACGCCATACTAAAAGGATTGTTCGCGAAGAAATACGGCGAATCGCTCTCAAAACTGGGCGAGCGAGACGTCCCGTCGATAACGGAAGACGATGAGGGCGAAGATGTAACCGCGGAAAACGAAACGGGAGTTTATGATAACGACGTTCCTTTAAACGAAGTTAAACGTTACGGCGGCTTTCTCCGCAAATTCGGGCCAAAAAGAAGCAGCTTTGTAGATAACGCCAGCCCGCAGGCGCTGCAGAAAAGATACGGCGGGTTTATGCGAAGAATTCGCCCGAAGTTGAGATGGGACAACCAAAAGCGATACGGCGGCTTTTTACGGCGCCATTTTAAAATCTCCGTGCGCTCTGGCGAAGAGCCCTCATCCTACGAGGACTATGCTTTATAGGCTCTTGTATAATAGATAACCCAATCAGAACTCATTAAGCCAACGCATTTCAGTTTTCCCCCTAAATATCATGATCTTACACGTATTGAGGCTGTTTTACTATCCCAAAAAGCTGCTGACCTCTGGACGACATCAATCACCACTGTCAACTTGTCAATCATGCGCTCAGGACGTTTCAGTGACCGACCACTTGTTGTTTCCCGTTAACTTTACCCTATGTAAGCAATCAGTACACTGCAGATGATGCTTGTTTAAGATGACCAATAAAGGGCAAGAACTTTACCTGCTAAAATTGTTCGGTAAATGCTTTGTGTGACTTTTTTCCCCCCAACTTAAAACAGTCATGTTTTTTCCCGCGTTATTACGATTCCTAATAAATTAAATATGAAATGTTTCTATTTTACTTAAGCTTAAACCATTTTTACTCTCTGCCACAAAGACGTACCTTTCAGGACATGTCCATCTGAAAGTCAAAACTCACGTTGCACAATAATGTTTAGGTAAACAGCGCCACCTGTTGGCCAAATGAATTACAAGTTAAATTTAACACTTGGAAATTATTTTTCTCCCAAGTTTTGTGCTGAAAAAAAGCATCTCAGAGCTTATGCTTCTTTTGTGAAACAGCTAAAATACCTTGTTTTACTATGGTAAGTGTGTTAGAAAAATGCAAAACACTCCACTGTTGAACTGAGAAATATTCAGAATCAGGTTTTTTTTTGTTTTAATTGCCCAATCTTGGATATTATGTTGATTATGAGGTCAATTTTGCTGTATTTTACAATTTGTATTTATTTTGAAAGACAAGATTGTCATGGTCCGAGTTTTAAAATGCATTTTAAATAATCAATTACGTCAAGTACAGATTTCACTGTAACAAGTATTTACAGAAATACTAAAATGAAAAACATCAATATGGAAAAAACGATAAAGAAAATGTGTTATATGAACAGTATAAATAACTGAGCTAGCGTTATATTCAAAAAACATAACTACAAATTATACACACACAGGTCAACTATGAAATTAAGGACAAAGTGTGCCTTATGTTTCATAAAAAAAAAAACATCCTTACAGGGACACTTCACCCAAAAATTAAAATTCTGTGATCAAGACAAGTCAAGTCATTCCAAACCTTTATGAATTTTTATTTTTCAGCTCAACACAAAAGAAGATATTTTGAAAAATCTCAGTAGCCGAAACAGTTTATGGCAGCCATTGCCTTACTTGGAAACGCTATGAAAGTCAACGGCTACCGGCAACTTTTTGCTTCCCAACATTCTTCAAAAATATCTTTTTTTGTGTGTTTAGCTGAAGAAAGAAATTCATACAGGTTTGGAACAACTTGAGGGTGAGTAAACGTTGATAAACTTTTGGGTGAACTATCACTTTAAACAATTCAGCCTATATTTCACCATATTGTAATTAGATTACAATTAAATCAAATGCAATGCAAATAAAGACATTCATTACCACACCATGGCTGTTTTTGCAAAAAAGTTGCAAATTAACTATAAAAAAAGCAAGAAAGTTCCTCATCCTCTATATACAAATTATACGATACACTGACAGCAAAAACCAAGCTTCATGGTTTCAGGAGAATTTCACTCCTTCTGGTCATCTCTCTGTTCTGTAGCCGCTTCCGCCTGCGGCCCGACAGTCTCCACGGTGGCAGTGTTTAAGCTACTGACGGTGCTGACAGGTACCGCGACTACAGTGCCGCCCGCGGCGCCCCCTACTGGTGCTGTCAGATTCTGCACCGTGGCTCCAGCTCCCACTGTGGGCAATGTGACCAGCTGAAACGGACTGACCACTTTGACAATAGTGGGTGCCGCTGAGCCCTGCGGAACCGCGGCAGTGCTCAAGACGGTTAAATTAGAGCCTTCAGACTGGAGTTCGGTCCCTCCGGGTGACGTCAGCACCGTGTATCCGCCGATCAGGGGTGACTGATTTGGAGCGGATAGCACTTTATCCAGCGGGATGCCGGTGAGCTGCGTGATGGGGAGGGTGAAGTGCGTGGTCTGCGCGGGCGTGGCGGCTACGGTGGCGGGACCAGAGACGGCACGGGTCAGACGGGGGCGTTTGGCGGTGGGAGGGGAGGTCACGGGGGTCAAGGTCATCAAGACGTTGTTGAGATGCTGCGATTTGCTCTTGAGTTCTTTGGCACGTTTGCGATGCTCGTCACACTGTTGCTCTAGGGCTATAAATGCAAATAAGTTAAAGATCACTTTCCTGTATATGCACAAAAAGTCTCTGGCTGGATAAGGAGATATACCCAAAAACAGGTACTGACCCACTAAGCTGCGTGTGTACTGCTCCCTACAGCGGTCCATCTGGCTTTTGTGACTGGCAAGAACTTTCTTCACCAGGTCCAACATCCCAAAGTTCTGGACTATATTGTTGAGCAGAGTAGCATCTGTTGACAGATTCCAGTAACGAACAATAATAAATCATTATTATTATTATTCATTTATAAATTTTATGCGTGTATACATGTACATTTTTATATTATATTATATAAAAGGTTTTATATATTATATTATGTTAATAATCATTAACTATAGAGCAATTATTATATAAAATAATATATTAATTAATATATTAATAATATATACCTATATTATATTTTTGGAGTGTGTGAAAATTATGTAATAACATAATTTTAATTATATATATATATATATATATATATATATAGCCAGATAGATAGATAAATAGAAATAAAATATATATAATTACAATACAACCTCTAAAAATTGTATATTAAATAATATTGTATAATTAATATTTATATAGAAAACTGAAATATTTATTTAGAAAAATATTATCAAAATATATTAATAATTTATTATAATATATTATTATATAATATTTATTATAATATATATATATATATATATATATACACACACACACACATATTCTGAAATATGGAGAATACATCAAAAATATTATATAAAAAGCATTATATATTATATTACGTTAATAATCACTAATTACAGAGTAATTATGTAAAAAATATATTAATTAATATATTAATATTAATATATACCTGTATTTTATATTACTTTTTGATTGTGTGTATATACATATATTTTTTTCATTTATAATTATAGAATTTTATAAATTATTCATATACATATATTATTATTTCATACACTCAAAAGATGAATATAATCTAATCTATGAAATATATTCTGAAATATTAACAATCCATAAAAACATTTTAGGAAAAATATAGATATTATCATATTAATAATAAATATATAATTAATATATGAATTGTAAATTCATTCATATTAAACACATACATAGTAGGCACAGCTTGCCTATTGATCCATAAAACTAATTTTATGCACTGAAGTATTAAAGCTTGTAGATCAAAAGGGTTTTAAGATTATGAGAAACATATTTAGTGTATCCAAATGATTGGCCAGTAAGTGGGTTTAAACTGATTGCAGCAACTCTGACCTTTAACCTGTAGTGGCGGGTCATGGATTCGCTCCTCCAGGCCCTTGAGAATCTCCTGGATCTCTCTCTGCAGGTCCTCCATCACTTCCTCCAGCAGCCCAGCATCCTTCAGTCCTCTCCAGAACGTCATGGTGTCCTCTGTAATGGAGCAGAACAGCCGGTGAGATCGTTAAACTCATTAAATACACAGAATAACTAAACTGCATCACAGAAGTCTCTCACCTCCGATAGCCGTGACCCATTCTGTGCTGTCGTCACCAACATCTGCCGAAAATGAAGTTGAGGATCCATTCACTGAAAAAGCAGTACAAATTGATGCAAATGATTACTCGCTGCTCAAACTATTAAAGGTTTTACTAATGAAAAACAGATGATTGATGTCATAAACACGCATTAAAGTCTTGAAATGATACAGCACATGCATGAAATTATACAGATTCAATCTATATGTTCATACCATCCACAGAGGCGGGGGTCGCAGGAGCTGTTTCTGTGGACTGCTGGCTGCTGAGAGACACTCGCGACCCCACCAGGTCAATCTTGGTACTGCGGCAGGTGTTCGAACACAGTCTGGAGTGTTGGTAAAAGTCCAGCTCACCTGAATCCATGATCTTCCTGTAGAAACAACCAGGAGCTACAGCTTAACTAGTCAACATGATCTCAAATGTCACCATTTACTGGTCTTACTGTAAACAATTCCTCAGTGCTCTTCTGCTCACCAAGGGGGCATTTATTTGACTAAATATACAGCAAAAACTGCACAATTGTGAAATATTATTACAAATCAAAATAACTGTTTTCTATGCAAATATATTGCAAAATGTAATTCCTGTGATATAAAGCTGAATTTTCAGCATCATTACTCCAGTCTTCAGTGTCACATGATCCTTCAGAAATCATTCTAATATGCTGATTTGCTGCTCAAGAAACACATATTGGAAGATTATTATCTGTGTTGAAAACATTTGTGCTGCTTAATATTTTTATGGAAACCATGATGCATTTTTCTTTGATAAATAGAAAATTCTAAATAACAGCTTTTAGTTGAAATGAATTAAAGGCTGCATTTATTTAATCAAAAATACAGAAAAAAAAAAAAAAATAGATAAATGCTATTACAATATAAAATAATGGTTCCTATTTCAATATAATTTATTCCTCTGATGCAAAGCTGAATTTTCATCAGCCATTACTCCAGTCTTAAGTGTGTCACATGATCCATTTTTTTTGGGATACTTTTTCAGGATCTTTGATGAATAAAAAGTTAAAAAGAAAAGCATTTATTCAAAATAACAATATAAGTCTTTGCTATCACTTTTTTATCAGTGTAACATATCTTTGCTCAATAAAATTATTAATTTCTTTAAAAAAAAAAAAAAAAAATGTACTGACCCCAAACTTTTGAACACTAGTATACATTATTAGAAAATATTTCTATTTTAAATAAATGTTGTTCTTTTTAATGTTTTATTCATCAAAGAATCCTGAAAAAAGTACTACAGGTTTCAAAAAAATATTAAGCAGCACAACTTACAGCACAACAGTGTTTCCAACACTGATAATATAATATTTTGTATTAAAATAGAAAAATATTATTTGACATCGTAATAATATTTCACAATATGGACATTTTTTTTTCTGTTATTTTGATAAAAAAACACAGCCTTGATGAGCATAAGAAGCATTTTAAAAATCCCAAACATCAACATCAGTGTTTTTATTTTCAGTTTGATAAACAATGAAATCTGGGATGAGCATTTGTGCTTTATATTCTACCATACTAATATAAATACTGCCAGTGCTGGGATGCATCTCTAGTTTATATTCTTTTTACGCCACTAACCTTAACATGGTCCCATTAAGGCGAATGGCTCTCTTCCAGTCCTTCAGCGTAGACTTTCCCGCTATATAGACAAACTCCTTGGGACTGATGAGATGCTCGTTCAGCTGGAACACAGCAGTGATGAATATGGAGCGTTATGAGGAGAACGGCCACAGCACCGGAAATGGAAAGCAGTTATATTAATTCAAGAACAGATAAAACTGTCTGAGGCTGGCCAGGACAGTTAGTCAGAGCAGCACATTTATAGCTAAACAATGCAGTAGCTTCATAATCATTACTTCCAGAGCTTTTCTCTAATTTTTCATGATGAGTGAACTATTTTCTTAATGTTTACAGAGCGATAAGGTTTATATGTGACCCTGGACCACAAAACCAGTCGTAAGTGGCACAAGTATATTTGTAGCAACAGCCAACAATACAGTGTATGAGTCAAAATTATCGATTTTTCTGTTATGCCAAAAATCATTAGGATATTAAGTAAAGATGATGTTCCATGAAGATATTTTGTAGATTTCCTACCGTAAGTATATTAAAACTTAATTATTGATTAGTAATATGCATCGTTAAGAACTTAATTTGGACAACTTTAAAGGTGATTTTCTCAATATTTTTTTTTTTTGCACCTTCAAATTGCAGATTTTCAAATAGTTGTATCTCAGCCATATTGTCCTGTTCCTAACAAGCCATACATCAATGGAAAACTTATTTATTTAGCTGATGTATAAATCTCAAATAGACCTTTATAACTGGTTTTGTGGTCCAGGGTCACATATACGATAGTAAACATTATCATTTACATCTGCTTATTCTTTATTATCATTGCTTACCACATTTTAGAATAACAGAAAAGTCATGAAAACCATGACATTAGGGCCTTATGAAATTCGTTTTATTTTTTTCTCAAATTCCGTTTTATTTTTACATTTTTCTGGAATCTATTTTTCCAGTATTATTTTTGTGTTTAATGGTTATATTAAAAAATATTAATCAAGAAACATGTCTAATTAAAAAAAAAAACAGCAATTTATTAAAAGTTTAAAAAAAAAATTTTGAAGGCCCTATAAAGTGTTTTTTTCTTTCTTAAATTCAATTTTGCTCATTAAGACTTAATAATCATTTTAATAAGAATTTGTAATTGAATGATTTTTTAATTATTATTATTTTATTTATTTATTTTTAATTATTATTATTTTATTTATTTATTTATTTTAGTTAAAAAAAACATCATTGCAGATTTGTATTTTGATGCCATTTTAGAAATATAGAGTCTATTGTTTTTACGTAAGACAACTGGGCAATCAGTTATGTTTGCAAACAATAAACCATAATAACATTATTTAACAAAAAAATATATATATATATATATATATATATATATATATATATATATATATACACACACACATATTGCAGAATATGCATTTTCATACGTTTGATGCAGTTTGAGAAATACAGAATCTGTTGTTTTTTTATGCAAGATGAGTAATCAGCACTGCTGCAAACATAATAATATAATAATAGTAGTAATATAATAAAATAAGCTTAATAACATCATTTAGATTTTAAAATTTCCAAAGGAAATGAATGCATTAACTAAACACTGAACAAAAAATCATTATAAATTTGTATTAATTATCTGAATCGAACTATCTGAAATCAAAAAGAGAAAAATAAATGATTTCAAGTGTGTGTTTTTAAACATTAGATCACATATTTACCTGCACACATTTGATGTTGATGCCAGGACACACAAATTTCTTCCATACAAGGTTGGCTTTGCTGTCTCCACAGGTTATTGGGTAGAGAATATCACCCTCTACATCTGCATCTTCAGATATTTTCACTGTGTAAATATGAATTATGGTATTTTATTCATGGTTTATAAAACATTTAAAGGAAAAATATGTATTTCTGTTTGATTTTTATTTTTGTTTTATAGTGCTAAAATCAATCTAAATAAATTAAATAATTTAAAAAAACTTTTAAAAAATTATTAATTTAATAATTTAAGTGAAAACAAAATATAAAAAGTGCAACTTAAAATATTAAAACAACCTATAACAGTATGTAAAAGTGATGAAACTGATATGTGCTACAAAATCTAAAATGTTAGTAAAATCTAATGTGGATTTACTGGGTGGAAAATATCTGTAATGAACCCCTTCAAGTGGATTATTGCTTCATTAGAGTGTCTTTAATCTGCATAACACTATTCCTACCCAACACAGTGTCCTTGGGCAGGGATATGGTGCCACTAGACTCAGCCTCAGACTCCATTGTTTGCTCCATCATATTTTCTCTGTGGATGAAAAGGCAAAAGCTGCTGTGAGTGTGAAAGAGGAGCATGATGGGAGCTGATGGGGCGAATCACAAGATAGTTAAATGCTCACCCAGACTGTTCCAGATCTGTTGCCACCAGTATGTTCTTCTCCTCCTCGGCAGACGAAGTCTGACCCGCCGTGTCGGGGGTCGTAACCACCACCACCTCCTCCATGTGGACGTTCACCTCAGAGGACGATGCCATGAGGTCATTAACATATGACAGGTGTCAGTCAGCATCTGATGGGGGTGGAAATTGTGGTTAATTTACTCACTGCACCTGAGTTCACTCAGATAGACTCCTACAAATAAGAATGATGTGTTGGGACCACGGTAAAATGATCAGAGATTTTTGATACATGAATGATAACTACATTCATATACCTTTGTATTCAAAGGAGCTTTGAAAATACCATGGTAAATGTTCAATGCCATATAATCAGTTACTGCATTCATTAATAATGATCGATTATAGTAAGCACGTTCGCAGCCTTCAACTCAGTGTTTTGAGTTTCATCGCTGAATGTTTGCGTTTTGCCCAAATTGACCGAATTAAATACGAAAAGGCAGCGATGAAAAACGATAAACATGTGCGTATGTGTAGGAGAGAAATGAATCCAAAGCGCAATTTAAATAACACACAGAAAAACAGGGTATAAATCGAAACTTTACCCGCAAGAGTTTGAATCCGTGTTTAGGAAGCGCTGTGCAGACAGACTCTACCGCGCATGCGCTCTAGTGACGTCACATGCGCGTAAACCAACAGAAATGGAAGTGGGTGGATGACTCTTGGATAAAATGGGCGGGGTTAGCAGAGTAAATAACTTTTTTTTAGTTCATATTTTTATTTTTTGAATTCAACAGCTCTTAAACTTTCCTAGCATCATTATTAAGACTTAATTAATTGTCCAGCGCTGAAGAAGTATGCTACACAGTTACTTTCCTGACATTTCAATGACGCACAATGGAGGATTCGGGCTTTCTGGGCCTTCGTGCGCCCCCTTGTGGAAAGTTCACAACAAGTTAGATTCATACTAAACCGTAAGTATAGGCAGGCAACATTTGGAAGAAAAAAAATATTACATAAAAAAACATCTAATTTGCATATTAGTCTTAAGTGTTGTACTGCATTTTGCATTTATTTATTTTACTTGTCCGTTTTTCACTTACAAGTATGTAGTTCACAGCTGCTTTTATCCAAAGCAACTTGAATTGTTTTCATTTTACACATTTTTATTAGTAAATGCTCTTAAATGCTGGCAATCAAACCCATGAACTTGGTGTTGTTTGAGCTATAGGAATGATTTTCTTTCTCTTTTTTTAATATATGGATGATTGGATGATTTGTGTATTCAAAAGAACAGTTAGGTGTGTATTTTTCCATACACTACCAGTCAAAAGTTTTTGAATAGTAAGATTTTTAAATGGTTTTTAAAGTCTCGTCTGCTCACCAAGCCTCCATTTACTTGAGTACAGCAAAAACTGTAAAAATATTAAATATTTTTACTATTTGAAATAACTATTTTGTATTTAAATACATTTTAAAATGTAATTTATTCCTGTGATTTCGAAGCTGACTGTTTAGCATCATTACTCTAGTCACGTGATCCTCCAGAAATCATTCTAATATTCTGATTTGCTGCTCAAAAACATTCAATATTATTATTATGTTGGAAACAGCTGAGTGGAATGTTTTCAGGTTTCAGAAGAACTGCATTTATTTGAAATAGAAATCTTTTGTAACATTATAAATGTCCTTAACATCTCTTTTCATCAATTTAAAGCATCCTTGCTAAATAAAAGTATTATTTCTATAATTTCATTCCCCCAAAAATAATAAAATAAAATAAAATAAAATAATAATATACTGACTCCAAGCTTTTGAAAGGTATAGTGTATAATGTTACAAAAGATTTTTATTTCAGATAAATGCTTGTGGATCTTTCCTCCAAGCATTTCATAATCTCATCATCTCCAAGCTGACATAAATATACGCAACTGTTTTAAATATTGATAATAATAATAATAAAAATGCTTCTTGAGCAGCAAATCAGTATATTAGAATGATTTCTGATGATCATGTGACACTGAAGACTGGAGTAATGATGCTAAAAATTCAGCTTTGATCACAGAAATAAATTACATTTGAAAATATATTCAAATAGAAAGCAGTTATATTAAATAGTAAAAAGTATGTAAAAAGCTGTAGTTTGAAACAAATAAATGGAGACACTGTTAAAACATTAAAAATCTTACTGTTCAAAAACTTTTGACTGGTAGTGTATGTTCTGATCAGAGACAACATAAATCAGCATGGTTTATTATGATTTATTTCAGAATCAAATCAAAAATATATATCTGTATAATACTGATAATGAGGCATGTACAAACATGTTTGAAATTGAAAGAAAAAATATAAATCAACACTCCAGTTGAGCAAATTAGCCTAGACTGAATTCTCTTCAATTCTCTCAGATTATTGGGAACCAATATAAATGGGCCCAAAATGTATCCCATCACATATTATTTAGTAGTGTTTTAGGATTTGTCACAGCGCTGGAAAACTTGATTAGGTGTGCAAGTGCTGTCAGTGTTGGAAGAAAATAACTATCATACACATGATGTTTATTCCCTGATTCCTGCATGTGCTTTCCAGGTTTGGTCATTTCTCAACAGTCGATCTGCATAAAAAGACAGAAATTCATTAATTTGCTTGTGTGAAAGAAAACAATTAGAATATTTTTAAAGACAAAACCAAATATGATTATTTTAAATGCAAAACTACAGTTTAACAGTACAGGTTATCTGTTAAACATTAATCTTTAAGTCAATATTTTAATGTTTTTGTTGCCATAAATTGATAAAACACAACATGACCCTTAAACACTTAATAAGTTACAAACTACACAGTGACTACTAAGGCCAAGGTTTTTCCTAAGGGTTTAAGTTAAAGTCAGTTTATTTTACCTTTTTATCAGCACATGTGGACGCTTTAACCGATGAAATTAATAACAACCAAATGAAGCACAGTGTGGGCGAAGAGGAAGTCAGCAAAGGCTCTTTCTGGTGAGATGGACAAGAACTCGCCTTTATTCTGAGGATTAATCTGGATTCTCAGACACACTGAAGACATGAAGACATGATTAAATGCAATAAAAATAAAAGTACTTATTTGCATAAGAATATTTTCTAAATAGCAATAACAAACTATTCCCTACTGTTAACTTTATTGTGCACATCAACAAATAACGCCCAAGACTAAAGCAATTACCTAAAGTGGAGATGGAGTCATTGATAATCAATACAATGCAATAAAGCAGAAGGATAAATAAGTAAAATCCTTGCTTATAAATAAATAATTTCTAAATAATAGTAGGCTAACAGCACAAACATAAACAAACCAACAGTGGATAGTTATTTATTGTGCATATAATAACGAGAAAAAAAAACAACAATTACCTGCAAGAATAAACGATCCAACGCACGATATGAAACCAGACAGAAAGCTGTTGAACGGAAACGTGCCGACTAATAAACAATAGAGAAACTGCAGCACTCCCGTCATCATAATGTAGGAGAGATATGCGTCAATCACTTTCAGTTTGTTCGGCGTGCTGGACGCATATTCCTCCAAAAACCTGGAAATGACAGAAATCACTGAATTAGACATTTTCAATATCGATTTAAAAGCCAAACAACATCGAACGCTGACGTGTGCGTAAATAACGTTTACGTATATAACGGAATCCCGTCAGGCACAGAGGGGTTCTTCCTCCAGGGGGCGCTTGATGGCTCAAAACAACAGTAAATAAATAAAAAAAAATATATATTTTACTTACCCTCATGCCTTTCCAAAACCGAATACAGTCGTTTTTTCTCTTGCCAAGTTTAAGTAGAAAATAAAGAAAAAAAATACTGTGAACTAAATTAGATCTCTATGCTGACGCCATGTTATTTAGTATATATATTTAGTATATACAGGCAGTGTTCGAATTGAGGGGGGGTCCCGGAACCCCCATAAGCATTAAGGGACCCCCCATAACACCCAAAAAATATATTTGGGGGGTCCCCTGGTTTTTCAATAAAACTATAATACTTTAAACCTAAAACTAGTGAAAATGAAATTAAAAGATTCGATTGCTGTATTAAATTTAGACCTGCTCACGTTAAATCATATTTTATTTTTACGCGTTTTTACAGCGTTGCGCATTATAACCAATCACACACGACTCTGTTGAGTTTAGAATGCAGTGGCCAATCAGAGGCGATCAGAATAGTTGAAACCATAGATATATATGATGACTAGATGTGTTACGTCGAGGTCTAGAGCGTCCGCACAGGTCGGCCATCTTACCACAGGCTGGCTTTCTGGCGGGATCAGTCCGTCGAACCTGAGGTAAACGGAGGTAACCTGATGTAAGGTAAGTGACCTGCACAAACGTTAATACTCTTATCTCGCTGAAATCTTGATGGATTTACAAACTGTTTGTTTTCTTACAAACATTATTAACGTGGTTATAATTCTGGATGCTTGAACATGTTGAAATCGAAGCTTTTTTCCTTAAAAAAAACTGACTTAATCGTGCAGTGTAGTTGTGTATCATGGCTAGCTAGGCTACTAGCTACCCAGTAATTTGGGGCGAGGCAGAATTACGCTTTCTTTTCAATATAATACACACATTATAAACATGATTTAACTGAATTTACACATGATTTCCTGTCTGGTCGGTTTGTTAAAACATCTTATATTATGATTTCTGCAGGAAATTGCTGACAAGATGCCAGACTTTTGTGCCGCCTATGGCTGCTGTAACCGCCGTTGTCTCGAAACGAGAACCCGAGGGATCACCTTTCACCTGTAGGATATTACAATATTAAGAATTATTTTTAGGATAATCGTTAGTTACTTAGTGGAAGTATGTACATCTTACATAATAGTATTGCTAGATTGTTGTTGACACAAGGTTTAGAATATTTTGTTTACATAATCACTGAATGTTTGAATATAGTTTTTAGTGTGTTTATCTTATTCTTGAAGTACATACATACATACATACATACATACTTACTTACATACAGTTACCCCCAACATATGATAATCTAGGTGTTTATTTGTGTCCTTGGCCTTAAATGGAAAGATGAATTTAAAATGTTGACAATAATTTATATATCTGGGTACATTTCTCACTTTTTTAAGGTTTCCCAAATCCAGAGAGAGGAGGAGGAAGTGGGAAGTTGCCCTAAGAAGGGACGGTTTTGCTGCCACTGACAGGACACTGATCTGCAGTGAGCACTTCAAGACCGAGGACTTCGACAGGACCGGGCAGACTGTGCGGATTAAAGATGGTGTTGTGCCATCCATTTTCAGCTTCCCAGCACATCTTCAAAGGGTATGTGTATCACTGACCAAAAATAATTTAGTGTGCATATTGTATGTAGTTCTCTGCAAACCTATGGCGGCATCATGCCTTCAGTGTGCATATTGTATTATTGACTTCCTGGCCTGCACAGCCTAGCGACCCACAACCTGCCAACCTATTCACTTATCACTTCATCATCACTTATCAGGACCAGCCGGATGAGGACCAGAACCAGCACCACTGGGACACCTTCGTTACTTCGCTAAATTTTTTAATGAAAATGTAAAAAAAAAAAGAAAAATCCATCAAATGTCTCTAACACCTCTGTCCAAACATTGATTTTAATAAATCTTCAAAAATCTTTGAAAAGTGCCTTTATAATGTCTAAACAAACTGGTTTACTACCATTTTATGTGTAAAAATATTTTTATTAACAATTTGGAAGTATGGGCTTTAGTTCTTTGTGCTGTGTTATTGTCATCACTGTACAGGGTGGGGATTTCAACATGCAGCGTTTCTTGATGTATATTTGTTAAGGGAAATCTTGTAGGCTTAGTATACCTATTCTAGAACATTATTATATTTTTTAGAACATAAGATAATTATTCAAAAGTATTCAGTGTCATAACTACATATTTGACGTTTATAATAAATCAAACCGTTTGAAAATCGGTTAAAATTGAGCACGTTATGGCTATTTAAAAATTACATGTTTTACTATCAACACAATATTTTGGGTGAGCGAGCAGCCTGTGGTAAGATGGCCGCCATATGCGGACGTTCGACTCCGTTGGCCAGCAACGCAGACGAGAAATCTAGTCATTCTATATATATCTATGGTTGAAACCAGGAGTTTTGTTCAGATTGAACTCACGAATTCCCTCATTATAAGTAAAGCGCAGATGGATTAAAGCAGTAAAAGAGTTCATGCATTTGTAACTGCAGGTTAAATGTATTCAGGTCCTGCATTAAACAGTGGGTAAATACATCTAAATGCCAATTCAGATGCAGTGTTTGTGTTTCGTCTATATTGAAAAGATGAATGTTGTTGATAATGATTTTATTTGTCTGAGAACAGCCTAAAATGTCTTATTATTCTAAGTAACTTTATTGATTAAATATAAGAATTTGACGCAAAAGATAATAACAGATAATGCACACTTTTAGAAAAAAGAATGGCTTTATAAAAGGTTAAAAAATGCCCACAAAAGGTAACAATCACTTAATTTCCTGACATTATTAATTTCCTCGGCTAGATATTTAATTCTTATTTGCTTAGCGATTGTTTGGTACACCTAATTCACTGATCATCGTAAAATAAGCTATCTTAGAACTGGGTTTTCTCAATGATAACAAGGACAAGACAACATTCGCGTTTACACAATTTGAACACTGATACAGATATATTAGGGCTGATAAGCGATGTTTAAATCGACCTAATTGCATGATGTCTAATTAATCGCACATCAAATTTGGCTGAGAAATTACTCCCAAAAGATAATTTAAAGTCATTGTTGTGTAAAGCATCAAACAGATGTTAAAAAAGGTAACTTCAGCAAGAAATATTTAGTTTGATTTAACATAAAATTTATTACATATACTCTTTGGACAGTGAGTAAGTGATGACAAAATGTTCAAAATTTGCACAACAGAACACATAAAATGTATTTGGCTGTCTGATTTTGTTGTAGTGAAACTTTTAACAGGATCCAAAGAGAAAGAATGTCACACTGGGTTAGTTCTATTAACATCACTGCTTGTTTACAAATGTATTTACAGATATATTTCAGTTATTACTACATGTGAGTTCATAACCCTAACAGACAAAATGTTTGTCCACTAGGTGGCAGCAAGCAGCTGTTTGTTTTTCATGGCAGAAAACATTTGTTTTGTTGGTTGCAACTCTTGTTGTGACATTTATAGTACAGGACAGATCCTGTAAAACATTGAAGAAAAAGATCAAACATTACTGCCTATATAATAATTATCAAAAGCGAACATTATTTTTAGTGACCTTTTTATGATGACTTTATAAATGTTCACATATATAATTCCCAAGGAAATCAATAACTCACTGTAGCTCCTCTAGTTTATATTGTGGATCCTTCACTAGAGCAGAGAGCAGTTTCAGTCCTAAATCTTCTAATTCATTATTATTGAGATAGAGTTCTCTCAGGTGTGAGGGGTTTGATTTCAGGGCTGAAGCCAGAGAAGCACAACCTCCATCTCCAATATAACAATTAGATAACCTGCAAAACATTCAAAGAAAAAATGTAAAGAAATGTGTGTCTGTTTTGGGTGTTGTATTTGTGGAAAGTTTATAGTTCAAAAACAATGACCTGTTACAGTTTTCATCTGTAAGAACATTATACAAATGAATTTAATAGAGTTTGTTTCTGACTTGTTTCTTTCAGGTACTTGCATGCATTTGGGCCTGGTTTTGTGTGTTTGTATGTGCTGCATGTGATGCTATCACATAAAGTAGACAATTAAATATGATAAAAGTAACATACACTTTTAATAATGATACATATAAACCCAGTATCACTCACTGTAGTTTCTCCAGTTTACATTGTGGATCCCGAAATACAGCAACTTTACTCCAGAATCTCCTAGTGCATTTCTGTTCAGACTGAGTTCTCTCAGGTGTGAGGGGTTTAATTTCAGAGCTGAAGCCAGAGCAGCACAACCTTCAATTCTAATACAGCAGTATTCCAGTCTGCAGGGGATGAGAACAATTTATTAAACAGACAGAGAAAGAATTTGATCATCATTATAATGGCTATCTGCCATCTGACCCCCCTAAAGAAGGCTCATAAAACCTATTCCTAAAATGAAGATTTACTTCTTGTCATACCATTGACATTACCCAAGCAGTTGAGTTAAATATAGAATTCCACTCATTCAAAGTTCACTTGAATGATAAAATTTGCTCTCTTTCTCTTGTTAAACTGAATGCAGGAAACATATTTGTATGAAACTGCTTTTTGAAATAACCACAACACTATATCTGATGCATGTGAAATTTGCATTTGCTACTATAACAACAGACTCCACAATCATTTTTGGGTGGTAGAATCAGGAAAAAAGTAGTATATCATTTAAAAATAAAAAATAATATAATAGACCTCATAAAATGTTTGGTATGACAAACTATATTCTTAGGAATAATCACTAGTAAAGACACCATGAATCAGAAAAAGAACAAAAGGGTAGTTTTTTACCATTTAGTGATGAAAAAAAACATATTTGCTCTTTATTGAAATGTACTGGCAGTACTGGGTTTTTGCAGATTGTTATAAATATTTCAGCTCTTGAAATGCTGAATTGTTTCATAGATAACCAAAAATAGAATGTTACAAATATTTTGTATAGGCTGTTTCTGAGTTTATTCCTTGTCACAATAACCTTTGACTTGTTAACTGCAAGCTTTAGGCCACTACACAAAAAACAAACTTCACAGGTTTTATATTATTGTCATATTAAAATTTTATTAATACGTTATAAAAAAAAAAAAAAACACTCACTGTAGTGTCTCAAGTTTACACTGTGGATCCTCCAGTACACCACAGAGCTGCTTTACTACAGAATCTCCTGGATAATTATAGCTCAAATTGAGTTCTCTCAGATGTGATGGGTTTGATTTCAGAGCAGACACCAGAAAAGCACAATCATCCTTTGGAATAGCGCAGTTAGACAACCTGCAAAGGTTGGGGGGGAAAAAAAAAAAAAAAACGTTTAAATGACACAAAAACATTTTCATCTAGTCTTAACTGTCTTCCTTGAACACACTGAGGCAGAGTGTGTTATTATTTACAATAATGAATAGCCTTTTGTTCCTTATTGGTTAAATAAAATGATATCACTCACTGTAGTTTCTTCAGTTTACAGTGTGGATCCTTCAGTAAACCAGAGACCAGGCTCACTTCATAATTATATAGAAAATTTCCATTCAGAATGAGTTCTTTCAAGTGTAAGGGGTTAGATTTCAGAGCTGAAATCACAGTAGCACAGCATTCATCTGTAATACAACAGCAAGACAGCCTGCAGAGAGAAGGACAAAAGTATTATATATAACAGCTGATACCTTACAGTGTTTAACAAAAGTAAAAGTCAGAACATGTTAATTAATTTACTTAATTTTACATATTCATTATTTATTACTATTAGGGGTGTGACAAGGCACTTATCCCATGACACGAGACTGGGTTCACAAGAACAAGATGAGATTTAACTTTTTTAAAGAAATCTTCAATGATAAAATATATAGGGAAAATAGTCTTTTTATTCAACTGAGAAAGACAAAAAAAAAAAAATATTAGGTGCATTTTTACCTTTATGAAATTAAACTTCTATTTTAAAGAATGCAGTAATAAACAACGTTTAAACAAGAGCTTCATGATTCTGGATAAACTGAGAATCCCAGTTGTTTTTAATAACTTGGAGATCATGATTCTCTCACGATTCTGGAGAAAAAAAAGATTAGAAAACTAAAAATAATGCCATTTAGTAGTGGTTCTGATAAAATGTTCATTGCTTAAGTCTTTTAAAAACATACATTCATTTAAAAAAAAAAAAAAAAAAATTCAATGAAGGAGTCAGTGTCTCAATTTATTAAGACTTGTCTGACTTAAAATCTCCTGAATGAATGATTCAATGACATACATTTTTTTTTAAACGGACAGTTGTTGCCACCTCCTGGTGGAAGAGGATGAGCGTTACAATATATACACGTGTTAAAATACTTTCGTTTTGATCGCTACCAGTGTTGGGGGTACTGTTAGCGATTTCCGTAAATTACACAGTATTTAACTGTAATATGAACTGTACTTTACTGTAGAACAGTTATACAGGTTGTTACTGTATTTTAAAGTTGGATTATGGGAAATATCCTCTTGGCGCCATTAAAATACAGTATTTTTCTTTTACTGTAAATCCAAACACAGTAAAGCGAAATCTGACCAATGACAGAAAAGCTTTGGTCAGAGGAAAGAATTAAGGTCCTTCTAAAATATTACGCGGGAGTATGCATTTCGAAACTGAGGATGTTTAGGCCTACATCTCATATCACCCACTAAAATGTTCCTATTAATATATTTCTCTTCCAAATGTGTTCTGAATGATAAATAAATTTAACCTGCTGCAGTCAATTTCGTCTTCTCATTAACAATGTTTTTCTCATCATATTTTATACCTGTTTACATTAAAATACATTTTAAATAAACACCTGACCGGAAATGAGAACAAACATAAATGTGGTCAAGATTCTTGCGCTGGAAATCATGGTTCAGTTTGGTCAACCACAAACGCCTTTTGTTCCTCAGTATTTTGCACTCTTCTCCTTGATTTGTTTTAACTTGCGGCAGTCTGTAGTACAGTTTTTTTTTTCCTCATTCTGACCGATTAGTACAGCCCAGAACATGACAATAACTGAACATTTTCAGCAGAAATAATCAGCAAAATATGCAAGTTTTGTTCGGTTCAGTGGCATTGTTTAGGTTTAGTGCCGCCAATATGGCTGACTAATGACGCAACGTGAAAACACTCTATAGGGAAATAATTAGAAGAATAACAGTGCGTAAAATTGTTAAACTGTTTGCAATACAAACCAGTGTGTTCATAATTAAAGGGGTCATCGGATGCCCATTTTCCACAAGTTGATATGATTCTTTAGGGTCTCAATGAAAAGTCTATAATATACTTTGGTTAAAAATTCTCAATGGTTGTGTAAAACAACACCTTTTTACCTTGCCAAAATCAGCTCTGCAAAAATCATCTCATTCTGGTCGAGGCTGCTTTAAATGCAAATGAGCTCTGCTAACCCCGCCCCTCTCTTCTCTCTGTGGAGTGATGAGCCTGTCTACTTTAGCGCTAAAGTTGCTAACTAGCACACTGTTAGGAAAGGAGACCACAAAGATTAATTTAAAAAACCCTTATACTCACTTCTGCTGTAAGTGAAGCTGGATCACGAATGATTGCAGTTGGATATATGTAGATCGGGAGGCGCGTTCCCTTCACAAACGTAATCCACTGCATTTTCAGCGGCTCAGATGAGTTACTCAGATGAGTAAATGACGACCACTACGTTCATTATTACATCCAGCAACACAACATTTCAATCGCTCAATTCTTGTCTAACTTACATCCCTGCTCCGGCATCAAAACGATGGAGGTTGGACTGTTACAACTGATCTGAGGTAAGATGCTCATGTCAATCAACTATCGTGGGGGCGGCCTCGGTCGGTGTGACACCACAATGACAGGCATCTGAGAGTGGCTCAATTTAAAAAAGGGGATATTATTTATACAGATTAATTAAAAACAGCGTTTTTTAATCATTATAGGGCAGATTTGTACAGACACTGCCAACACACATTAATGTTCAAACAACACGTAAAAGTGAACTTAGCATCCAATGACCCCTTTAAGATAATACATTAAAATAGCATGGTAAGACACACCAATTTGCAATATTGAAATCTATTTTGTATAGCTAAAAAATAGCTGGATGTGGATAAAAGCGGAAGCTAGACTCATAAATGGCCATGGCCGCTCTTACAGGAAAAATAAGGTGGATACTGATTAATTTCCAGCAATAATTACCTTTAAAACCCATTTGAACACCTCATGAAAAACACTCACAAAGCAATTCAGAGATTTTATTACAAAACAAATCACTTAAGACATCGACATAGCAAGGTAGAATAAAACTGATCTTAGGCTAGTGCAAATATATACAAATCATCAGCAAGCAAATGATATTTTACAAAAATAAATAAAAAATAAATAATCATATCAGCCTACAGTCAAGCTTTACAAGGGCTCTGAATCTCTGAATCTGATTTCTGCATGCTTTAACATTAAATCCATTCATCTTCAGATCTGTTCTTCAGAAACATTAATAATAGGACACTTTTATTACCTAAACTTTACAATAACCAGGGGTTAAAGTAAAAAAAAAATCCTGAGCCTGAACTTTTTTGGGGGGGGTTTGGAGAGAAACTGCACAGAAGGACTTACTTCAAATATTGACGATAATAACAAAAATAAAGTAATGAGCTTAAAGTGCTTAAAAAAAACTGGTAAACTGAGACTAAGATAGACATGACTCTCTTCAATGATTATGCTTTGCACCATTTATTTAAAAGTACTGTCAAATAAAGTGTTTTCTTCTAAACAATAACAAGTGCTTAAAGTGCTTAAATAACAAGTGCTCAAAGTGCTAAAGAACTGAACTGCTAAACTGAAGATTAGAGGTGAAATCAAGGCCATTATCACTTATTTTTTCTTTTTTTCTGGGTTGTAAGCAAAGTCCTGCAAACTCTTTCTTTTTAAGACATTTGGACCAGAAGATGGAGCTGGTACAGTGGAGGAGGCTGAGGGTCTGGCTGGTCTTGAAACTGACAGGCTAGTTAACACTTTTTTGTCTTCTGCCAGTTTTTTTTTTACACAGGGTGACCAGTGGCTGCGAAATTCTGAATGACAAATCATGTTCTGCTATAAATGTGCACAAACGTATTTTTAAATCGCAGACACGGTCAGTCATAGACAACGGTGTGTCAGCTGTAACAGTTGCTCCCGGCAACGTCGTGGTAAGTTTGAGTGCACGGGCAGCGGCTCTATGACCGGAGTCTAAATCATGACGAGCAAGCACTTTCTTACCGCTGCTGGCATACAGTAGCTTTCTCGAGCAAATCGTGCAGAAACAAGCCCCGGGCTCTCTCAGTTTCTTGCACCAACTGCCAAAAGGCTCGCCATCTCTACTTTCTTCAATCCACCCCCAGCGCCATTTATTTTTGAGTCCTTTATCTATTGCTAGGACATCATCCCCAGGCTTCATAAACTTGCGCTCCATTTTTTTTTTCTCCGACAACGCTAACGTGACATTGACGTATGGGTGTCAATCATACTGTGTTGCAAGGACCCGCCCTTCTCTGCTTCTGATAGGCTTGTAATGTTAGTTAAAGCTGCGTTCCTCTCATATGATTGGTAGGTGAAATAAATTGGCTCGAAAATATTAAACCGCATGCGCAGGCTCTAAAATATTATTATTTTTTTCCCTCACGGCCGCACGCCGGAGATCCGGCACGGTGCCGGAATACTTTAAGCCCTGAATAACTCAGCTCCATTTTAAATACGGTTCAATACAGGAAAGAAAAAAAAAATAATAATAATACATCAGTATGTAAGGCATCAAAGCAGAACACTGAATCAGTGGAATACAGTGCCAGAGTGTCCGAGAACCAACGAAAACCGTCCAAAATAAAGACCCATTGGAGATGAATGTTCAAAAAGCAACTCGGTCTAAATTAATTATTTTGAGCTCCATAAAATGGATTCTAGTCGTCACTAAAGTTTTGTTGCGTGACGTGCGGTTGTCACGATGTCATCGCGTGCATACGCGCCCAGTCCGTTTCCTGTGTATGTGGAGAGCTCAGCTGTGCTCCCAACACAGTTGTTGATCTCTGAGGGAGGGAGTTTCACAGGGCAGATGTGTCCAATAGGGGGCAATATTGGAGGTCTTTTTTTTAGAGGAATAAACATTCACAGAGCCTACAACAACACTTTTGTGCCACATCTTCCCCTGCATATTGAGTGATGTCAGTGCTGGTAATAAGACTGGACTGTTGACCACTGATTGTGTAAGTATACAGACTGAGACACAGAGTGTCATGTGACAGTTTATGCAACCGCAATCACTCGTTTCTGAAACACTGGCTATGTGAACCCTCTTAACATTATTTTTGAACATTTTGGTTGATTTCAGTCATATAATGTTTCACTGGAGCTGTAATAACTTTAGCAAAGGAATTAAAATATATATATAAAATGTATTATTTTATTAGACAAAATTTGACACTGAAGTCATGTATAAATTAGGGATGCAACGATACCATTTTTTCAAAACCGATCCGATCCCAAAAATTCTGAGTATCGGCCGATACCGATACCAGGCCAATATCAGTGGGGGTATTTCCATTTATTAAGCATTTAATCACATCCTTTATTTAATCACAAATCCTGTATTTTTAATCTTACATTTAATTGGTCAATAACCATTAAAAGGAAAAGGAAAGTTAACAAAATAATTATCTATTTTTCAGAATAAATCATGCTCAACAGCTTTTCATATATTGGTCAGACATAACGAAAACAGAAATTACAAATTACAACCTAAGATAAATAATTTTATATAAAGGCCAAATTTGACCATATAATACAATTTTAAGAGGTCGTTATCTGTCATCCAATCTTAAGTATGAACTTTTTTTTTTTCAGAACGAATCGAAATGAAAAACAATTCGTTCTAGTCACAAATGCGTAACGCATCGGATGGCTTTACATTATTTTAAAACGAATGAAAATCTGCACAATATGGAAAGCATTTCCAACTGTTATTTTAGCATGACAAGAGTTAATGACTAAAACTTTAAAATGAATTAAACTAATATAAACACAAAAATATATTTTTAAATAATAATAATAATAGCCTAATAATCTTACACAATAAAACAAGAATATTGTCAAAAGTATGTGCATAGACTTTTAGCCCACCTGTCTTTGTACCGTGGGTCAAGTAAAGTGGCAATGGAGTAAAGCGGCAACGGAGTAAAGCGGTTCATCTTCGATGTAACCAAATCTTGTGTTGACTTCTTGTAGTAGTGTACTTTTCATAGTTTTAATCCCTGTGTCTTAGAGCTGTAATCAGGCCTTAAAAGTTAGGCCCGACAGTGCCCGAGCCCGACAAGTACATTTTGACATTTACATAAGTCCTCTGTAACGTCGTAACATCTCAGCACTCTAAATAGGCCTAGGCATACACTAGGCCAACGAGCCAATAAAAATTAGTCTTTCTTAAATTAAATTAAGATAAATTCTAAATTAAGATGGGTATTTGCCAATAACGAAATTAAGATAAAGGCTCCACGGGATTTGCTTCGCTACTTTTCTCCACAATCCGGCCTCAATGAGACGGTGAATAGCAGCTGAAATTTAATAAAGGAATAATGCCAACATTAGCCTATATACTCTGTCTACATTATGCATTTAAGACTCAATTAATATTTAGTTATAATTTGAAAAACCCTTACTCACCAACATTAGGCTACATGTTTTTGTGTTGGAAATTTATTGAATCCACGGTAGATGGATTTAGCGCGGTCCTGCGCTCACTGATGGTGCGTCCAGCAGTGCTGAACACCCTTTCACTGCTGCTGCTACTGGCCGGGATGCATAGTACTGATCTGGCTAATTTTGCAAGTTTTGTAAATTTTGCCAAAACGTAATCGCCAGAGGCAAGCCTCCGTTTCACCTCCTCACGTCCATTTTCGCATCTTTCTCACGCTAATCGAAACGCATCACATGACCGCTCATTTACCACGCAAGCCGGAGCGCAAGCCCATGTCCGGCCCGAGCCCGTGTAAAATGAAATAAATTAACCCCGAACCCGACCGAACCTGTCGGGTTCGGGCAAAGATCTTAAGCTCTAAAATATTTCCAAATCAGGGACATGTTTACCGCGCTGAGGTAGACTTTGCATGTAAAAGGTTCCCTCTGAACTCGCCTGTCACACTCACATGTGGTTGCCTAAGCAGCGCAACGTATTTTAAATGTATTTTATTTTTAAGGCAACGTTTTAAAATAAATAATTGTGTTCTTATATGAATTATTATAGTTTTTAACAGTAGACTATTATTTTTTGCTATTCATTTAATCAAACTCTGGTAACGGTATCGAATTTGGATCAGTCACGCATCACCAATATCCGATCCATTCAAAAAGCTTGGATCGGCGTCGATACCGATCCAGAGTATCGGATCGATGCAACCCTAGTATAAATTTAGATTGTGTTATTTGGTGGTTGTTTTTTTATATTTCTGCACTTGAAAATTATTCTCATGTTTATATATATATATATATATATATATATATATATATATATATATATATATATTTATTATTTATATTTATATTTATTATTTATGTAAATAAATAAATAAATAAATAAATAAATATGTATAATAAATATACATTTTTTTTTTTTTTTTTATTATATTAGAAATATCCAATTTGCAAGGATGCTTTAAATTGATCAAAAGGAATGATAAAGGCATTTTTAATGTTACAAAAAATTTCCATTTCAGATAATTGCTGTTCTTCTTAACTTTCTATTAAAAAACCTGAAACAAAATCAGCGGTTTTCAACATCATCATAATAATAATAATAATAATAATAATAATAATAATAATAATGTTTTTGAGCAGCAAATCAGAATATTAGAATGATCTAAAGGATCATGTGAATGGAGTAATGATGCTAAAAATTCAGATTTGAAATCACAGGAATAAATTACATTTTCAAATATTCAAATAGAAAACAGTTATTTTAAATAGTAAAAATATTTCAAAATTGTACTGTTTTTGCTGTACCTTGGATCAAATAAATGCAGGCTTGGTGAGCAAGAGACTTTAAAAAAACAAAACAAAAAAAAACAACACACATTAAAAATCTTACTGTTCAAAAACTTTTGACTGGTACCGTATAACATTTCTGTAAATATCACAAAAATTGTTCTTGATACCTGATGCATTAACTAATGTTTAACCTCATTGTAAAGTGTTACCATATGCAGGTATGAATACAGACATTGAAGGTGCATTATGACTGCCACCAGGTGGCGATGTGCAACAGCCATTGGCAGAAAATTAATTTGTTCCGTGGCTGTATAAACCAGGCTTTCTCTCCACACAGCTGTGTGCTCATGAGTCTCACCTGAGAAGATCAGTTTCTCCTTCATGAGGTTGACGTCACGCGCATACCACTCATCTTCCACCTGAGGAAATAACTTGACAAAACACATTCAACAAAACACACTTCTGAGGCTTTGAAAGTGCCACAAAGTTCTGCTCATTAAGTATTGGATCTTGAAATATTTGATGAGATAAAGTGACTGAGAACACTTAAAAGAATTAAAGAGCAACACTAAAAGTAAAAGCACTAAGAATGATAATTACTGAAACGAAAAATACAAACAGACATAAGAAACAGAACAACTCAAGACCCTAAAATACTCAATTTCAGCAAGCAGCGGAGGACAGGCGCATGCAAAGAGCAGAGGACAGAGAGAAAATGGAAAGTAGAGATTGCCAAGAAGAAAAGAGCAGAGCCATCAGTTGAAAAGCGCCCGGCCGCCCAGCAGAGATATAGCAAGCGTGCTAACTACAAAACAGCCTAACATTAACACCAAGGACTGCTTTCGTGCAAATGTGTGCGAGCACAGAAATAGTCATATTGAAGATTAAAGCCACTACTGACACAGCAAAATAGCTTCCAGTATTAAAAAGCATTAAAAAACAACTTGAAGGACATAAAAGAGATGCACTTACTTCTGAAAAATGAAAATGCTGATGACAATCGCCACACATATTAAATCTGAGGTGATCCATATCAGGGCATATTCTTCCACACTCTACAAAATCAGCATATTAGAATGATTTCTAAAGGATCATGTGACACTGAAGACTGGAGTAATGCTGAAAATTTAGCTTTGATCAAAGGAATAATCAGATTTTTAAAATATACAAATCGAAAACAGTTATTTCAAATATTAAAAATATTTCAAAAATGTAACTGTTTTGCTGTAATTTGGATAAAATAAATGCAGGCTTTGTAAGCAGCAGAGACTTCTTTAAAAACATTAAAAATCTTACTGTTCAAAAACTTTTGATTGGTTGTGTATATCTCATAAGTCTAAATGTTTCTAAAAGTACTATTTCCAGGGAATTTTTGAAGTATTTAAAAGCTTTTGGAGCCCACAATCCCTTTCCACTACAGATTTTTCTGATGCAAATGTATGCAAGTATTTGCAAATTTAGTTAGTGATCTTGCATCCTACATAAAGCATGCCAATTTAAAATCTACAGTATTCTGTGGAATGGGTGGTAAAATGTGTACAAGTGGGCCAAGATTCTCTACATCCTTCTTGGAAGCTAACAGCATAATTGAATTAGCCATTCAATGAACATCCGGCCAACATGTCCAAATCTGGCCTGTGTATTTGAATGTGATTATAGCCGATTGATTTAAAAAAAAAAAACCTGAACATTTACTCACCTTGCAAGCTGTCAGATTGTAGATGACTTGTCTCTAATACAACAGATTTGTAGAAATTTAGCATTATATCACTTGCCCTCCAATGGATCCTCTGCAGTGAATGGGTGCATACAGATAGAGAGTTCGAGCAGCTAATAAAAACATCAAAAATAATCCTTAAGTAATTTACCCGACTCCACTTTATCATTTTAGCTTAGCTTGTAAGTGAAAGAAGTTGCATGTTTGTGGAGTGGGTACTTACACTTATAGGGCATTGCAAGCCCTCTGAGGTGTAAAAATAGGGCTATTTTTGTAGTCAACAATCTCACGAGAAGCTGTCTTTGGCACCATCCGTCACCCACGAGCTGATGCCTCACTACTGATCTCGCAGCAGTCTGAGAATTTGAAACAGCGTCTGCAGCTATGGTCAGAAGTGCTTCAGGTGGGCGTTGGTGAGACTGTCACCACCTGATGCCTTGGCTCATTCCCATAGATATGGTGTGATGGGACAGCACTCACCACCCAACGTTATCCACCACCACCACCATCCAAGACAGCAAACCCATGAAAAGTTGACTACAGATGCAAATCCATCAAAAAAAATTTTTAATTTGTTTATTTTCCATATGACTAGATTTTTTTATTTCAAAATTGTCAAAATGGCATAATTTAAATTAGTTTATTAATTTTGCATATTACTAGTTTTCTGTTTTGAAAATTGTCAAACTATGTTATTTACGATGATTTAAACAGCAGAAAACAGCATTAGTTGTGGCGCTCATTATCCCCTAAACGGCGTAAATGAACTTTATTTATTTTTATTTTGCTTTTTACTAGTTTTATTATTTGAAAATTGTCAAACGGTGTTATTTAATGTCAATTTATTGTCAAACGTCAGAAAGCGCTGTCAGATGCTGCATTCATTATCCCCTAAACCAGACCTGGGCAAACTCTATCCTGGAGGGCCGGTGTCCCTGCAGAGTTTAACTCCAACCCTGATAAAACTCACCTGTTTGTAGCTTTCTAGTAAACCTGAAGACACTGATTAGCTTGTTCAGGTGTGTTTAATCAGGGTTGAAGCTAAACTCTACAGGGACACTGGCCCTCCAAGACAGAGTCTGCCCAGGCCTGCCCTAAATGGGGTAACAAATATATCTATTTTTTTTCTTTCGCATTTTACTAGATTTTTTTTAAATTGTCAAACGCCATTATATATATACTTAAATATATTTATTTTTTTCTCTTGCATTTTACTAAATCATTTATTTATTTGTTTTTTTTTTTTTTAACTGTCAAACGGCGTTATTTACGGCATTTTAGACAACAGAAAGCAACATCAGTTGCTGCACTCATTATCCCCTAAACCAGACCTGGGCAAACTCTATCCTGGAGGGCCGGTGTCCCTGCAGAGTTTAGCTCCAACCCTGATAAAACTCACCTGTTTGTAGCTTTCTAGTAAACCTGAAGACACTGATTAGCTTGTTCAGGTGAGTTTTATCAGGGTTGAAGCTAAACTCTACAGGGACACTGGCCCTCCAAGACAGAGTCTGCCCAGGCCTGCCCTAAATGGCGTAACAAATATATTTATTTTTTTCTTTCGCATTTTACTAGATTTTTTAAAAATTGTCAAACGCCATTATTTACGATGCTTTAAATGGCATTAGTTGTGGTGCTCATTATCCCCTAAACGGCATAAATTAACTTTATTTATTAAATTTTTTTATTTTGCATTTTACTAGCTTTTTTTTTTTTTTTTAAATTGTCAAACAGCCTTATTTACGCCATTTTAGACAACAGAAAGCGATGTCAGTTGTGGCGCTCACTATCCCCTAAACAGCGCAACTTACATTTTTATTTTGTGTTGTCAAACAGAGTTATTTAATGTAAATTTATTGTCAAACATCAGAAAGCACTGTCAGATGCTGCACTCATTATCCCCTAAACCAGACCTGGGCAAACTCTATCCTGGAGGGCCGGTGTCCCTGCAGAGTTTAGCTCCAACCCTGATAAAACTCACCTATTTGTAGCTTTCTAGTAAACCCGAAGACACTGATTAGCTTGTTCAGGTGTGTTTAATCAGGGTTGAAGCTAAATTCTGCAAGGACACCGGCCCTCCAGCACAGAGTCTGCCCAGGCCTGCCCTAAACAGCATAACTTAAATATATCTATTTTTTTTCTTTCGCATTTTACTAGATTTTTTTAAAATTGTCAAACGCCATTATATATATACTTAAATATATTTATTTTTTTCTCTTGTATTTTACTAAATCATTTATTTATTTGTTTTTTTTTTAATTGTCAAACGGCGTTATTTACGGCATTTGAGACAACAGAAAGCAACATCAGCTGCTGCACTCATTATCCCCTAAACCAGACCTGGGCAAACTCTATCCTGGAGCCGGTGTCCCTGCAGAGTTTAACTCCAACCCTGATAAAACTCACCTGTTTGTAGCTTTCTAGTAAACCTGAAGACACTGATTAGCTTGTTCAGGTGTGTTTAATCAGGGTTGAAGCTAAACTCTACAGGGACACTAGCCCTCCAAGACAGAGTCTGCCCAGGCCTGCCCTAAATGGCGTAACAAATATATTTATTTTTTTCTTTCGCATTTTACTAGATTTTTTTTAAATTGTCAAACGCCATTATATATATTTATACTTAAATATATTTATTTTTTTCTCTTGCATTTTACTAAATCATTTATTTATTTGTTTTTTTTTTTTAACTGTCAAACGGCGTTATTTACGGCATTTTAGACAACAGAAAGCAACATCAGTTGCTGCACTCATTATCCCCTAAACCAGACCTGGGCAAACTCTATCCTGGAGGGCCGGTGTCCCTGCAGAGTTTAGCTCCAACCCTGATAAATCTCAGCTGTTTGTAACTTTCTAGTAAACCTGAAGACACTGATTAGCTTGTTCAGGTGAGTTTAATCAGGGTTGAAGCGAAACAATGCAGGGACACCGGCCCTCCAGGACCGAGTCTCCCAAGGCCTGCCCTCTGCCCTAAGCAGCGTAACAAATAGATTTATTTTTTTCTTCGCATTTTACTAGTTTTTTTTTAATTGTCAAAATGCGTTATTTACGGCATTTAAATGAAAAGAAAGCAACGTCAGTTGTGAAGCTCACTATCCTATAAACAGAGTAACAAATTTTTTACTATACGGGGACACGGCCCTCCAGGACCGAAGTCTGCCCAGGCCTACCTAAGCGGCGTAACTTAAATATTTTTTTTCTTTTGCATTTTACTATTTTTTTTAATTGAAAAATTGTCTAACTGCATTATTTACAGCATTTTAAATGACGAAGCGGCGTCAGTTAGGCCTCATTATTCCCTAAACGAAGCGTAACTTTATTTATTGTTTTATTTTGCATTTTACTAGATTCCATTATTTAAAAATTGTCAAACAGCGTTATTTGCGGCATTTTAAATGACAGAAAGCGGCGTCAGTTCGGCACTCATTATCGAAAATTCATTGAAGTTGCGCCGATAATGAGGGAACTGTAGCGCCTGTCGATAACACCGTTTAGGGCAGAACCGGGCAAGCTCATCCGGAAGGTCGGTGTCTCTGCAGAATTTAACTCCAGCCCTGATAAAACTCACCTGAACAAGCCAATCAGTGTCTTCAGGTTTACTAAGCTACAAACTGGTTTATCAGGGTTGAGTTAAACTCTGGAGACACCGCCCTCCAGGATAGAACTTTGCTCAGTTCTGCCCTAAACGGGTGTTAAAACGATGAGCTAATCAGTTGCCACTCATTATCCCTAAAGGCTTAAATTAACTTTTTTATTTTGCATTTTCCTAGTTTTATTCAAAAACTGTCAAACTGCGTTATTTACAGCATTTTAAATGACAGAAAGCGACATTAGTTGCGGCACTTATTCTCTAAATGGCGTAACTTACATTTATTGTTTTATTTTGCATTTTACTACATTCTTTATTTGAAAATTGTCAAACGGCGTTATGTGCGGCATTTTTAATGACGGAAAGCGACGTCATTTGCGGCACTCATTATCGAAAATTCATTTAAGTTACGCCGTTTAGGGGATAATGAGTGGCGCAACTGACAGCGCTCTCTGTCGTACAACACCGTTTAGGGCAGAACCGGGCAAGCTTTATCCTGGAGGGTCGGTGTCTCTGCAGAATTTAGCTCCAACCCTGATAAAACTCACCTGAACAAGCCAATCAGTGTCTTCAGGTTTACTAGAAAGCTACAAACTGGTGAGTTTTATCAGGGTTGGAGTTAAACTCTGCAGGAACACCGGCCCTCCAGGATAGAACTTGCTCAGTTCTGCCCTAAACGGTGTTGTACGATAGAGAGCGCTGTCAGTTGCGTCACTCATTATCCCCTAAACGGCGCAACTTAAATTAACTTTTTTATTTTGCATTTTACTAGTTTTTTTTTTTTTTATTTAAACATTGTCAAACTACATTATTTGCGGCATTTTAAATGACAGAAAGCGACGACAGTTGCGGCACTCGTTATCAAAAATTCATTTAAGTTACGCCGTTTAAGGGATAATGAGTGCCACAACTGACAGCGCTCTCTGTCGTACAACACCGTTTAGGGCAGAACCGGGCAAGCTTTATCCTGGAGGGTCGGTGTCTCTGCAGAATTTAGCTCCAACCCTGATAAAACTCACCTGAACAAGCCAATCAGTGTCTTCAGGTTTACTAGAAAGCTACAAACTGGTGAGTTTTATCAGGGTTGGAGTTAAACTCTGCAGGGACACCGGCCCTCCAGGATAGAGCTTGTTCAGTTCTGTCCTAAACGGTGTTGTACGACAGAGAGCGCTGTCAGTTGCGGCACTCATTATCCCCTGAATGGAGCAACTTAAATTAATTCTTTTTATTTTGCATTTTACTAGTTTCTTTATTTCAAAATTGTGAAACTGCGTTTTTTGCGGCATTTTAAACGACAGAAAGCGACGTCAGTTGCGATACTCATTATCCCCTAAACAGCATAACTTACATTTATTTTATTTTGCATTTAACTAGTTTCTTTATTTGAAATTTGTCAAACGGTGTTATTTACGGCATTTTAAAAGATAGAAAGTGCCGACAGTAGCGGTGCTCATTATCCCTCATTATCCATAAAGGGGTGTTATTCAAAATTTTATTTTTTTTTTTTTTTTTTTTTTTGAAAATTGTCAAACAGCGTTATTTACGGTGTTTAAAAACTAATTTAGGCCTTCAGGTTAAGTCGGTATTTGGTCATGCAGCAATTTAATTGAGGTTACCACTACTAACGTTACTACTTTCGTTGTGGTTGGTGTTTAACGTTACATTTTCTCACTCACCACAAGACAGGAGCGGCTGACTCTTCTTCTTCCTTCAAATCCGCGAATCCATGAGTTGCTGGCCTCTAGTAGACACATTGATCGCACATGGCTTTGTGTACTCATGGTAGTAGCCGCATCGCTTAATCGCTCGTTTCAGCGTTGATTCGGGCGTATTTCTTCTCTTCTCTATAATCATCGTGTAGCGTGCGTTGGAGAGGAGATTCTCCGAGTCGATACCACTTTTCGTCCCATTAACTTCCATTCAGAAAAGCAAACGCGTGCAAAAGTTTGGCGTTTCGCTGCATTGTACACTTAAAGCTTCATGAACTACCCGCCAATTCGTATTACGTGAAACCGTGTGACCAATAGCAGATCGAAACGTCACCGCGTGACCTCGTCGCTAGGTTGGCTAGAAAGAATACAGCTCTTGCTACTGGGCATGCGCACATAAATCATAACTCTAACGTTATTTTTGTCACACTGTACAACATTAATACTTTTTTTTTATTATTATAGTAAGGGCTACGTTTATGGTTGGAGTAGGTGTAGACGTTATAAAACACAGTCTAATAGCTAGAACAATTCATTTCATCCCCTTGGGAGAAACGAGTCTTTTCGAAGCTTCAGCCTTTGTGAACACTGGACACCTAAGATGGCACATTTGAGATGGTAAGAAAAAAAATAATGTCCAGTTAGTAACTGTAAAAAGTATTTTAGAGTAAAGTCATCATTTTCAGCACACAGCATAAATGTGATTTTAAGAAATATGTGTAGGCATTAATGTTACTGAGCTTTCTGCTGCTGTGTCAGATGTGAATACTGATATAACTGTCCTGTTGTTGATGGCCCACTTTAAAAAAAGCAGAGGATTTGCTGTTCCTTTTAGCCAGTGTAAGTTTTTTCATTTGTGTAATTGACAACTGATAATTTCTAAAACTGACACTTAGAAAAACTGTGTGTGTGTGTGTACTTGTTTTTCCTACATTGTAGGGACCAAATATCCCCACAAGGATAGTAAAACCTGAAATTTTTGACATTGTGGGGACCAGCCTGCGCACATGCGGCCTCACTACTCTGATCATGCTTGGTAAGATCTTTTAGTACATGATTTAGTGATGTTAAAGGGAAACCTTTTGTCACACTTTATTCATGGCTCTCTATATCTAACTTTCTACCTAGCATCTTCTCAAATACATTTTGAATAACGAGGGTAAGTAAATGATGATAGAATTGTCATTTTTGGGTGAACAATCCCTTTGAACTAATGAGAAAGGCCCCAACATCTACATCTACTTTTACTGACACCATAATCAAATGTGAAAACTTTTTTTTTGTAAAGTCACAAATATCACTATAAAAAAACATGAACACAATAAATTAATTAATTGACTTTTTTAGGAGATTCAATTCTACACACCAAAAAAAAATGGACGCTGCTGATTGAAAGCAAAGTCTTCTTTCCTGTGATTGACCTACCAGATACGTCCTCTGCATTTGCTTTTCTCTTCATTTATGTGCTTAACATCAAGTACTAAGTGGAAGCCACTACTTTGTTGTTTATTTAGAGGTAAGTACATCTTGCAATATGCTGAAATATTAAGTAAGCATTAAAGGGAAAAATAAAAATAAAAGCCATGTACATCTGGGATTGCATGAGGGTAAGTTATAAGAGAATTTGCATTTTTGAGTAAACAATACCTTAAAGGAATAATCCACCCAAAAATGAAAATTGTCATAATTTACTCACCCTCATGTCATTCCAAACCTGTATGCATTTCTTTCTTGTTTAACACAAAAAGATATTTAGAAGAATGCTGGTGACCGAACAGTTTGAGTTCCCATTGACTTTCATTGTGTTTTTTGTCCATATAATGGAAGTCAACAGGACCTGAAACACCAACACTGGTCACCAACATTTTTCAAAATATCTTTTGTGTTTCACAGTAGACAAAAGCGTATACAGGTTTGAAACGACATGAGGGTGAGTAAAAAATGACAAGAATTTTCATTTTTCGGTGGACTATCCCTTTTTTTAAGGGATTGTTCACTAGTGATGTGAGATTTAAACCAAGCATTGGAGCTTGTGTTGAGAATAAATGGGCGTGCCAGATGAAGCTTAGTTTCAAGGCTTGTGCTTTTAACATAGAAATCACGTGACAAATGACATACGAAGCCTTACTTTCTTTCCCTTCGAACTCATAGATCTTACAAGTACATTTACATTTAAACCTATTTAATTACATTTTTATATACCCAATCATACAATATGAATACAAATTATTTCATCATGTGCACGTAACATGACTCGATCAATGGAATGTGTGGTGACGCTGCTTACGACGGAGCTTCTTTCATAGGCTTTTGGCTGCTTTATTTTTTACTAACCAACAGATAGAGCTGTTTTTACAACACACTCAAAGCTTTGAATCTTTTCCCGAAACAGTGAGAGGAAAGTCTTAGTCTTTCAGGCTTAATTTGCCCATCAATATTGCTCACTCAAAAATGCTAAATTTTCTCATCACTTACTCACCCTCATGCCATCCCGGATGTACATGACTTTCATTCTTCTGTGGAACACGAACAGAGGTTTTTAGAAAAATAATCCATCTATGTGAGTCCATATAATGCAAATGGATAGGTCCCTCAAATTTGATGCTTCACAACATGTTGACATTTACGTCAAACAAACTTATAGGACACTTGCCTGGAAGCAGTGGTTTATAATATTAATTTTTAAAAAATATTTAAACATTTCTCACACAAACCTATCATTTTGTTTCAGATTACTTTTTTCTTTTTTTTTTCTAAAAATCTCTAATTGTGTTCCACAGAAGAAAGTATATTTGGGATGACATGAGGGTGAGTAAATACTGAGAGAATTACAATTTTTGGGTGTTGTCTTCTTGCCATGCAGTAATGATAACTGACAATTTGAGTTAAATAAAATGAACTGGTGTACTATTCTGTTTATTCTTCTAATGAATTCATAACAGTATTTTTGTCTGTCCACTGAAAGTACACACAACCAAAATATTCCAGTTCAAAAAGTGCGTAAAAAAATGGAATTAATCCATATGATTAATCCTTGGGCTTTTATTCACATACAAACATTGATCGTCCAAATATGTAGAGTGCGTCAAATGTGGTAAACAGAATCTCAAACATGCTTGAGAACTGATTAGGTGTCTTAAGCCACTCGAATCATATGGATTATTTTTACAATGTCTTTATGCACTTTTTGAAGCTAAAAGACTTTGGTTGCCTGGATAGACAAAAATGAAGAGAGAATATCAATTTTCATGTGTTCCGAAAACAAACTAGATTTTTATGGGTTTGTAACAACATAGTAAATGATGACAGAATTTTCATTTTGGCTGAACTAATGCTCTAAAAAGTTTTTACAAAAGAGAATGAAATATGAATCTAATGAATTATTTTTTTTTGTGAAGGTTCATTGTGAGGATAAATCCTGACACACCTCAAGTGTTCTGCAAAGTTCCAGATCGGCAAAAGAAGTGGGAAGATGGTGCAAAGCAGAAACTCTGGCCTGAACCCTCATGTCTCTAAGGAGTTTGTGGATTTCAGCTGGCAAAACTATTAATCCACTACAGGCAAATGCATTTTACTCAGGAGAGTTTTTGTGAATTTGTATGTTTTGAAGATTGTTCTTATGATTGAATTTGTTCCTGATTTTTTTTTTTTTTTATTATTATGTTTTTTTTTTACATATTTTTTTAATTGCTGTAATATACAAATATTTATGTATACATTCTTGAAAAATGCTTCTTGTGTGTAACAAAAGCGTCACTGTCATTGCTGTTTACTGTTATCATAGTATGTTGTGCTGAGGATAAATGTTAAGAATTTTTCTAGCTATAATAGTTAAAATGGTATGTGCCGTAATATATATAATAGTTTGTAATAGTGTTTTGTTTGAGTCTTAAATGAATCTGTGAAAATTGTAATGTTATTGCAAGGGTTATTGCAACATTTGAACAATTAAAAACATTAAAAGTTACACAGTTGTCATTGCTTATTTATATTTATTTATTCTTGTATTGCAATATATAACTGGAGAAAAGACCATAAAATTACTGTATATTTTACAAGTAAAAATACAGTAAAAACTGTACAAGTGCAGTATAATACTGTAAATACATTTACAGCATGTTAAATGGTAGTGTAAATATAAATACAGTATTGTTACTGTAAGTAAATTTACAGTAAGTTACTGGCAAACTGCTGCCAGTAAGTTACTGTAATTTCTACAAGAATTTTTTTTTAGTGTTCATATAAAAACTCTTTAATCCAGTTAAAAGTTCTTCCCTTTATTCCTATTTTATCTAACTTAATCAACAGTCCCTCTTTCCATACCATATCGTAAGCTTTTTTTTACATCCAGAAAAATTGCCATTCTTTTTTAATTTGAGCTTTTTTAATTTCTGTTTCCAAACAAACTACTGGATTCATTGTTCCTCGACTTCTCCTAAATCCACTCTGATAAGCAGATAACAACCCTCTTTTTCCTATATAAAATGTCAGTCTCTTAACAACCATCCTTTCCATCATTTTCCCAACATGAGATGCCTATCAGCCATTGGTATCAACGCTTTGCCGTGCTTCCCCATTTCATCCAGAAAGATTCCTTGTCTCCTCTTCATCAAAGTTCGGATGATAGTTGAACTTCTGTCATTATTTTCCGACTTTTTGTTAACTTTTCCCGTTTTCAAAAAGTTTGCCACAGGCCTCGTATCTCCAAACTGGAACCAGAAGCCGTCGCTGTGACCTTCTTCTTCCTCTTTTTTTATTGGCGGTTTGCAGTCTTAAATAGAGCATTACCAACATCTACTGTGGGCGATGAATCAGAGACTTGTATATCCCTATTCCCAGACCATTAGGACTCAGGCTTTCGATGTTGCTGAGTGTTCAGCTCCTCCATCTACAGCCCAGTAATAATAGTAATAATAATAATAATAATAATAATAATAACAATAATAATCTTTATATTCTATGAATTAACTTTTTTACAAATAGTAATAATAGACTGTAACTTCTTACTGGATTTAAAAGTTCTTTTAATGTTAAATGCTACTCGCCAATTTTTTTAAGTTCTTCAATTAGTTTCCTTCTATCTTCAGTATATCTATTGCACTGAATGAGGACATTTTTCAATTATCTTCTTTTTAATTATTAAGTTCAGTTTTACTATACAGAATTTGCATATCTATACATTCCTTTGTCATTGCCTGTTTTGCTAAATGATCAGCTTCCTCATTTCCTGCCACTCCTGTATGTGCCAGAACCCACAAGAACACTTATACAATGTAACATATACAATAATTGAAGGATCTCCAAGACAATGTCTTGTCTGGTTTCAGACTGTTGAGCGTCCAAGCATAGTAAGGCTGAACTTGAATCTGAGCATATTAGTGATTTGTTTAATCCCATTTCACATACTGTAACCAATGTCATAATCGCTAGCAACTCTCCGGTAAACACTGATACTTGATTTGATATTCTTTTCCTTCCTGACACTTTTAACCTTGGGATGGTGTATGCTACTCCCACCTGGCCATTTGGATCCTTAGATACATCTGTGTAAACTTGTATATAAAGTTCATAATTATTCCCAATATACTCTTTTGTCAATTCAGCCTCTTGTAGTCCTTGAACTTTCTCTTGTCTTTTTTCCAATAAGAATAAGTCAATTTTTGGCTGAGGTAAAATCCATAAAGGCGTTGTAGGTAAAATTACCGTTGGGATAACTCTGTGCTCATTAAGTTCCATCTCCCGCACTAAATCCATAATAATCCAACCAAAGCTATTAACTTGCTTTTTCCCATGTTCCCAACTTGCTTCAAGTAATCCTTTTATTGGATTATTAATCCTTTTGGCCTATTAAATTTGCCCAATAAGTCAATAACAATTGCATCCTTCCTAGATGAACTGGCAACTCCCCCATTTCGACCTGCAACGCTGGAACTGATAAGCTCCACAACAGATAGCTTGCGACTGAATCTTTTCCAATCTTCCTAATTGTGTTTTAGCTGTCGCTGTGACCCCCTTCACCTGTATTTTTTTTGGAGAGACTTTTATTATAAAAAATACGCTTGAAAGTTGTTGAAGCTTAAAAAAATGTAAATTTAGTGACTTTATTTTCATAACCTGTTATGAAATAAAAAGTTTCTTTCCTCAGAAAAAGGAACTTTCCTGTGCTTTCAGCTGCTATAGGGCCCACTCCTGAATTGCACCTCACCTGCAGATGCGTCAGTGTATCAAATAAAAAGCGCAAAAGAATTTATAAGCATGCAACGTACTAGCTATGTTGTCAATCACTACTGTAACTCATGAAATTGCCAAAAAGTACCAATAAATTACATAAATGGTACTTGATGCGTAAGCTGGGAGGGATGTGCATATAGGTGTAATTTGCATTCAGTTCATGTTAGTGTTGCGTACAGTTTGTGGTATTAAATATTTTATGGTAACAGTTGTTTCTGTAACCCCAAAAACGACACTTTATTTTCACAGCAATTGCACTTCATCCTATTTTGTATTTAGCAATTTTATTCTGTGGTTTGTTGCATGGTTATTTTAGTAGGCCTAGCTACATCAAGTAAAACCAAATGAAAATAAAAACCTTGCTAGCTGAAATAAAATGCATCACATTTTAAAAAGCTTTTTTATGGTTTTAATTGTAGTTAACTGTAATAACCCTGTGAGTGAATGATAGTTTCCATTAATCAGTTACCTAATGCAATGCAAACAGATAGCATTAATTTAACAGTTTTGCAGAAATACTTTCACGGCATCTTTTATCCATAAAATAAACGTGAATGGTGACAATGAAATAATAATGAAAGGATAACAATATTGTGCAAAGCAACATAATATTCTCTTGTAATATTTATTTCTGCGTTTGAAAATAAGGTGGATGGTTAACCACCTCTGCCCAGAGATGGCAGCAGAGGACCATCCTGAGGGTGCCTCACAGTAAATCCAATTTTGCAGATTTTTTTTAGTTTATTGCCTAGGTATGCAAACAAAAACATAACTAAAGAACAAAACTATTTGCCTAAATAGCTTTGTTCCGTTAGTGTAGCTTTGTGGAAACAGTTTTATGTGATCTATTGCTATTGAATTTGAGAAGCATCAAGCTGATGTTTGCAGAGATTCTAAAGTGGAAGGCACAAATGACATGTCACCTGACGATGCAATTTAATAAATGATCAAATATTACTACTAAAAGATAATATAATAAATATTATTATAAAATAAGAATAAGAATTAGACATTTATATAGAATCATAATTTAGTTTGACCGATCTTTCTATTCTCTCTGAAAGTATCTATGACAGGGGTGCCCAACCCTGTTCCTGGAGATCTACCTTCCTAGAGTTTAGTTCCAACCCTGATCAAACACACCTGTCTGTAATTATCAAGTGCTCCTTCAGATCCTAATTAGTTGGTTCAGGTGTCTTTGATCAGGGTTGGAGCTGAACTCTGCAGGAAGGTAGATCTCCAGGAACAGGGTTGAGCACCCCTGATCTATGAGGATCCAGAGTTTAAAGCAGGGGTGTCAAACTCAGTTCCTGGAGGGCCGCAGCCCTGCAGAGTTTTGTTCCAACCTTGCTCCACAACACATACTATGCAGTTTTCAATTAAGCCTGAAGGACTTGGTTAGTTGGATCAGGTGTGTTTAATTAGGGTTGCATCTCCTGAACCAGAGTTTGACACCCTTGGTTTAAAGGGTCACAGTTCACTCTGTCCATTAGTCAAATGCAGGGGTGGTTTTGCTTCAACCCTAATCAAATGCACCTGAACAAGCTAATCAAGGTCTGAAGGGTTACTAGAAAGCTACAGGCAGGTGAGTTTTAATTAGGGCTGGAGCTGAACTCTGCAGGGCTGCGGCTCTCCAGGACCGGAGTTTGCCACCCCTGGTCTAATGAGATCTTGTTTCTGGATGTTACAAGATAAACACTTCCTTGCTGTGTTTTTCTCACCCTCAAAACAGGACATCTACTGTGAAGTGATAAAGGATTTACATATTTCAGTTCAAAACACACATTCATTTATTTATTTGTTTGTTTGTTTGCAAAAGATGGCGTGTTTGATGCTTGAGTCTCCTTTGAATAAAGAAATCAGTGAGTATCTAGGCCTATACAATATACACTGATAACTATTGCTCGGAAAATGCCAAATCCAGATAGTTCCAGTACTGTGATAAGTGTTGTAATGAAAAATATTTCTGTTTTTCTGTTCAGCACAGCTGTAAGATTAGGGGAACATTCTGCTAACGAAAATCCAAAACCCAAAGTATACGTCCTATATTCTTATATTTATTTATAATAATAGTTATGTGTAAATATGTAAATGTTGGCCTTTTTGTTTTGACTTTTGAACTTCCAAGTTTTGTTTTATTTTATTTATTACACTCTTTATCTCTTATTTCTTTCTCTGCAATAGACAAACATTTCATTCAAGATACAACATGTTTTAAGATCTATTTTTTTTTTTGGCAGTTTTTGCCTTTATTGTGATAGAACAGATCAGAATTAACAGGAAGTGAAGTGGGGAAGAGAGGGGGTGTGGGATCTGGAAAGGTCCTCGAGTCGGGATTCGAACAACGGCAAAGATACAACATTTTATCGCCAGCCATTGCTGATGCATGTTGTGTTATATATTTGATATACTAACTTAGACTTGACTTTTTAAATGTGGGATTCTGTATTTTTCATTGTTCGATGTTCTGTTATTCATGTTCAGACACATCGCAGGCCAAAATCGATAAAACCTGTAAACTGTAAATCCTTAATCTAGCCTTTTGAACAACATTTAAAAATATTTATAAACAATTAATTATAATGTGTGAATTAAGTCTGTTCTTATTAACTTAGGTTACTTGAAAATGTATAAATAATCAAAGTATAACATTAATTAAAGAAAATATTAATTTAGAGAGTTATAAGGCACTCGTTTTATCATTGTATATTCAAACCTTGTGAATAAAACAATCACACTTATAAGCTTCTCGATCAGTGTTTGATTATTCAGGTCTGCCTCATGGCCACGGAACCCGGAAGTTGCGTTCAGATCCAAATGTATTGCCGATTGTCCGAGTGCCAGCGGCCTTTTGATCACCTGTCTGTCTGCAGTTCACATTCAGCAACAATGCGAGTGCCACAAGTTTTAAGGTGAGGATGATGAGGATGATGATCAGACCTGAGTTTATAGTTATTGTCTGCTTACAGTCACACAGAGTGTTTTAATGCTTCTGTAGAGCTCAGAGAATGACAGCTGCATATGGAGGTCATTTAGATGTTTGTGTGCCATTTATTAGAGGTTTTATGTTTTTGATTTGGTCATATAAAATACTTAGAATGGCAGTGGATTGAACTAATGGTTAACCATCATTTCTAGCTTATTGGAGCTAAATTCTAAAGAATAAACAAATTCAGCACCCAAAATACACTGTATTTGTGCAAAAGAAAGTATATTTGAGTGTTTAATTAATATGTAGGGTTTTTTTATTTATTTAAATATATATGTATAGGTTATTAAAATAAAGAATATACTATATTATTAAAAAAAAATAGATTTAATACTACATGTTTGTTTTTCCCATGAGAAAATATCCAAGGTCATGCGATTGTTCCTGATATCCCAAAAAGATAAAAGTAACTAGTTTGTTGAGGAGCAAATTGTTTTCATCTTGCTGTCTCCAGCATGTTTATGTGAGTGTTTTGGTATAAATCTGTAAGTCTCTGAGTAACTCCACATGTGTTGTGTGATCAGATCATCCAGAGATCTTTGTGTCTGGATGTCTTCCTGTGCTTAAATATTTGTGCTGAACTTAAAACAGCCCCATTGTGCTTTTTAGATTGGATATATGGGGTTTGAAAGTGTTTATGGCAGAATAAATACAGAGAGATGGGAAAGTATAGGGGAGAGATCAGGATATAATAGTGACTAGATTCAAACCTGTATAGCCACATTTTACTTCCTACTTCTGTGTGCTTGTTTTAGTGGTTAAATTACATTTTAGAAACCAAAGCATGTCTAATGAATTAAAATCAAGAAACCTTTTATTAAAATAAACAAATAAATCATATTAAACAATGAAACTAACAACAATTTTTAGGCCTCTATAATGTATGTTTTCTTTTTCCCAAATTCTGTGTGTGTCGGATTCCATTTTAAAGGTTTCATTAAATTTTAATAATCAAAAAGCATGTCTAATCAGTTAATCACTTTAATAGCTTAATAATTTATTGAATGTTTACAATAGTAGAGCCCTATTAAATATTTTATTTTTCCAGAAATTCTGTCTTGTGTGTTGTAATTTTTCTGTATTTATACAGGATTATCAAAAACGGTGGTAATCAAATGAAGGCATATAACATTAAAACTTTAAGGAATATCTCAAAAGGTAAACAAATTCCTGAGCTGCAGAGGTTTACAGTTAAAATTAAAACATGGAGGAAAATGTATGAAAATTATACCTTAAAAATATTTTTAATAATAATTTAATAATTGTTGTTGTTGTTATGAGAATTACATTCTGCTGTACAATATAATTGTGTTTCTGTCACATTTTCAAGTAAAACCGAACTTTTATTTTGACAGTTTGCCGCGATGTTTCTGAGTTTATAATATGGCAATAGTGTTTCTCAGAAATGCTCTTTACGATAAGGATATAATACTGATTCAAACTGTATAGCCACATTATACTTCTTGTTTTTAATTTTTTTTTTCTGTGCTCCGTTTTAGTGGTTAAATTACATTTTAGTAACCAAAGCTTGTCTAATGAATTAAAAGGTAAACAAAAGTCCTGCACTGCAGAGGTTTGCAGTTAAATTTAAAACATGGAGGAAAATGTGTGTAATTATTGCTTAAAAATGATTTTTTAATAATAATTTACTAATTCTTCTTGTTATGGGAATGACAAGTTAAAACCGAACTTTTATTTTGAAGGGTTGCCGCGATCTTTCTCTGTTTATAATATGACGACAGTTTTTTTCAAATGCAACGGTAAATGGTCATGAAGTGACTCTCGGAGCAGTTTTAAGATGAAGTTAATGTGCTCATACCATGATCTAATTAACTGTACATCACTTCTTTTGAGTTCTTTATCCAAAATTTGCCACATTTTATGACATTTCCGCGTTATACTGTAAGTTCCATTTACTTGACTGGATTTCCGCGTTTTTCGCATTGCGCAAATCTGCTTAAAGGAAGAGTTCACCCAAAACTCTTGGTTTCAAATCTGTTTCTAATTATTCTTTCAACCATGTTTTCTGAGTGTGTTTTTCTTGTGTGTATCTTTCATTCCCAGCTCTCCACACATCCAGGCGGTGTTGACCAGTTCATCTTCAGGTCTAGAGGGCTTCAAAGCTCATGCCGTCTTCCAGGAGATCAGTAAAAAGCTGCTTGAGGTACGAGAAGCCCTGTTCGGTTCATTTATCTGAATTCATGGACTGCACTGTTAACGCCTCTTAACACCTCAACATCTCTGCCCAAGGCTACAGCAAGATTAGACTGAATCCGTGTTATTACCTGGCTTTAATCATGTCAGGAATGATCCGCTGTCAGGTTTCAGGCCTGCTTTTCCCTCTTGGCTGAAGTGGAAGGTTTTTATTCAGACTACAAAGTTATTGGGTGCTGAAAGGATCGTCTTTTTATTAAAGCCAAATCCCTTGGTATTACAAGGTCGATCCTTTTCATGCCATTTCATGTAGTCTTTTAAGGTGTTAGGCGACATGTGTCAATCCCCTTCCTCAAACTACTCTTTCATAAACTGGTTAATATTATAAATCGAACCACGACAGTGTCTTTACACGCTTAGCCTTGTCATCCGCGTTTACAGCGTAGTTATTGACCTTGTATTGTACCAAACTCATATGTGACCCTGACCACAAAACCAGTTTTAAGTAGCATGGGTATATTTGTTGCAATAGCCAAAATACATTGTAAGGGTCAAAGTTATTGGTTTTTCTTTTATGCCAAAAATCCTTAGGATATCAAGTAAAGATATTTTGTAAATTTTCTACCGTAAATATATCAAAACTTGATTAGTAATATGCATTGCTAATGCTTCATTTGGACAACTTTAAAGGAGATTTTTCTCAATATTTAGATTTTTTTGCACCCTCAGATTCTAGATTTTCAAATAGTTGTAGCTGGGCCAAATATTGTCCTATCCTAACAAGCCATACATCAGTGGAAAGCTTGGGGGCAGCCGTGGCCTAATGGTTAGGGAGTCGGGCTTGTAACTGAAAGGTGGGAGTGAATAACCAGCGCTCTCTCCACCCTCAATACCACGACTGAGGTGAGTCCCTTGAGCAAGGCGCCGATCCCCCAACTGCTCCCTGGGCGCCGCAGCGATAGCAATATGGCTGCCCACTGCTCCGGGTGTGTGTTCACGGTGTGTGTGTGTGCGTTTGATCACTTCTCCCTATTGTGTGTGTGGACTTGGATGGGTTAAATGCAGAGCACAAATTCCGAGTATGGGTCACATGTCACGTCCTTTCCTTTTTTCCTTTCCTTTATTTATTTAGCAAAATGAACCCTTATGACCCTTATGACTAGTTTTGTGGTCCAGGGTCACATATAATATACATTCTTACTTGCAACGTAAAAGGGAACATTTATGCAGAATGTCTGAGAAAGTTCTTTTAAATGTAAAAATATAAAGCAGCACAACTGTTTTCAACATTGATAATAATCAGAAATGTTTCTTGAGCGGCAAATCAGCATATTAAAATGATTTCTGAAGGATCATGTGACACTAAAGACTGGAGTAATGATGCTGAAAATTCAGCTTTGTTCACAGAAATAAATTACATTTTACGATATGTTCAAAGAGAAAACAACCGATTTAAATTATAATAATATTTCACAATTTTACTGTATTTTGGATCAAATAAATGCAGGCTTGGTGAGCAAAAGAGACTTCTTTCAAAAACATTTACACAATCTTACCACCCTCAATTTTTTTTACAGAAGTGTCTGTATATTAAGCTACAGAAAGCAAATTATCGACACAATAAAAGGAATGTATATTAGTGTTTTTCCCCTCTAAAATTATTGTGTAATATTTTAAAGACATTTCATTTTTGTTTGAAATGTAATCGAATAACATAGATTTTATGACATAGACTTTACATAGACTAATATATTAAATAAATAAATTGAAATGAAAGAAGCAGTAAAATTTTGAAATATATTTAATATTTAAAATAACTGCTTTCTATTTGAATATATTTTAAAATGTAATTTATTCCTGTGATCAAAGCTAAATTTCCAGCATCATTACTCCAGTCTTCAGTGTCACATGATGCTTCAGAAATCATTCTAATATGCTGATTTGCTGTTTAAGAAACATTTATTATTATTATTATCAATATTTATTATTAATTATTAATATGAATATGTAACATTAATTATTAATTCAAATATGTAACAAATAATATACAATTTGATGAATAGAAAGAGCCAAAGATCAGCATTTATCTGAAATTAAAAGCTTTTGTAATATACACTATACCATTCAAAAGCTTGGAGTTAGTAAAATTTTTTTTTTTTTTTTGGGGAAATTATAAAAATTAATACTTTTATTTAGCAAGGATGCTTTAAAGTGATGATAAAGACGTTTATAAAAGATTTCTTTAAGAGACATTAAATCTTACTGTTCCAAAACTTTTCACTATATATATATATATATATACTATATATATATATATATATATAATTATATATATATATATATATATATATATATAATTTTTTTTTTTTATAGTTTTAGTACTTATGAACTGTGAACTGTGATAGTAAAAATGGCCAGCCACTTGCATTGAACGGATGCATCAGCTTCAAAAATACCTTTGCAAGATGTTTTGTCTTTTGTATTGTATCTTTGCCGACAGGTTTGGAGTGACATGTCCATTTTAATGTTTGCATAAACTCTTAAAACCCTCATTTATTGATTTGTTCCTCTGATTATCTGGCCATATATTTAAGCTCAGTCTTGGTTATGTTTAATGATGTGGCTAAATGATGCATGTTTGTTATCTTTCAGCCAATACTCTTGCACCTTCTTAAGATTCGCCCTGTTTAACTCCCACATGGCCGAGACGCTTATAATCTCCCACCATCAGCCACATTTCAGCCTCTGCCCAAAATAAAAGACAAATAACGACCTGTTACACAACCAGAAGGACTCTGGAAAAAACCGATGTGCTTTCAGATCAGTTTTGCTCCATTACACTCTGAAATGCAGTGTGTAATTTTACAGGGAAATTTAATGTTTCGCTTTCACAGGCTTGGAAGGCTGAGTGGTGCGCTTTATGTTAATATTGGCACATTTTGATGCTGTTTTGAAGCTGTTTATGATTTGTGTAAAAAGCAAGCAAGTGTAACGAATAGGATGGAAATGCCGTTTCTGTGCAGTGCAGATATTTAGTAGCATTTTATTATCTCTTTCCATGGTTAAAATCAAGTCTCATCCTACTTTTATTTTTCTTTCTCATCTACTTTGACCAAATTTGACAGGTTTAAACAATATATATAACTATATATATATATATATATATATAATATTTTCTATATATAATATTATTAGAAATTTCATATATAAAATATATATAATACAATGATATAATCATATGTATACTTATAATAGGGTGAATTCAAGTCGATTGGGTCAATTTTTGGCAGTGAGAACAAAAGTTATCTACATTTTCATCATTTAGGTTTAGCTGCGGTTCACACAGTTTACGGCGGGTGTGCAACTGATGAGCTCTGTGACATTTGTGTGTGTGTGTGTGTGTGTGTGTTTGCAGGATGGAGAGCAATTTGTGAAGAAGATCGGAGGTGTTTTTGCCTTCAAGGTGAAGGATGGGCCAGGAGGAAAGGAAGCCGTCTGGATCGTTGATGTTAAGAACGGAAAAGGCTCCGTTCACAATGATGCCGGTGAGTCTGTTCTAAATGCAGACAGTATTGATCTGTGAACGGCTGATATTTTTCAGCTCGTCAGTGTGTCAGGCTGGACCCACCTGGATCAGGTTTAGTTATTTTACTTGAAAAGGCAGTACAAATTGTATTTTGGGTTCATGGGTTGAGGGAAGAGGTTCGTTATTGTCCCCAGAGTTTGACATTTTCCTGTTTGTTTCTGAAAACTGCAAGCAGCGATTAGAACAACTTCTGCTTTGACACACACACACACACACGCACACACACACACACACACTCTCTTTCTACCAACAACATCAAAACCCACTTAAAATTAATATATAATACTTAATTAACTAACTGAAATCAATTACCAAATACATAAATGTAATCTTTACGAAATTATTTGCAAATTCATTAACATAATTAATAATTTTTAAATTAAATTTTATTTTATTAGTGCATATTTACCATAATTAACAATACTGTTAAAATAACAGCTTTTTTAATGATTTAAAAATGTATTAAATAAATACAAATTATACATAATTAACAATACTATTAAATATAATATTTCAAATAAAATGTATTGAATACAAATGATCCGTAATTAAAAATGCTGTTAAAAACAGCTTTTAAAACGTTAATTTAAATCTTTTAATTTTAAATGATACATAATTAACAATACTATTAAAATAACAGCTTTTAAATTATTAAAAATATATTGCATGAATAAAAGTATACATAATTCTTTTAAAAACTTGAGAGATATTTCAATTAAAATATATTGAAAACAGCTTATTATAAACTGCTTATAATGGCTTGTAATTAAATTTAATATTAATATTGTAATAATTTAAAATGCATTAAATGAATACAATTTATACATGATTAACAATTCTATGGAAATAACAACTTTTAACATGTTAGTCTATTAAATTTAAATGATACATATTAGCAATACTATTAAAATAACAGCATTTAAGTTATTAAAAATATATATTGCATGAATACCAATATACATAAAAATTCAATGAATACGTTTAAATTAATATATATTGAAAACAGCTTATATTGTAATTAAATTTAATATTAACATTGTAATTAAAATGTATTAAATGAATACAAATTATGCATGATTGAAACTGTTAAACAGATTTTAAAATATTCTAATTAGCGTATCACTTATGCAAATTATACATAATTAACAATATTATTAAAATAACAGCTTTTAAATGATTACATGAATAAAAATGATACTTAATTTTATTAAAATAACAACTTTTAAAATGTTAATTGAAGTGTATTAAATGCAAATTATGCATAATTTGCAATGCTATTAAAATAACAGCTTTTAAATTATTTAAAAACACTTATTAAATCAATGCAAATGATACATAATTAACATTTCTTTTAAAATGGCAGCTTTTGAAATCTTTTCTTTCAAGAATTAAAGTAGTAAAAGCACCAAAAAGGCCGCTGTTTTTAATGACACAATGAGTCAGTGCATTTTTTGAGTGTTTTCAAGTTTTACTTTGAAAATGTGCATTTCAGATAAAGACACAGCTTTGAAATTTAAACAGTGACTAGTACGTTGGCGTAAATCAGCTCTGTTAGCTCAGACTTAGAAAAATTATTTAGAAAATAGCAGTGCACCTCTCCTCAACAAGCTGCATGATTTAATCCCTCAAACCATTTCTCTTATATGAAGTGAAACCTCATTTGAGAATGTGTCTTGAGGCATTTGGCGCCCTTTCTGCAGTTGTGCATGCGCTTGTGCTCTTCCTCACCTTTCTCATCAGTTTTAATGATGCGTTGTTGTATGACGTCACAGGTATTCACAGGTGTGTGTGTGAGTCCATGAGATTTGAGTGGCAGATGAGAGGAAATGAAAGCAAGAGAGTGTGTGTGCGGCCTGATGACCAAAATCAAACCTGCTTACGCTTGCCGGATTCTCATTTGTTGTGTAACGAGCTAAACACAGAAAACCAACATGTTTTGAGCTGCTGTCGGCCTGTTTCCCATGGCTTTAATGTTCTGCCTTTTTCTTCCTCAGAAAAGAAAGCAGACTGCACCATTGCAATGGCCGACTCTGACCTGCTGGACCTCATGACTGGAAAGATGAATCCACAGACCGTAAGTGCTACTAGAGCAGACAGACAAATCAGCAAAACAGCCCTCTGTCTGACCGAGAAATAATATGAGCCATGCATATTAATTGTCGGTTACAAGCTAGACTGCAAAAAAAAATTTTATTTTTTTTTCCCCATTAAAAAATACAGAAGCATTTCTGAAACAAGCTATTACATATCTTGTTTAAAAAAAATTGCTAGTGGATCAAATAAAATAAACTTCATTCAAGACATATTTTCTGAAAACTACTTTTAATATCTTGCAGTTTTTCTTATTTAATTTTTATATTTATTTAAGCTTATTAATGCTTGCTTTAGTATTGTTTAGATATTTACAGTGTTTAAGATGTTAAAATAGTACTAAAAATGTTTTAAATTAATAGAAAGAATACATAATTACCAATACTATCAAAATAACAGTTTTTTAAATTATTTAAAAATGTTTTAAATAAATACAAATTCTGTATAATTAAATATATTTTAAAAAATGTATTAAATAAATACAAATTATACATAATTAAAAACGCTGTTAATTACAGGTTTAAAATGTTAATTTACATCTTTAAAATACAAAGTATACAATAAAATAACAGCTTTTAAATTAATAAAAAATATTGCATGAATACCAATATACATAAACAATTTTTAAATAACAAAACTTTTTAAATATTTCAACTGAAATATATCGAAAACATCTTATATTGTAATTAAATTTAATATTAATATTGTAATTAGAGTGTATTGAATGAATACAAATTATGAGTGATTAACAAAACTTATTTAATGATTTTTAAATAATGATTTTTTATTTTTTTTTAAATAATTATGATTATATAAAATATAAATTATATTTTTTATAATTAATACATTTATTCAGAAAGCATGCATTAACTTAAAGTAACAGAAAACTAGTTTACATTTTTAAAGAAAATTTCTATTTTAAACAAATGCTGTTCTTTTCAACTTTTTATTTATAAAGAAAGTATTGCAGTTTCCAAATTTATTAAGCATAATAATAAATCTCTTTTTGAGCAGCAAATCAGCATTTTAAATTATTTCTGAATGATCATGTGACACTGAAGACTGGAGTAATGATGCTGAAAATTCAGCTCTGCGTCACAGGAATAAATTACATTAACATACACTACCGTTCAAAAGTTTGGGGTCAGTACATTTTTATTGTTTCTTTTCTTTTTTTTTTAAGAAATTAATAGTTAATAATTAAAAGTTTATTAAAAGTTAATAATAAATAATTTACATTGTTATAAAATATTTCTGTTTTGAATAAACACTGTACTTTTTAAACTTGTTATTCATGAAAGAATCCTGAAAAAAAAAAAAATCACAGGTTCCAAAAAATATTTGGCAGCACAACTGTTGATATTATCCAACACTGATCATTCTAGTAATAAATCCGCATATTAGAATGATTTCTGAAGGATCATGTGACACTTAAGACTGGAGTAACAGCTGATAAAAATTCAGCTTTTCATCACAGGAATAAATTCTATTTTAAAGTATGTTAAAATAAAAAACATTATTTTGTATTGTAAAAACATTTTGCAATATTACTGTTTTTTTTTCTATATTTTTAATCAAATAAATGCAGCCTTGATGAGCATAAGAGACTTCTTTAAAGACTATTACAAGTCTTACTGACCCCAAACTTTTGAACGGTAGTGTATATTCTCATAGAAAACAAGTGATTTTAAATTGTAATAACATTTCACATTTTTACTGATTTTCTGAAATTTTTAATCAAACAAATGCAGCCTTCGGGAGCGTTAGAGAACAGTAGTGTGTGTCAAATTATACAGTTAAACTAAGTTGAAAATGTTATTTCATGCTGACTTTTAAACATAGGTTGCATAACATATCCTGGAAAATAATAACTTGTAAAAAAAAAAAAAAAAGCCTAGAATGGCTGCTAAAACAGATCTCTGACATTTCCAAGCGGTTTGCATGGTTATAATTATGATTTTGGCTGATTAGTCTCAGTTTTCCTGTTTGGATGTACCATAGAGACTCATCCCACATGAACCCAGATATTTTTCTTTTCTTTACACTGTCCTGCATAAGGGTTTTTTTTATGCACTGAGATCTGCATCCGTGCATGTGACAGTAAATTCAAAGCAGTATTGTTTTTTTTAGCTATGAAAGTGCCTTTTTATATCAATATGTGATTCACAAATGCATAAAGGAAACATTAAGACATTTTCTATTTTTCAGTCTCTCTTTTGAGGAGTGTCAAGGTTGAGCACTTAAAAGCATGGTTTGTGTAGCTCCCACCCACCTTTTGTACGTTGTCTCAAATCCACCTCCTGTTTTCCAGGAACAGTTTCTCCACAGACGCTCAGAAACACTCTCTTTCCCACTTGCTTTCCTTTTTGTAATGCTAATGACCCATATTGAGAAAGAAAGATTATTGTGCGGCCTCCCATCTGGATCAGAGAGAGTTTCCATTCTTTCAAATTTCCACACTTCACTCTTCTTGGAAAAGACACCGATGGAGCGAAAGACATTTTTGACCCATGACTGATCAGCAAGCTCCAGTGAGACCGTTTAACCTGACCATACTCAGCCTGAACTGTTTCAGTAGCCAAGTCCGCAAATGACTTTTTTAGTTCGAGACACATTTTAAATGCTGTGAATGTTTGGGATTTTTTTTTTTCAGCTTTTTAAACCATGTAACCTGTTAACTAGGTTAAAAAAATCTTTAATTTTTGGTGTGTACAGATTTATCATCATCTAGAAAACAGTTTTAAATCTCAGCCTTTTTCAGTTTTTATTTAAATTTCAGGTTTCCTTCAGAATTCCAATAATAGAATGTTCAGCAGACAGTGATGACATCGTAGTAATTTATTTCTAGCAAGGATTTTTTGGACTTAATTTGTCTTTCTTGCCTCTTTTTAACCACCAACAGCCAGTTTTGCATTCATTATCATTTATTAAATATAAGATCTAGTGTTAAATTGTGATATTACGCCACCACAAAGTCAATTTGATACAAAAAAAGTTCCTGTCTCTAAAGAATAGTTTACACAAAAATGAAAATTTGTTGAAAATGTACTTAGCATCAGGCCAACCAAGATGTAGATGAGTTTATTATTGTTTATTTCAGATTTAAACCATTTAACCTGTTACCTAGGTTAAACCAAATCTTTTATTTTGGGGGTGTACATGTTTATCAATAACGTTTTTAAATTTAAATCTCATCCTTTTTCAGTTTTTATTTAAATATTAAGTTTCCCTTAGAATTCCAATAATAGAATGTTCAGCATTCAAATCTAGCAGATAGTAGTGACATCATAGTAATTCGTTTCTAGTGAGGATTTCTTGGAATTGACTTGTTTTTCTTGCATCTATTTAACCACCAATAGTCGCTTTTGCGTTCATTATTTATTAGATATTAGATCTAGTGTTAAATTGTGATATTACGCCACCACCAAGTCAATTTGATACTAAAAAGTTTCTATCTGACAATAATGAAAATCTTACAAAAATGAAAATTACTTGAAAATGTATTCACCCTCAGGCCATCCAAGATGTAGATGAGTTTGTTTCATCAAAACAGATTTTGAGAAATGTAGCAATACATCACTTGCTCACCAATGGATCCTTTGCAGTGAATGGGTGCCGTCAGAATGAGAGTCCAAACAGCTGATAAAAACATCACAATAATTCACAAGTAATCCACACCACTTCACTCCATCAATTAACATCTTAAAAATTGAAAAGCTGCATGTTTGTAAGAAACAAATCTAGCATTAAAGTGTTTTTAGCTTCAAATTGTTGCAAATTGAGTCCTCCATCTATAATATTGCTTTCTCCATTGATACAGTCATCTTGTCTGAATCAGGAGAGAAATATGCACAAATCAAACACTGTTTACAAGCCAAAACAGGATGTTAATTGATGGACTGGTGTGGTGTGGATTACTTGTGGATTATTGTGATGTTTTTATAAGCTCTTTGGACTTTGAATTTGACGGCACCTATTCACTGCAGAGGATCCATTGGTGAGCAAGTGATGTGATTCTACATTTCTCCAAATCTGATGTACAAACAAGCTCATCTACATCTTGGATGACCTGAGGATGAGTGTTTTCTTCAAATCTTAATATTTGGGTGAACTGTGCATTTAAGTCCAGTACTCATTCTCATAATGTAAAGTTTCCATTTTCATTCAAGTTTCCATCCATTTCCATTCCTCTCACATCTCACAGTCATTTTTTGTCCTTTCGCAACTGTGGGAAAAGTGAGTTTCACAAGCTGCAGTTTAGTAGTGAGATGGTGTTTTTAGTATCGTCTATCAGAGAGAAATCTGACTATATTTTCCTGACCTTAATTCGTTTTTATATTGTGTAATTGCTTCTACACAGCTGGTAACCAATGTTTGGGAACAGACTGACATTAGAAGTCATTATCCGCGTTCGCTCGTGACTCTGCTTTAGTGCTACCTGAGTGCTTCCTGTCAGCAGAGATGGAGGCGTACGGTTGTGCGGCACTTACAAACAAAGCTTTAATGAGTCATTCGCTGAAATGGTTTCAGGGTTCAACCCTTCTGTGAGAAGTGTTTCTGTCCTTCAAAAGAGGGCTCATTAAAGCCTGTCTTTACGGCCACAGTTGCTGTTGCTCTTTCACAGTCGTGTCACGGCACGCCTTTCTATGCGGCTAGAGAACAATTTTTGAGATAATTCACCTGACCTTGAAAAGTTAAAGTAGGTAGTCGAATTGTTGAGTTTTGTTGTACCTTGAGCCTTCGAGGAAAATGATTTTTCCTCTAACGACACATCAGAAAATCATAAATTAACTGTAACATTTTCTTTTTTTTTTTAATTGATTACAATATGACATTCACATGTCTTATTCATTTATTCATATTTATTTGCATATACATAAATCAAGTTTTCAACATACTGCAAAAACAGTAAAATGTTGAAATATTTTACAATTTAAAGTAACTTTTAATATATTTTAACATGTAATTTATTCCTGTGATCAAAGCTGAATTTTCAGCGTCATTACTCCAGTCTTCAGTGTCACATGACGACATAAGTCAGTATAATTGTTTTTTGGAAAGAAATTATAGAAATTAATCGTTTTATTGACCAAGAATGCTTTAAGTTGATCAAAAGTGATAATAAAAGATTTATAATGTTACGTAAGATTTCTATTTAAGATAAATGCTGTTCTTCTGAACTTTCTATTCATCAAAGAAAACTGAAAAAATTCTACTCACTTGTTTTCAACATAATAATAAAAATGTTTTGAAATCACAGGAATAAATTTTATTTTTACAAAAATATTCAAATGCAAAACAGTTATTTAAATTGGTGAAAATATTTCAAAATTGTACTGTTTTTGCTGTACTTTGCATCAGATAAATGCCAGATATATAAATTATTTATATATATAAATTAAAATAATTATATTTTAATTATAATATAATTAATAATAAATTAATATATTTATTTAGCTGTGTTCTTCAGCATTTTGGCATGTTATCATCCACTACATGTCTAAACATACATAAACCAATTTTTTTTTTTTATATATATAATGTTCAATTCCTGACTTATTACACAGTGTGTTACTACACAAAACCATACATATTTTTTATATGAATGTGAATATTTAATATTCTAATGTTAATACAGCATTTATTGATTTATTTTTTGATTGTTTGTTAGGTTGTTAATTATTTCAACTGATTTTTATTTATTTATTTATGTGCTTAGTCCTGATATCCTCTACAAAATATTTTTATAAAGCCATTGAAAATTCAATGTATTTATTGAAAGAGAACATTATATTCTGCTTTAAAACTGTAATTTTTCTAAAGGCTTTTACAAGAATTCATCTGAATATCAATGACATACAAAAATTAAACAAAATCAAATTTGTCAAAATCAAATGTTTTTTTTTCATTTGTTTAAAAAAACAAACAAACAGGCAGAGGACATTTTCATGGCCAAACTTCTATTTAGTATCTTTGAATAGCCCTGCATGTGGTTTTCGAAATGCTAAAGTGAGGCATGTAAGGTCACAGAAAAATACTGCACAAAAATAAATGTCCTCTACTGGAATGCAAAGGAATAGCTTATTCTCTCAGGAGGTTAAGATATATAAAAAAAAAAATCAATGTTAATCACTCTTGTGTCCTCTTGTTTGTGCAGGCATTCTTTCAGGGCAAACTGAAGATCACTGGAAACATGGGCATGGCGATGAAGCTACAGAACCTGCAGCTGCAGCCGGGCAAAGCCAAGCTGTGAGAGGCGGAGCCTCGGAGTGGGTGGGGTCTCGAGTAGCCCCTCCCACCAAGTGTTCACTCTGTTAGAGTAGTTGCAGGAGTCAGACACCGAGTCTCTGCACTGTACTTTCAGCCTCTTTCTAACAAGGTAAAGGGATAGTTCACCCAAAAATAAACGTTTGGTCATCGTTTACTCAGTTTTCCAATATGTTTCTGTAAAGTTAACCATATGATTATTCTCAGTCTTTTTTCGAGGAGTAAACCGAAGTATAAGCTGTTACAAGTGTCATTTGCGTTTGAAATAACATGAAGGTGAGTGAATGATGCCAGAAATCTATTTTTGGGTGAATTATTTATTTAAATTAATCACAGGAGTCTGATAGACAGTTACGAAAATGCTATATTAATTTCTCCTTGATTTTTTTTTATTTTTTTTTTCCTCTGACTGGCACCCATAACTGTTTAAATTGTATGTGTGTGTGGATCAGTTGTTTTCTTTGAAGGGTTTTATTGAAAGTGAAGCCCAGTAAAGTGCCTGCAAACTATAAACGTAAACACTGGGCTTTGGATGGACGTGTTGTTAAAGCATACAACCACATTGTGATTCCTTCCCTTTTGTCTTTATAGATATTCAAGGTCAATGGAAGCAGGTTTACAATGCTGCTTTAATAAAACAAACACCAATTATATAAACGTATATCATCCGTCAGATGAGTGCATGGATATATTGGACAGTATCTTACAGGTATAACTGTAGCATCATGTCAATGTTTTTTGAGTGTTTCCCCGTCAGATTCTAAAATACTTTTGTACTAAATAAACCTAATCTTTCTCATTAATATAAGAAGAGTCTGTTTTTAGTTTTATTATCTTGAACTGGATGTGTAAGAATCATAAAGTTTTGTGGGTCACAAAGCTTACAGTTGAGGTCAAAAGTTTACATACACCTTGCAGAAGCTTCAGAATGTTAATGATTTTATGAAAATAAGAGGGATCATGCAAAATACATGTTATTTTTTTATTTAGTACTGACCTAAATATGATATTTCACATAAGACGTTTACATATAGTCCATAAGAGAAAATAATAGATGAATTTATTAAAATGACCCCGTTTAAAAGTTTACATGTGCTTGATTCTTAATACTGTGTTGTTCACTGAATGATCCACAGCTGTGTTTTTTGTGTAGTGATAGTTGTTCATGAGTCCCTTGTTTGTCCTGAACAGTTTAACTGCCTGCTGTTCTTCAGAAAAATCCTTCCGGCCCCACAAATTCTTTGGTTTTCCAACATTTTTGTGTGTTTAAACCCTTTCCAACAATGACTGTATGATTTGAGATCCATCTGTTCACACTAAGGACAACTGAGTGACTCATATGCAACTATTACAGAAGGTTCAAACGCTCACTGATGCTCCAGAAGAAAACACAATGCATTAAGAGCTGGGGGTGAAAACTTTTGAACAGAATAAAATTTTGGTCATTTTTCTTATTATGCCTGAATATAATTTTTTTTTTTTCCCATTTAGTACTGCTCTTTTGAAGCTACAGAAGATGCTTACATGTTTCCCAGAAGACAAAATAAGAAAAATGCACACATCTTCATTCTGTTCAAAAGTTTTCACCCCCCGGCTCTTAATACATTGTTTCCTTCTGTAACATCAGTAAGGGTTTAAACCTTCTGTAATAGTTGCATATGAGTCCCTCAGTTGTCCTCAGTGTGAGAAGATGGATGAATCATGCAGTCATTGTTGAAAAGGGTTCAAATACACAAAAATGCTGGAAAACCAAAGAATTTGTGGGACCTGAAGGATTTTTCTGAAGAACAGTGGACAGTTTAACTGTTCGGGTCAAACAAGGGACTCATGAACAACTATCCCTAACAAAAAACACAGCTGTGGATCATTCAGGTCACAGTATTAAGAATCAAGTGTATGTTAATTTATATATATATATATATATATATGAAAAAAAAATTATATATATTTAACATGCATTTTGTATGGTCTCTCTTATTTTGGTAAAATAATTAACATTTTGCAGATTCTGCAAGGTATATGTAAACTTTTGACCTCAACTGTATTTTCTTCAAAAATCCAAAAGTCAATGGAAAAGAGCATTTTCCCTCTAATAAGAGGAATTTAAGTCACTTTGTGTACAGGTCTGTTAAACAACTAGTTATTAATGTGAAGGCCAATGCTTTAGCAACTCAAAAACGACTCCAGCATTTTTTCTTTTTTCTTAGAGCTCAAATCATGTTGAAGCTTGTTTTGCCTGTATATCATTTCTTGCTCTTCTTATGAGGTGATCCAGTGTAAGTGTGTGTTCCAGCGCTTCTGGAAAGCTTAGACGTTTCCACCCAAAGCCACTGGCCGATGTCCAGTCTGCCACGCTTTTGTTTTTCCTTTGAAAACTTCAGCTGAAACACTAAATCCCTGAAACTGTTAACGAGCTCTGACCTACATTCCACAGCTCAGACTCTCTTTGTCTGTGTCCTTCATTTGAAACCTTTATTTTTTCTATATTACATGCATTATTAATTACAGTTTTGTATGGTCTGTTATTATCATAGCTGTATTGTGTAGTCTGAGACAAACAGAGGACAAAACAAAGCTGATGTTAGTTGGCAGTCATAACTGCTGACACAGATTAATCCCTAAATGTTAGCATATGGTTCTAGTTTGGATCTAATTCCTAAAGTTGTATGTGCATTATTTTTAGAATTATTATTTCATAGTATTATTATTATTTTTTAGGGGGGAATTTTTCTTTACAGGACAGTAGAGATGAGACAGGAAGTGAGTGGGAGAGAGAGAGGGGGGTGGGATCAGGAAAGGTTCACAAGGCGGGATTCGATCTCGGGACACCCGAGGCGCAACCGCACCACATGTTGGCGCACTGCCCACAAGGCTGTTCGCGCAGACTTTCGTAGTATTATTTTTATTATGGCTGTAAACTATTGTTCCCAGAACCAAAATTCACTGGCAATTAAGCTAATGAAATATTTTACTCTGCAACAGTGTTATTGTATTATCATTGTTATATTATTATAGTTTTTGTTAATATTTTGTATTAGTTCTTATTTTTGTATTTTGTTTTCACTCCGATTTTAGTTTTAGTAATTTTGTTGTTGTTTTTTTTCCACATTTTATTAGTTTTTAAAAATCAATGGTATTTATATTTTTAAAATGAATGGCTTCAACTTAAGCTAAGCAAAAATTAGAAATGTTTTCTTAGCAGCCAATTTTATTTCAGTTAAAGTTTATTTATAAGTAACAAAATCATTATTTTTTTTTTGTAAAATGTTGATTATTATTATTATTATTATTATTATTATTATCATTATTATCATTATTATTATTATTATTTAAATTTATTTTATTTTAGTTCAAGTTTATAAGTATCGATGCTTTTTATGTTTTAGTTTAATTTTAAAATGTTTATTATTAAATAAATGATTATTATTATTGTGATTTGTCAAATTAATAATATATCATTATAAATGTGTCTTTATTAAACGTCTGTGCCTTTTATTTTATATCTATGCATCTATATATATAGAGAGAGAGAGAGAGAATTTTTTTTTAATTTAAAGTTTATTCATATAGAACAAAATGATTTTTATGCTTTAGTTTAATTTTAAAATGTTTATTATTATTATGTCAAATTAATAATATATCATTATAAATGTTTTTTTAACATCTGTGCCTTTTATTATATTATAATTTATGCCATTTAGTACATGCAATATGCAGATTTTTTAAAAACCTCTTATCAAGGTTTATTTTAGTTTATTTATATATATATATAAATAACAATATTTTTTGTTTTAGTTTAATTTTAAAATGTTGATTATTGTTATGTCAAATTAATAATATAAAATTATACATTTATTTTTTAATAAAACATCTGTGCCTTTTATTATATTATAATGTCTGCAATTTAGTACATGCAATATGCAGATTTTTTAAAAATCTCTTAGGGTTTATTTTTTGTAGATATTATTTCAGTTTAGTTATAAAAAAACAAAATTATTTTTTTGTGTTTTATTTTAATTTTTAAATGCGGGTTATTGTAATAATTATTTTTTATGTCAAATTAATAATATATTATTATAAATGTGTTTTTTTTTTTATTAAACATCTGTGCCTTTTATAATTTCTGCCATTTAGTACATGCAATATTCAAATTTTTTAACCTCTTATAAGGGTTTTTAGTTGTAAAAATCATTGCGCTGCACAGCCTCTGTGCCTCCCTATTTATGTATTTATTTATTTATAATGAAACTGAGTTGTGACTCAGTTTCCATCAGTTGTGATCTCATTAGATGAGCTGATAAAAATAGCCAAATATGCACACTTGTTATTGCACATCAGCTGAGCTCAAGATGTCAAGATACAAAGTTGCATATTAACTGTTAATTACACATTAAGTACACAGTTATTATTATTGTTTCTATTATTTGTAGAAAATCAGTATCTTTTATTTATTCCTATTGCATTTTATTAAAGCAATAAGCGACTTTGGTCTCCACTTTACAGAGATTTTATCATTATTAAGAATGTTGCTTTGCATCATGCATATAACATGAGCTGAATTAAATGAGCTGAAATCAAACCATCAAATACACCTTTCATGAACTCATATTGGTATTTAAATCGTGTCCTGTTTTCTGAATTTCAGAGGTGAGGTAAACTAAAAAGAAGGGAAATCGAGTTTCGGATTGGGTTGTCAGTGTGTGTTGTAGGTCTCATCTGTTGTCTGACCTCAGGGAGTGTTTGCCGGTCAGACTGACGGAGCGTTGTGCTTCTCCAGGAAGAGTTTTGAGGCTATAAATTTCTAGGCCATCAATTTTATTGTCTGTTTCCTCATGTCCGACATAACAGCCACCACACACAGAGGAATAAAAAGGAAAGTGAATTTTCTTAAACTGTGGCTCTGAGCAGGTGTTTGGCCACCCAAAACGCATGAAAAGAAAAGTTTTGTTTTCTTTCTTTGTTGAAATACTCAGTTCTATCCAGGTTTAAAGGGTTACTCAGAAATTAAAATTTCATGAACATTTACATTTACAGGCAATCCAAGATGTAGATGAGTTTGTTTCTTTGTCAGGTTTGGAGACATGTAGCATTGAATCACTTGCTCACTAATGGATCCTCTGAAGTGAATGGGTGCCGTCAGAATGAGAGTCCAAACAGCTGATAAAAACATCACAATAAGGTGAACTATACTTTTATAATTTTTTAAATTGGAGCAAAGGGAAGATGTTTCCTGAGCTCTGCAGTCATATTTCATGTTTATATTGTAAATTTATCTTTACTGTGTGAGAGTCACAGGTGATCTGCAGGACAAAGGCAGCTGTTTTCAGTCCAGTTTATTGGGCTTAAAGAAAAATGGGTCTAGACTGGGCGGAGGTGACTAGACTTAGGTGAGTGTGCTTGCCGGTTTCATCAGTTTTCATTAGGGGTTTGAAGTGTTCGGGGTGCTGAGGGTGAGTCTGACTTCACTATAACAAGCGCTCAAATATGTCTTAATTATTTTTCCCACCATCTCTTCGGGATGTGCAGTGTGTTTAATTAGCGATGTCTGGATTGCAAGACCTGTGTAACGTAAGGAATCTTCATCCATATATAAT